>JAAGEH010000076.1:54943692-55083848 GCA_011751065.1 Lasiurus cinereus
GTATAGAATAGGCATTAATCAAATTCAATTATTATCAAGATTTTTCCACACTAAAGATTTTGCCTCACTGAAAACTAAAATATTTTAAATCAAGTGCTAATCCCAACTCATTTCATCCCACTTACTTCATTCACTGTGGATCTCCAAAATGTATCAACATTTTCTTACATACCCACAATATTCTGCTCTATATTTATTAGCTTCTATGAGCCAGGTTATTGGGAGATGGAGTCAATGACATTGAGAAGAAAGGAAAAGGGTAATTAACATTAATCTAACAGTAACTGGGGTAAACCATGTGCCAGGTACATTATCACGTTTAAGTCACCATGGCCAATTATAGTAGTTACTAGAGGCATGGTGCACAAAATTTGTGCACAAGGGTGGGGGGCGCGTCCTTTAGCCCTGAATTCTCCCTCTCCAATCTAGGATCTCTTGAGGGATGTCCGACTGCCAAGTAGGATTGGGCCTAAACGGGCAGTCGGACATCCCTCTCACAATCCAGGACTGCTGGCTCCCAAATGCTCACCTGCCTGCCTTCCTGATTGCCCCTAACCACTTCTGCCTGCCAGCCTGATCACCTCCTAACCACTTCCCTGCCAGCCTGATTGATGCCTAACCGCTCCCCTGCCAGCCTGTTTGTTCCTAACTGCCCTCCCCTGCATGCCTGGTCACCCCTAACTGTCCTCCCCTGCATGCCAGGGCACCCCTAACTGCCCTCCCCTGCAGGCCTGAATCCCCCAATTGCCTTTCCCTGCAGTCCTGGTCACCCCCAATTTCCCTCCTCTGCCAGCTGGTCACCCCTAACTGCCCACCTCTGCAGGATTGATCACCCCCAACTTTCCTCCCTTGCTGGCCTGGTCCCTTCCAACTGCCCTCCCCTGCTGGCCATCTTGTAGTGGCCATCTTGTGTCCACATGGAGGCAGGATCTTTTGACCACATGGGGACAGTCATCTTGTGTGTTGGAGTGATGGTCCATCTGCATATTACTCTTTTATTAGATAGGATAGAGGCCTGTTGCATGGATGGGGGCCAGTTGGTTTTCCCTGAAGGATGTCCCGGATCAGGGTTGGGGTTCCCTTGGGGTGCGGGGTGGCCTGGGCAAGGGGCCACTGGTGGTTTGCAGGCCAGCCACACACCCCGGCAACCCAAGCAGAGGCCCTGGTATCTGGGATTTATTTATCTTCTACAATTGAAACTTTGTAGCCTGGAGCAGTGCAGAAGCCTTCTGCTGGCTCAGTGTGGCAGCCATTGAAACTTTGTTGCCTTAAGCGGAGGCCTGGGTCAGCCAGTGTGTGTGGAAAGCTTGGCTTCCTCCATCACCGGGGCAATCCAAGCCTCCCTCCTGCTCTCTCTGTGGCCGTAGCCATTTTGGTTGGGTTAATTTGCATACTCACTCCTGATTGGCCGGTAGCGTGACTGGTGGGCGTGGCTTGTGGGTATAGTAGAGGCGTGGTAAATTTGCATATTACTCTTTTATTAAATAGGATTACCCCAATCTACAGAGAAGGAAACTGAGGATCAAAGAGATCATGTAATTCATCCAAGCTGGCTCTGCTAGTAAGAGGAGGAGGCTGTCATAGACAGTAATGCCCCAGCAATAGGCTAAGATCTAGTGGCTCCAATTTCTCCACTATGTGCCAGGCACAGGGCCAGGTGCAGGAAACACAATGGTCCATAAAGATAGAGTCCCCTACTCTCATGGAAAGTAGAATCTAACAAGGGAGTTAGAAGCAGCCATTAGTCAAATAATGCCACCAATGAAGATAAAGTTACAAGTGAGATATGCGTGCATGCAACAAATATACTCCTATAGATGTGGGACATGATGGGTGCCATGGGGGAGTGGCTCTAGAATTTACCTAGAATTAACTAGATAAAGGAATGGTGAAGAAAAGCATTTCAAATGAGACAACTGCATGTACAATGGTTGTGTCCCCAAACAATGCAAGTTCAGAGTGGCTACAGCTCGGGCGTGTGTGTGGAGGAGGGAGGGGCGGTTTGAAGACACAGTCAGATTTCCGTTTTGAAAACTCCAAGATGTTTTAACAGAAGCCACTGAGAGGTCTGGACAGTCACAAGCAGAGCCCTCTGTTGGGTTATGGGACCTAGCGACACCCCACCTTTATGAGAGCAGTTGGTCTAACTATAGCTGCTTTAATAGTATGTTGGGAAGCAGGGATTCATGGAACCCAGTCAAGAGCCTCAAGCATCTACGTGGGAGGAGACTCACTAAGATCTGTGCTCATGATCGGGAGGAGAGGGAATTGCAGTAAAATCTGAATAACACATCTCACTAATGATGGGCCTAGATCAGGGTCAGCAAACTATAGGCCTCAGGCCAAATCCAGCCTGTGCCTGTTTCTGGGCAGCCCACAAGTTAAGGGTGGTTTTCACATTTTTTAATGGTTGGGGGAAAAAATCTAAAGGACACTAATATTTGTGACACATGAAAAGTATATAAAATTCACATTTCAGGGTCCATAAATAAAGTTTTATGACACACAGCCATACTCATTATTTACTATCACCTATGGCTGCTTTCACAACACAACTGCAGAGTTGAAAAGCTGACTGACACCAGGGTATTGCTGTAAAACTGACATTATTACTGGCCCTTTATAGAAAAAATTTGCTGGGCTAGTCAGAAAAGCCAATAAATCTGAGCATGTGGTCAGACAACTGACAAATAAGCTTTAGTGGAAACAAGTGCTAAGTAATATACTTTGGGATAAAAATATCCAAAATATTTATAAAATGAAGACAGAGCTCTGAGCTATGAGATCACAACCTAGAACTCAGCACAACTAAAGGCAGCTAGAGTAATGTTAAGTGAATTTTCTGCCCTAGACTATAAAAATCACTACACAATGGTTGAAGTTGGTTATCTGCAGACTTCACCTGATGGGGCCTAAGGGAATGATTTCAGGAAGACTAGACTAAAATATAATTGAGAAAAAAGGCTATATTATTTTGCACTTTCACTTAAAAACTACATATAGGTATAGATATCAACAGTCTGCATATAATTCAGGGAAAATTAGTAATAAAGATTTAGAATTGGGATGTGTACACAGGACTACTAAAGATATCATTTAGACCAAGCATGGCAATCTTGCAGCCTGCAGGCCACAATACCTCATTTATTTGGCCAGACTTAGCTTTTGAGTTTGACATGCTTGATCTAGAGTGTCTTATTCAGCACTATTGCTCCAGTGTCTAGTGTCATAACTGACTATGAAAAGCATTCAAATAGTATTTGTTGAAGAAACAAGAAGTCAGGAGAGGGATAGGAGAGAAGAGAGGAAAGAAAATGGGAAGGAGGGAGAAGGAGGAGGAAGCATAAAGGAGGAAGAAAGTTGGGCAGAATCCACAGGATTTGAAGGCTGGATAGGGGTGAGCCAGACGCCAAGGATCAAGAGCACCTCAGCAGAGAAACAGATGCACAAAAGGCCAGGAGGCCTGGAACAATGTCATTTAAAACTCTCAATCATCTTTGCTCTAATTCTAAGATAACTTGGTTTCTCCTATCACTGATCCTGTCAAGAGGGCATCCAGGGAAATAGGAAAGGTATATCCCACAGGATTACTAACATATTAGAGGCGCGGTGCACGAAATTTGTGCACTGAGGGAGGTATCCCTCAGCCCAGCCTGCACCCTCTCCAATCTGGGACCCCTTGGCTGATGTCGTACTGCTGGTTTAGGCCTGATCCTGGAAGTCAGACCTTCCTCTCTCAATTTGGTTCTGCTAGCTCCCAATCACTCACCTGCCTGACAGCCTGATCCCCCCTAACCACTCCCTCACCAGCCTGATTGACACATAACTGCTCCTTGCCAGCCTGGTCACCCCCAACTGCCCTCCCCTGCCAGCTCAGTCACTCCCAACTGCCCTTCCCTGCCAGCCTGGTTGCCCCCAACTGCCTTACCTGCTGGCCCGGTTACCCCCAACTCTCCTCCCCTGCTGGTCCAGTTGCCCCTAACTGCCCTTCCCTGAAGGCCTGGTCGCCCTCAACTGCCCTCCCCTGCAGCCTGGTCACCCCCAACTGCCCTTTCCTGCTGGTCATCTTGTGGCAGCCATCTGTGACCATCTTATGCGAGGGTGTGATGGTCAATATGCATATCACCTCTTTATTATATAGGATCAGTCACAAAGTAATTTACCTCAGATTCTGGGGCAATTAGGCATACATTGATTTCCCCAGCCTGATCCTCTGGTGTAGTTTCTATACCTGCAAAGCTACAGAACTCACCTTATGAATTTATCTAATCTTAATTATCTCTCTAAAGATCCTATCTCCTAAGAGTGACTGGCTTTCCTTTTTGACTGATCTGACCTCTTTTATTTCAATGTAATAAGAGTCATGTCCAGAGGATTCCCTGAGGTCACCCATCCCAGTCTGCTGCAGGATCCAATCAGAACAAGGTATCTTTCCCAGGAAAGATTCTCTCCCAGCTCAGCAATATTCAGCCCTTACCAGGGTTCTAGAGTCTCTCTTTCTTGAGAGGTGAACTCTTCCTAGTAAATTGAAAGTCCCATGGCCTGGACACCCCTCTGTCCCAAGTAAACTAGGGCAGTTGGTCACCTGCCAGGCACTTTCCTCATTTTACAATGGGCCTCTTATCCTACTGTTCCCCAGACTTCACGTGGGTCTGCTCCAGAGTTTCTGCTGCCTCATGCCCATCACTCAGAATACTGAAAGCAGTTCCTTCTGCGTCAGTGAGGGGGACAGCACGGTCTCGGTGGGCTATTAGGTTCAGGATTAGGATCAAGAGACATCAGAGACTGAGGAGGAGGAGTTCCTAAGGAAACTCAGCTGGTGAAGAGTTGGATCAAAGCCTCTCCTCTTTTATCTCGTGATGTTTCTGTGCATAGAGTGAGGATTAAGCATAGTTGGTATCAGGTAAAACTTTCAACATTTACAATGTTTGGAGACAATGAAGAACTACTAAAGGGAAAGCTTCCTTAAACTCTATTTGCAAGTGAGCAGACTATGAATTATTAAAACATAAATAACAAAGAGGAGAGTAAAACTTTGTTGGTCAGTAAAAAACAACTGTAATAATTACAATAATTTACATTTAACTACCATGGGGCACAGTGATTATGAGGCATTATTGTGCCATGTAAATCATACACCAAGATCTTTGTGATTAGGGGACTAAACATTAGTCAGGCATGTGTGCTCTGGTGGTAGATTTAAAACGATTAAAGGTAATTTAGGTTGGCCTAGTTTGGGGATTTTTGCTTCAGGGAAAAAAAGGAGTTAAATAGCAGGTGAACTTGTTGCATTTGGTTCTGAGAGGACCAATATAATGATGCTTAAAATTATTGCCATCTTTATTTATGAAAAAATTCTGAGAAAAACTCAAAACACTGCAGATTTTAATGAAACTAATCCTCACAATAACCCCGGGAGGGAATTCTGACACAATGGCCTCCATTGTGTAAAGGCACAAGTTGTTAGACCCACAAAAAGAGTCACTTTGTTTGCAGTTGCTTCTCTGTCCCGGCTTAATTCATCAATGTTACAATGTTCTTTGAAATAAGTCTAGTAAAAATATAAACTACTGGTGTATTAATACTCTCTAATCATTATGAGACAGAATGATCTCAGCACTAAGAATTTCTTAGGAATGACCTTACATACCAGCTTAAAGAAACAGAATGTTTATTAGAGGGAAATTTAAAATTATGGATTAACTCTCTATGATTAAAATATTTCCATATATTAATTCATATGTGTTTACAGGGCTCCTGCTCTAAGTAGGATGCTAGGTGCTATGGATACAAAAAAACAGCATATGATAGAAATGAAGTAATCATAAAAGTAATGTGTATAGTGGTGATCTAGAAATCTACATAAGCCAGAATATGTCCTTAATAAACAAAGGACTGGAGTTTAGCAATCCTGAAAAGGGATGATACAAGTGGAGGATTCTTGAAGACCAGGCTTTGCTCACACTCTTGCTTTGCAGTTTGGTTCAGATGGCATGGTCTTTAATAACTCTCTCTAATAAAGTAAGGGAATGCTTTCACATACAAAATCTCATTCGTCTTGTGTCCCTACGAAATAGGGAGGGCAAATAGTATTTCTACTTTTTACAGTTAAGAAAATGAGCTCAGCATTAGTATGCTACTAGGAATCACAGTGACTGGATGGCAAAATTAGCAGCTGAAACTACTTCTCCATATTTTCATGTGGTGTTCTTGTCTATGATGAAACATTCCCAAGCACTTCCAAAGTCAGCCTTCTACCTTCATCTTCAAGTTCCCCCATCCCAGCTACCATCTCCAGACTCCAGGGCTACTGTGCTCAGTTCTTAAATCCATCCCACATGGAACCTCTTAGTCCCTCTCTTTTTAGATAGACATGGCTAGAGAAGTCCATAGAAACATTTACTTTTTTTTGTGTGTGTGTGTATGTGTGTGTTTGTTTTTCAACTATACTTTTCAATATTATTTTGTATTATTCTCAGGTGGACAACATAGTGGTTAGGCAATCATATACTTTACAAAGTGTTCCCCCTGAATATTTCAAATGGGCTCCTCTAGACGTGGGGCATGATGGATACCATAGGGGAATGGCTCTAGAATTTACCTAGAATTAACTCCTCTCCCTGCTGGCAACTATTAATCTGTTCTCTGTATCTAAGAGTTTGTTTCAATCTTGTTTGTTCATTTATTCTGTTCTTTGGATTCCACAGGTAAAGTGAAATCATATAGTATTTGTCTTTCTCTGACTGACATATTTCACTCTCTAGGACCACTCATGCTGTTGCAAATAGTAAGATTTCATTCATTTTTTTTGACAGAGTAATATTCCATTGTATATACTGTATATGTACCACAGCTTTTTTATCCACTCATCTATTTATGGTCACTTGAGTTGCTTCCAGATATTAGCTGTTGTAAATAATACTGCAATGAACATAAGGATGCATATATTCTTTCAAAGTAGTGTTTTGGGTTTCTTCTAATATACACCTAGAATTGCTAAAGGCAAAGAACATAGAGTGGGGTAAAGACAGTCTAGGTAATAAATGGCATTGGGAAAATTGGACAGATAAATGTGAAAAAAAATGAAACTAGACCACTTTCTTACACTATATACAAGAATAAACTCAAAGTGGATTAAAGATTTCATTGTAAGACTCAAAAGCATAAAAGTCCTGGAAGAAAGCATAGACAGTAAAACCTCTGATATCTCTCTTAGCAATGTGTTTTTTCTGATACATCTGCTTGGGCAAGGGAAACAAAAGAAAAAATAAATGGGACTACATCAAACTAAAAAGTTTTTACACATCAAAGGAAACCATCAACAAAATAAAAAGACAACCTACTGAATGCAAGAAAATATTAGCCAATGATACTTCCTGTAAGAGGTTCATATTCAAAATTTATAAAGAATTCATACAACTCAACACAAAAAAGCCAACAATCCAATTTTAAAAAATGGGCAATCTTGGCCCCTGTGGCTCAGTTCACTAAGTGAAAGGTTGCTGGTTCAATTCCCGGTCAGGGCACATGGCTAGATTTCAGCTCAATCCCCAGGAGAGAGCATGCAGGAGGCTGCTGACCAATGTTAGGCTTTCACATCCATGTTTCTCTTTCCCTCTTCCTTCCTCTCTCTAAATACCAATAAAAATGACTAAAAAAAACAAAAACAAAACACCTTAAGATTCTTCACCATCAAATCAAATTAAAAAAAAATGAGCAAAGACCCTTAATAGACACTTCTCCAAAGAGGACACACAAGTGGCTAAATAAACATAAAAAGATGCTCAACATCACTAATCATCTAAGAAGTACACATTAAAACCATATATCACCTCACACCTGTCAGAATGGCTATCATCAATAAATCAACATACAATAAGTGTGGGTGAGGATGTAGAGAAAAGGGAACCTTTGTGCACTGTTGGTGGGAATAGATTGGTGCAGCCACTGTGGAAATCAGTATGGAGGTTATAGAGTAATGGTTCATTTAAGAGCCGATGTTCTGAAACCAAACTGATCTGGATTGAGTTTCTGTTGTTTGCTAGCTGCACAACACTGGCCAAGTTCCTTAACCTCCCCAGAACTGTGTCTTCATCTACTTAAAAAAATAGTAATAGCTGGCATTGATTGAGCTCAGACTACTTACATGCTAAGTTTTACATGCTTTACATATATTATCTTATTTAATCCTAGCCATGGTCCTGTGAAATAGGTGCTATTATTATCATTTAATAGCTAAGAAAATTGAAGCACAAAGAGGTTAAACAGTCTGCCAGAGATTATATGACTATAAATGATGAAGCTAGGATTCAAACACAAGCAGCCTGTTTCCAAGACCCATGCTTTGAATCTCTTCTTTCTTCATATTGAGTTTGTAAGGATTAAATGAGCTAATACAAGTCAGGGCACCTGCATAATGCCTGGCACATAAGCCTTAAGTAAATGTTAACTGTAGTATAATTTTTAGCATTGTCATTTGTTCCAAAAGATATCTGGATCAGTAAACACAGGTTTTGACATAGGATATTTTGCATTCATTGCAGTTAATTGCCCCAAGGTATGTGTCTTGCAATGTAACTGACAAGCCTCTGTTATTACCCAAATAATCTCTGTATTATGAGTTACGTGGTTAAGAGAGGGGCTAAATGGCTGTCAACCTTTTTCATTTTCCCATGGGAAAAAAATCCTTCATACTAGGAAGAAATATGAAGTCACTTATGGAAACAAATGGTGTTCTGAGCAATAGCTATCGGAACTGCAGGCAGTACCCAGATTGTGAAGTTATATTTCAAAAGTACATTTGTCTATTGTTATAAGCTCTGAATACATAGAAAGAAGACTGAAAATAGTGGTTACATTCCAAACCTATTCACAGAAGTCTATTTATTTAGCACATTTTAAAGTTCAATGATAAAAAATCATGTCCCTAACCCAAAGGTAGATCTAGGTACAAGAGTCTGTGTGATTAAAGAATAAGAAAAGTATCTTTTCTGGTACAAAGGAAAGTTGACATAGAGTCTATTAGTTATCTTCTTCTTTGTAACAAATTACCCCAATGCTCATTAAAGCAATACATATCTATTATCTCACAGACTCTGTGGGTCATCTGGGCTTACCTGGGTAGTTCTGCTCAGGATCTGCTCAGGGTGAGGTTTCAGTCAAACATCATCTTCAGACTGCAGCCATCTGAAGGCTTAACTAGGGGGTTCTGCTTCCAACATTGCTCATTCACATGGCAGTTGGCAGGAACCCCAAGTCTTCATGACATGGTAGCTCTAGCTTCCCCCAGTCCAAGTGATCTGACAGTGAGAACAAGAAGGCAGTTGCAATGCCTTTTGTGACCTAGTCTTATAAGTCACACACTGTCACTGCTGCCAGAGTCTGCTCATTATGACCCATAAGCTATTCATTAAGAGCAGTCCACACTCAATGAGAGGGGGGAGTAAGCTTCACCTCTTGAGGGGGAGAGTATCACAGAATTTTTGAACCTATCCTAAAATCACCAAGGAGTTTTTGGCTGCCCTCACATCTCTCTCTTTAGGTACACAAAATAGTTCTCTTTAACAAAATAGTTAAAATAAATTGGAATTCAGAACTTCCCAACAGAGTTTACTGTAAATACTTAAAAAAAAAAAACTATCACCTGAACTTTTCTAGAAAAGTTCTCTCCTCTTTCTTTATAAGGAATCTCATTTGAAGAATTTATACTGGAGAGCTATCACACTCTTGGAATATTTGCTTCTTCATTTGTATCATTCAAATTTGAGGCAGTACAATAAACACATTAAAAATAACAAATAGCCTATTCCCAAATGGGTGGATGAAGATATTTGGAGTTAGGAAAGCAACCTTCAGTAAGCTCCCTACCTTCTGCTGATAAATGACCTAAGTGCCATGAGTACTGAATATTCTGGGTCTTGGGAACCATGGGATCTCTGACCCAGGTTTCCTAACCTGACTCGCATTGCTACAGCACTCTAAGAATACTGTGGGCCTTCAAAAGTGAGGGCCTCTTCTGGAATCCAAAAGTCGTTGGTACTCTTGCACCTGAGACACAAAATTCTAAAGAGTCATCTGAATCTTCAGAGGAAAATGATGTTTCATATGACTTTTTGTTGTATTTTTTGTAGCTTGAAGTTTGGTGATCCATGTAGACTACCGTTAAAATACAACATTTATACTGGGGCGGGGGGCGGTCTGGGCATGTATGGGAGTGGGATGAGGGGGCAATGGGGAGATATGGACACATGAATACCTTAATCAATAAAAAAAAAAGAAAAAAAATAACATTTATAGCCTTGCCGGTTTGAGTCAGTGGATATAGTATTGGCCTGTAGACTGAAGGATCCTGGGTTTGATTCCAGTCAAGGGCATATAATTGATGTGTCTCCCTCATATCGATGTTTCTCTCTCTACCCCTCCCTTCAATTCTGTCTAAAAATCCATGGGGGGGTGGGGAGTAACAAACAAACAAAAATACAATATTTATAAAAACTGGATAACTAGGAGTTTGCACTATAATTCAACTCCAAGTAGAAGCTTGATCTAAATGATCTCCCCTGACAGTGTTTATTATTATTATTATTGCTGTATGAAATCTTATTTGAGATTTAACCCCATTTGAGAATATGATGAAGCCTATGGGACTTACTGAAGAAAATACATTTTTTTGCTCATATGTTTAAGACCTCCCAAATTCCTAAAATCCGTCCAAGGAATCACCGTGGTGGTGGTGGTGGTGGTGGTGGTGGTGGAGGAGGAGGAGGAGGGGGAGGAACGGAGGGATTGCCATTCCATTGAAATTTATACCTAAATTTGAAGCTTCTTCTCAGAACTTAATGAATTTTAACTTCTTGTTCAACAGAACTAAGAACCAGGACAGATATTTCTACTACATTTTCTCTGGTTGGGTTTAGTCCATATTGTGACTACTTGGGGGGCAAAAGGGAGGTGGAGCGAGGCTACGAAGAGAACAATGCACATTTGATTTTTAAAAATAATAACTTGATATCAGGCACGGAGCAGCTGACGATCACATAAACCTTGCCCTCTCCAAGCTGACCTTGGCCACCTTGCCAGAGAGGCAGCAACTCGGGAGAGAAAAGCTGCCTGACTTCCCACTTACAAAAAGAGCTAAATTCGTTTCCTGCCGAGTACTATCCCCGACCAAGATCAGACAGACCCTCGGTTTTCCCCGAGGCCCTCCTGCCTTCCCAAGAGCGAACTCCCAGCCCTAGCGGGACGGTTTGGCTCAACCCACTGACCCACGGGCTCCGTCATCTGTCCCACAGCGAGGGCGAGTGGGGAGGCCGCGCGGGACCGGGGCCTCGCCCGTGTGTATCCCTCGCGCCGAGGCGGGCGCGCGGGGCCGGGCAGCCAGGGACCCGGGAGAGGGGCCCGGGGACGCCGGCGCGCGCCCCTGCCCGCCCCTAGCGGGCGCCGCGGCCCTGCACGCCGGCCTGCGTGTCCCCGCGCCGACCCCTCCCTCGCGCGCCTCGCCCGCAGCTGCTGCGGCGCACGCGCGCGGGCTCGTGGAGGGCGGGGAGAGGCGGTGGCCGCGGGCGCCGGGGTCGTGGACCTGTCAGACCCGCGGAGCCGGCCTGGAGCTGCGGGCGCTGCAGGCGAGATCTAACCCCGCTCCCCAGCGGCTCCGGGCCGAGCCGAGCCGGGGCGTGGAGATGAGCGGCGGCCCCGCGGCGGCGCCCCACACAGACGCGCCGCCCCCTCGCGGAGCCGCGGCGCCTCCGCGCTGGCCCTGCGCCCCCCGCCGCCCGGGCTTCGGAACTTGCGGGCTGTGATGGGACGCCGGTAATATCTGTGCCGGGTTTCGTTTCCCACAGGATGGGGCGGGACGCGCGGCGGCGCCATCGGGAACCGGCGCGCCGGTGAAGTCGGGGCCGCCGGCCGGCCGTCCCTGCAGCGAGCCGTTCCGCGCGCGGCGCGCAGCCTCGGCCATGGCCGGGTCCGGCGCGTGGAAGCGCCTCAAATCCCTGCTGAGGAAGGACGATGCGCCGCTGTTTTTGAATGACACCAGCGCCTTTGACTTCTCGGACGAGGCCGGGGACGAAGGCCTTTCTCGGTTTAACAAACTCCGCGTGGTGGTGGCCGACGACGGTTCGGAAAGCCTGGAGAGGCCTGTGAACGGGGCGCACCCGGCCCTCCAGGCCGACGACGATTCCCTGCTGGACCAGGACTTCCCTTTGGCCCACAGCCGGCTGAGTCTGAAGGTGGACCCCTGTGACCACTGCAGCCAGCGCCGGGAGCTGCTGAAGCAGAGAAAGGTGAAAACCAGGTTGACCATTGCCGCCGTTCTGTACTTGCTTTTCATGATTGGAGAACTTGTAGGTGAGTTGTGTTGCCAACTCACTTGCCATTTCCGTTTTCGCCCAGCTGTAGGTACACCCGGGATTTGAGGTTTTAGACTTTCTTTTCAGGAAGCGTGCTCTTGGTCAAGATACTCATCTCTTGTGATGTTAAAAAGCCCATCCACACAGTTTCCAAAGTGCAGGTCAGTCTAAGTACAAAATAAAGGTAGATTGTTTACCTTCGTTGTACATCATGTAACTTATCCTCTTTTCTTCCGAAAGAATGGTGATAGAACACCAGGTAAATGCTTGCAACGTTTAAAATAGTAAAAAAAAAAAAAAAAAATTCTAAAGGTACTTAGAACCACAAAAATTGTAGGGTAGGAAAGGACCTTACGGAGCACCTGCAGGCTCCCCCTCTTTTTCACAGGGGATCTGAGGGCCGGAGAGAGGTTCAAGAAGTTGGGAGGAAATAGGGTTGGTTAATGGAAGAGTCACACCTACAGTCCCAGTCTCTCCACTTTTTTCCCTCTGCCTTTGACGTGGGTGGTTTCTGTGCTACTTCCTTTTAGATTTATATCCAAGAGACTTGAAAAATTAAATACTGCCAACTAACCTGAAAGTTTTTCATTATAAGGAGAATCTGAAAGGAACCAGAAAATGGCTCCCCTGGGATTTATGAACTTGGCTTATTTTTCATTTTTTAATTATGTAAATACATTCTCACTATAAAAGCCATTCTTTGCTCAGAGAATTTCACAGTCACCTTAGTGTAACTGCTAACTTGTTTTAGTGACTGTTTACAAGTGACATTAGCCCAGAGAGACCATTCTCCCATGGTGTCTCTTGGTGGTGAGCCATGATGGCAGTCCAGATTTAAGGTGCTGGTTGGAGCTTAAGTGTAGGGAAATTACATACATTTCCTACCTCATTTCATACCACTCCTCCCCCGTGCTCACTTCAGCCATGCTGGCCACCTTTTCCCTATAAATCATAAAGCTCTTTCCTGCCCTTCAGGCCTTCACAGGTTATTTTGAGGTCACTAGAGTAAGAAATACAGTTAACACTGTGACTCGTGTAGGTGTGCATCATAACTATGTATGTATGTACATATACACATATGTATAAATACATATGTATAACTGAAAAAAAAGTTTTATTTCATGTGATGTCTTCTAATATTTTTTTCAATTGTGGTTCCACCCCACTTAAATTGATTTCATGGGTCCACAAATAGAGCAGGGTCTGGAGTTTGAAAAATACTGCTTTATGTGGATTGACTTTTCCCAGATCTTCTCTTGGCAGGTTTCTTGTTATTCATGTCTCATCTCAAAAGATACCTCTGAGAGACCTTTCTGACTAAACCTTCCTTCTCCCCTGTTCCCTCCCCAACTATAAAAGCCCTCAAGAGCTGAAATTATCTTTTTTGTATATTTCCTTGTTGTTTTGTGTGTGTGTGTGTGTGTGTGTGTGTGTTTAATATATATTTTATTGATTTTTTTTTTTTTTTACAGAGAGCCAGAAACATCTATGAGAGAGAAACATCTATCAGCTGCCTCCTGCACATCCCCTGCTGGGGATGTGCCCGCAACCAAGGTACATGCCCTTGACCAGAATCGAACCCAGGACCCTTCAGTCCGCAGGTTGACGCTCTATCCGCTGAGCCAAACCAGTCAGGCAATTTCCTTGTTTTATATTTCCTTGTGTAACATCTTGTTTTTCTCCATTGAAATAGAAGCTGACTTCCCAGCACCTAGAACAATGATTGGCGCAGAATAGACACTCATTAAATTTTTGTTGAATTCGTTTTCATTGTGTTAGAGAATAAACATTTTGGCTGCAATGTAGTAAACAAGAGGGAAAGAGGCAGGGGAACCAGATCAGGTAGGTCCTGTATTAAATGGACCATATTAAATGAGTGTAGTTTTTAATTCTAAATACAATGGGAAGCCGGTGAAGGCTTTTAAGCAGAGTGTGACATGTTAGGATTTACCTTTTTAAAAGATTACTCTGACTCTTAAATGAAGAATGGATTGGAGGGTGCAAAAATGGAAACAACTATTGCAGAGATCCAGGCAAGAGATTATTGTGGCATGGACTAAAGTAGCTTGAGAAAAATGTACTTACTGATTGAGAAACATTCTACAGGTAACATTGACAAACTTGGCTAATGGTTTGGATATGGTGGTGTCAGCAATGATTCTGAAGTTTCTTACCTAAGCAGCTGGGTGTATGGAAATGTATGTCATTTATGAAGCAGGGAGAAAATATAGAGCAGGATTTAGCTATGTTTGTTTTAAACATGTTATAATATGTACTTGAAATAGCCAAGTAAATATGCTCACTAGATTCAGAAAAGAGGTCAAGATAGAAATATAGTATGTAATGCCATAGGAATGGGAAAAGTCACTTAGAGAACCCCCTGGAGGAACTCCAACTTTAGAAATCAGGCAAACAGGTATCTCAGAATTCAAGAAAAAAGAGTATTTCAAAGTGGCAGTAAATAAGTTGAAACTGCAAGAAGTCAAATAAGATGAGAACTAAAATATCCTTGAGTTTAATAACAGTGTTATTGATTACTTTACCAACTGCATTTTTATTCAAGTGAAAACATTTAAAAAGTGAGTGCAAAGATGGTAAAGTTGGCAAATGAACTCATTCATCTAATTGTACTCTCTCCTGAATCCTCTCTTAAATTACAATAAAGGGATATGTATATCCACACAGATGTGGAAAGCTGGAGAGGAGACAGTAACAACACAAATTTGGGAAACTCTTAAACTGATAAAGGAGGTAACTGACTTAATAGATCCAAGGAAGCCAACTCCTAAGCAAGCAGTAGGAAAAGCCAAGAACCTATCTAATATATCAGAAACACATAGAGAACTTAAACAAAACTCTGGGCCAGAGTTTTTAATTAAGTAGTTCTGGGATCTAGCCTGTGAGTTTGCATTTCTAACAAGTCCCCAGGAGATGCTGATCTTGCTGTTTATAAAATAAATTGGGGGGGGGGGGGTTAGCCCTGCCCAGTTGCTCAGTGGTTAGAATAAAGGACCAAGGGTTGTGGTTTTGAATTGCAGTCAAGGGCATCTGCCTTAGTTGCGGGTTTCCAGCCCCAACCTCGGGTGGGAGGTAAACCATTGATGTGTCTCTCTCATGTCAGTGTTTCTCTCTCTCTCTTCTTCTCCCCCCTCCTCCTTCCCTTCCACACTGTCTAAAAATCAATGGAGGAAATACCCTCAGTTGAAGTTTTTTTTTTTTAATCTTTTAAACAATAAATACACAAAAAATATTTTTTATTTCACAGAAAAAGTTGGAAGATGAACTAAGGTAATATCTGATAAGAGGAGAGCAAAAAAGTAGAAATGAATAATAGGAGGAAAAAAAGCAAGAAAATTAGTATAGTAGTAGGAGTTTGAAGAACAAAAAGCAGAAGGAAAGAAATCAGCAACATACAGTAGTCCTCCCTTATCTGTGGTCTTACTTTCCACAGTTTCAGTTACCCGTGGTCAACCACAGTCCAAAAATATTACTATATGGAAAATTCCAGAACTAAACAGTTCGTAAGTTTTCAATTATGAGCTGGTTCTGATTAGCACGATGAAATCTCACCCTCTCCTGCTCCATCCTGCCCAAGACGTGAATTATCCCTTTGTCCACTCTATCCATCCTGACAGTCACTTAGTAGCCTGTTTGATTGTCATGATATCCACAGTGCTTGTCTTCAAATAATTCTTATTTACTTAATAATGGCCCCAAAATGCAGGAGTTGGTGCTGACAACTCACATATGCCATAGAGAAGCCATAAACTTTATCATAGGTATCTGTGTATAGAAACATAGTATATATAGGGTTCAGTACTCTCCACAGTTTCCAACATCCACTAGGGGTCTTAGAATATATTCCCTTCAGATGAGGGGGTATTACGGTAGTTTAAAAAAAAATGTTCCCAGAACTGAAAGGTATACATTTCCAGATTGAAGGAGTTAACAAAAGCCCAGCAGATTGGTACATTATTTTGAAATTTTGGAACACGGGGAACACATTGTTATCAATTGCCTCTGATTGTTTTTGCACGGGGCAGAACTCCAAGTCAAGTCAAATAAAAAGAGCCTGGCTAGTATGGTCTTCCAGGGAACCATGAGACAAGGTCAAATAAAGACTGCTCTGGGAATGGGGCTTTTAAGGAGCTCCAACCTTATTCTATCCCTTGCAGTGGCGGCCCTGCTGAGGTTTTCACTGGGATTGCCACTTGTTGGTATTCAAGGTTACCGAAAAGCTACATATGGGGAAATGCCACAGAGCTCACTATTCTTACCAAGATTCAGTCATTTCCCTTGACTAAAAGCTACCTATAACAGCTTTCAGGTAATTTCCAGATTTTTAAATAAGCTGATTTGTCCATGTTCTTATTGCTTTTATGAGGATGATTTTCAGAGGTCCCTACTCTGCTATTTTTGCTGATATCACCAACATGTGGCTCTGTAGATTTACGTTAATTAAAATTTAATTTAATTCAGTTCCTCAGTTGCCCTAAGCCATATTTTAAATGTTCAAAAGCCACATATGACTAGTGGACAGTATAGATGAACATTTCCATCATCTCAGAAAGTTCTATTGGACATTGTGGCTTTAACATATCCTCCTTTTATAGATAGTGAGGCTCAAAAATTTTAAGTAACTAACTTAGAATCTTTGAGATTCCAAAGCCCCATGTTATTAACTACCAACCTGTATTTTCTCTCAGTGATTTCCAGCATTTTCATGTCAGGAAATACAGACAGTCCTCGGGTTACATACATCATTTCGTGGTTACATCACCATCTCCCATTTACAGTATTTATATTTTAAAAAAGTTCCATCATTTCAGCGTATGTATATATGTGCTTTATGTTTTTTATTATTTATTTACCACAAGTAAATGTCAGGAATTGTTATCTTTTAATTTTTTTTACTATTTCATTTCATTACTGCTGTGTATGTGTTCCATGTGAGTGACGTAGGTGCTTATGTAGATGGGTTCTGACTTAAGGTGAATCCCGTTACATCTCGCCATAAGAAACATATCACTAACATAACCCAATGACTTACTGCACATAAAAAATTATATTTGTATAGAACACACTGGAGTACATGCATGTGACTACAAAATCACTACCTCCAGTTCTGCTGCTTTTTTCTCTGCACAGTCATCCTAGAAATAGGGAGATCAGCAACCCAGCACACTAGTATGTCAGGACACCTTGACCATGAAGTTCCACTATCTATATATATAAAAGACTAAGTGACCAATTGACTGTCCAACTTCCCAACTGATCTACTGGCTAGTACATATTACACGCACTGGCAATTTAAAATTAATGTTGATATATATAAAGCTCTTGCTGTGCCAATCACATGCATGTGTTTCAGTCAGTCATTGTCAATCATGAATTTTGGTTGACATTCTATTATAGAGAAAAAGCAAATAGTGATATTAAAATATTTCTTAATTTTCTTTCAATGTGCATGAACCACTAGTACAGTTTAACAGTGATTCTCAAAGTGTGGTTCTGAGCCCAGAAGCATTAGCATCACCTGGGAACATGTTGGAAATGAAAATTCTCAGGTCCCATCCAGACCTACTTAGAGATTCTGAGAGGTCAAGCAATCTGCAGTTTTACAAAATTTCCAAATGATTTTGGTACCCATAAAAGTTTGAATACTCTGTATTATATTATAAAAGCTTACACAATGAATGATAATAGGAAAATTATATAACTATAATAGAACAACATATATTTACACACAGACATATATGTGAAATTATGTGTGTGTGTGTATATATATATAAAATGTCTAGAAAATCAATTTACAATTTAAAATTGTGTATTTTAAATACCACCTTTTATTCCTCTATTAGGAGACATTCATTGTTGTGTATACAAATGAATCTGTTATTCGTATCTTTTATTTTAAACTAATGTATATTTTATGAGTTTCTTCAGTTTAATTTTATGATCAAACCCTCCCAAACAAGTGAGTACCTACCTTTTCTTCAGCTTTATTGTAATATGTATATATGTGGCTATTAATTTCACTAAAAGTAGGATAGTTGATTGAGTAAAAGCTGCAGTGCTGAAATTCTTCTTTATGTGTTAGCCCCAGTTTAGTGATTCTTAACTTCTTTAAGGTTGTTGACTCCTCAGAGAATCTATTCATAGAAATGGACATTCTCACTAGAAAAATATATACATATTTAATGTTTTGCATGAAATTTCAGTTATCTTGATTTCATTATAATAGGATAAAGATTTAGTTAGAAGTTTATAGGATGTTACATATTTTTGGCTTTATTACTTACATTTATTTTAGTTAACATATTTCTTCCTCCCTCTGATCCTTATTCTAAGGTGGATACATTGCAAATAGCCTAGCAATCATGACAGATGCACTTCATATGTTAACTGACTTAAGTGCTATCATACTGACCCTGCTTGCTTTGTGGCTGTCTTCAAAATCACCAACCAAAAGATTCACCTTTGGATTTCATCGCTTAGGTAGGTAATTGGGAGGTGTTTTTTAGAATATAACATATTATGGTAAACCAACAATGGACTATAACCTTTGATTAGCTGAAATCTTTCTGGTGATAAGCCTGTTGAAATAGATGAGCAAAGCAAATGAAAATGGGTGAACAGAATTTATTCAGATACATATCTTTCCATGTACTAAACTTCAGCCCAGTCAGCTGAACAGTCTACACATATAAAATTATATGGTAATCATTAATTTGTAAATGGTTTCACTATGTCCTAATGATGTTATCATAAAAGAAGTTTACCTTCAGTTTATTGAATCAAGCAAAATTATGTAAGTGTAATTCATTAATGAACATTAGCTTCTTTCTTTTACTTCAGGTTATTTTAACCAAGGTTTTAAGTACTACTGTAATACATATAACATATACTATATGGCTAACCTTCATTGGGGCCACTGTATCAACACAATTCTGGAAATGCTGACAAAGATTCTTTGCTTAATCACATTTTAGTCAGTCTCCTGAACCTTCTCCCAAGCCTCCCACTCTCAATTATCTTACCAGTTATCCTTCAGGTGAAGTCTTGCCATCCCAGCCTGTCTTCACAAGAATTCTGTTTCTTCAATTTTATCAGAATCTCCCTTATTCCTGATGTTTTCCTCAGTAATTTTCCACAGACTCTCAACCTGCTTCTTGGCTATAAATTCCCACTTGTCCATATAGTATTCAGAGTTGAGCCCAAACTCTCTCGCCGACTGCAAAATACCATTGCAGTGGTCCCTATGCCTATCTCAATAGCTTCCCCTCTTGAATAAAGTGTTCTTTACCATGTTGTAACAAGTGTCATGGATTTTTTTTCTTTTTAACAATGAACATTTTATTTTGCAATTTTAAACAGATATTAATATTTAAGGTTAAAATCATATATAGTCATATATAACTGCTTTTTGCTGTTACTATTTTTTAATTTTTTGCTTATTTTTAAAATACGTATAAAATAATTGCCAAATACAATGACTATGTGAAGTGCCATATGACCACATGCCATTTGCTCAGAACCCAAAAGTTGACATTTAGGTAACTTCAGCAAAACCTGTCTTAAAGAACCAGAATTAATATATTGTTTTTTTTATTTTGTGTAGACACACTCTTGGCTAATATATCAACCAGTTTCTCCCCTTCTGTGTTACTTTTTGACCTAATATTAACTCAGCATCTAGGTCTTCTAAAATGTAATCACGGGGTCTTCTAGTATATAACTTGACATTTTAACTGAATAGCTATATTCCAAGTAGCTATCTAAGCCATCAGGCTGAGAAACTACCTGGCATCTCCACCCTTCAACACTCTCAATTGCTATACAAGAGAATTAAAGCCCTGAGTGAGGTTTTTCTGTTATTTTTAATCCACTACATAATGCATTTGGATGTGTTCCTAAAAGAAATCCACTACTTTCCAATATATGCATTCATTTGTTAATTGATTGACTTGAGGGTTTTTAACAACTTTAAAATTACCCTGACCTGATGGCTTAGTTAGAGTGTGGTTTCATACACCAAAAGGCTGTGGGTTCGATTTCCGGGCAGGGCACATACCTAGATTGCAGGTTTGAGCCCTGGTCGGGGCATGCATATATGAGAGGCAGCCAATCAATGTTTCTCTCTCTCTCCCTCCCTCCCTTTCTTTCTCCCTCCCTCTGCCCCCAACACACACACACTCTATCCTCTAAACAGGTTTTTTGTTTTCCAATTTTATTGTGATTTAAACACCTGCAATTTAAAATCTATAAAACATAGCATCCTAGAATGGGGATTTTTGCCCTATAGCACTATTTAAGAAAGTACATTTCATTTAATGAAGTCAATGGCACTCTATCCCAGAAATATGCAGTAATACAATATAGGAAGTCCTGCATATAATAAAAGCTAATAGTCATGAAAATTCTATTAAATATCAAAGAAGTACTTGGGCTCTCTAGTGAGTGCAAACTATATAGTATTTACCTAGATGGTCACTTTGTTTCTTCATAGTTTATAAGCACTATGAAAAGATGAGAGAAAATAGAATTTACTGGTCCTATTTTATCTCTGAAAATTCCTACAGACTGCCAGATATTTCCCTTTCCCTACAAATACTAAGTTCATGATGGTGGACTAGATATCAGCATTTGATTCCTGTCTCTCCTGAGAGTCCATTGAAATAAAAAGTATCAAAACAACAAAGAGAAGTCAATGCTGGGTCACAAAAAAAACAAGAAATTTCCAGAAATCTCTGAAAGTTAGAAATTAGATGGGAGTGGGTTGAAGGAAAAACAAGCCAAGAAGCTGCAGCCTAGAGTATACCACTCTAGGAACTGGGTCAGCCCAATAAATCTCCAAAGAAGGCCCAGAACAGAGCATCAGAAGTGAAAATTGGGGCTGAAAACAAGGAAACTAATTGAATGACTATATGACCTTCTGGAGAATGATTTAATTCCTCTAAGTATGAGTTTCTTCTATAAAATACAGATGATAATACTTACATTGCAGAATTGTGAAAAATACATAAGGTAAGGTGGTAAGGTATAAGTACCTAACAGGATACCTGGCACAGAGTAAATTTCTAATAAATGTTAGTGTCATATTTTCCTCTCCCTCTTCTACTAGACTTTATATCTCTCAAAATGACCCATGCTTCTAAATTGCCTGCCTTCCCTTCTTTCCATATCAGAATTCTTATTCTCTCAGCATAACTGTCTCAGCTAGGTAGGAGGAAAGTAAGGTGATTCAATCTGATGATTAACGATTTTAAAAGATGTGCTTTTTGACGTGTCTTTGGTAACATTTTTGGCAATTCAACAATATTTTAGCAAAAATCATCCCATCATGGTGAAAGAAAGGTAGTATAGATTTGAAGGGTAAATCCAAGAGGTTGTCCCAGGAATCAGTACCAGTCTATTGCTATTTTCCTTCCCTTCGTGTAAAACAGTGGTTCTCAACCTGTGGGTCGCGACCCCTTTGGGGGTCAAACAACACTTTCACAGGGGTCGCCTAAGACCATTGGAAAACATGCATACGATTCATAACAGTTGCAAAATTACAGTTATGAAGTAGCATCAAAAATAATTTTATGGTTGGGGGTCACCACAATGTGAGGAACTGTATTAAAGGGTCGCGGCATTAGGAAGGTTGAGAACCACAGGTGTAAAATCATTCAGGACTTTCTTTTTCTTTTCTTTATTCCTTTCAGTGAGCTACAATGGCAGCTCTTTTGTGGGAAGAAGGAGAGTAGGGTAGAAACCACATGTGAGTTATTTTTAAGTGCCTGCATTTATTTGACTGGGTGGCTTGCCCTCTCATCCTGGAAGTTAATAAAACTTAGAACTTAATGAAACCACACTGTGGGGAGAAATTCCACAAACCCTTAGGCAGAATGGCGCTATCTACAAGACCAAGGGACATGCTATTCTAAAGAGAACATCCCCTTGCTTGCTTGCTTGCTTTATTCCTTCTCTGAGGATTATGAGTATAGTTGACTTTATTCTTTCATTTCTGGGGCTGAAGAGGCTGGATGGATTAGATAAAGATAGCGATCATGTGAAAGGACTGTAGTAGGCAGAGTTGTCTGCATTTGAAATAAAAAGCAAGATCTACAGTTTGGTAATGCAGCTCATCAGCCTAGGTTAGTGGCAAAGTGACAGTGTGGGAGTCTTTTGTAGTATGTAGTTCTAAGCAAACACTTTGGCAGATCTGACTAGATGACTGTTGTTCTGGGATAGTTATATGATAATAATGCTACTTCTACCTAGTTTGTTATTTATTCCCTGATGTTAAAGTATTTAGCAAAAAGTATTCAGCTAAAAATTCTCTTCCCCCAAACATGCAGCCAAAAAAAATCTTTCTAGTTAGTGATTCATTTTAATAACTTCCTCCCCTTCTGATATGAGTTATGCCTACTCATTAGTCACATCTTAGTGAGAATTAATGCATATCACATGTACATCTCTAGGAAAAGAATAGGTACCTCCTAGAATTCAGAGTTTTTATTGAGGCAGAAGAAGACATGAGTGAGGTAGTCAATGTTGGCTAGCTAAAAGTCAACTTGGAGTCCTGGGGGCAGCTTCAGTATGGATAGAGGGAACAGTAAGAAGGTAGAAGCTAGGAGATTAATTAGAATAGGAGGTGAGAGAATCCAAAGACCAACTTTGCAGTTTAGCTTAACATTCTGGTGGCAAAAGTGGACCACTGAGAATCCTTTATCATGTCTTTAGCCTGAGTGTTGTTGGGTTATCTATGGCTGCGTTGAAATACGAAGATTTGATTAGTCCTAGGCAGATCCAATATAGCTCACTGATTTTTCTTCTGTTTTCTTCTTCTATTGGATGAAGATAGAAAAGAGAAATAGCATATAAGGAAGTGGGGGAGAGAATATATCTCCACTTTCCTTCCCTGTTAATTTTTATGGACCTCTGAAATCAGTCTTTAGATGTTCTATGTGTAGTTCCTTGAGGCAATAGAAAGACAACATTATATAATTTAAGGGAAATGTATTCATTATTGTCATCACAGTGTTAGTAAAGTTAACAATTAATGTAGGCCAGCACTCACACAAAAATAAATGTGCTGGGACTGAATGTGGTTTTACATAGTTGAAACAGATTGTTACTTATTCACTGAGTAGGCACTCAATAGTTACTTGTTCAGTGAATAATAGTATAGTGTGGGGAGACAGGCAGTAAATATGTACCATAAACACAACATAATCATAAATTGTATTAAATGCTTCAAAGAAAAGAATAAGGTACTATGATGGAGAATAACAAAGGATGGAGAAGAACTCAGTATTTTTCATATGAACATTGAAAACCTCTAGTTTTGGCAATTTATAGATGTGTTAAAATGTATGTAAACATTTTTTATATTTTATGGTACCAACAAAACTGAACAATCATCTATGTTTCCTCCCAATTATTTTTTTCTTTTACCAATTTATTGGCCATTCAAACCAAAACTGTTTATTCACACTACTCCAATACTATTCAGCTGAGTATAGTGATTTAATTATTTGTGCATAAGGTAGTAAAATATGTTAGAACTACTATAATAATAGGTTCTCAAGAATTTTCATAAAAATATCTTCTAAAAGTTTTTCATTTTTGCTAAATTTCCATTTGTCAAGTTTTCCGTAGCTCATGGGGTAGTAACTTTCATAGAAACCTAGGATTTTAGTTGTGAAAGTTCCTCGGTCTCCTTTAGAAAATGAATAGTCTGTATACGTTATGCACTCCTTTTGTCTTGAAAAACTTTATTATACATTTTGTGAACAGAGACCAACCCAGAGCACGAATGAGAAGATTGGAGCAAGTCATAATTTCATTGTTGAATGAAAATTTCCCTCTGTTAAACGTTATTGGAGGAAAAAAGCATCTTGCCTATGTTTATCTGCATTCCATCATGTTAAAAATACTAGGCAAAAATGTTAAACACTAATTAGTCCTATTCATATTTCACCAAAGTTTCATTCACAATGAAAGAACTTTTTGTTCATTTTATCAGAATAAAAATGGTCGTATTACTATTAGGATTTTTAGCTATGTAGAATTATATATGCTTTATACTTCTCAACTATAAATCTCAGTCCTAAAAATTTACTTAAAATTCTGTGTGTTTTTTTCTTTTGCATTTATGTTTTCTAGCTAGAAGACATTTTTATAGTCAATTAGAATAAAAACTAACAAATGAATGTCTTTGCTTTTTACCAAGGGAACTAGATGTGAGGCACATTCCTTATGAATTGCTGGAAAAGGGATATCATTGTTGACAGCATCTTAATATGTCATTTGGGAATTTCTAGGAATCAGCTGAATCCCGTTACTCTTAACTGTGGGAAGTCATTGGGATCCCTTTTATGATGCTACTCTCTGGGTGAAAACTATATTATGAAAAACTGCATTTTCAGCTTCTATTAGGCTGGGAATCCTCCTTGCCAAAGAACTCTGTTTATATTGTAGTTTGACTTTCATTTTACTTTATTCTGAAGGTGGTTTTGCCATATCTGAGAATTCACAAAAAATTAACTTTAAGTATTTAGGTAAATTATTACTGGGATATGGACTTACCAGATTTAGCTCATGCATGCCACACATGCCCCTTTTCTCTGAAATATTATGATATCCAATTTGTCTGAAATATTGCATGGGACATAGTTGTACTAAAATAGTATTTGTGTTTTTTTTATCTGAAATGCAAATTTAACTGGACATCCAGTATTTTATCTCGCAAACCTACCAGAGTAACTATAGGACTTATCATTCAAATCAGCACACTTTGAGAGTGAAATGGAACACTTTTAATAATTATGCCAGGACAAAGGCATAAATTGGAACTATCCTGGGAAAACTGGAAAGTATGGTCAACCTAATAGTAGGGAGTTTTGAAAGTATTTTAAATTATTGACTATAGATTTTTATAAGCAATCACATCTTTGTGTCTTTAAATATAAATTATATTGCTTTATAATTTCACATTTAAAAATGTTATTGAGGCACCTTTAAAGCTATGGTGGCCTAATTGCTAGTACATCCTTGACATTGTCTTTTTATGGAAGAATTTGAGTAGGGTTGATAACTTTTTTAGGATTAATATTTTTTAATTACCAACTTTAAAGAGAAAGTTCTTTTTTAGTGAGTAAAATGAGGCTGTCAGCAGTACATAAAATTTTATAGTTTAAAATATTTTAATTATTTCTTTTTTTTATATTATTTATGTGTGTATTTTACCATCAGCAGCTATAACTTAAGAAATTAATGTGTTTTATGTCTTGTATTTGGCTTAATTCTTTCAACCTATTTACTTTTTCTTTGGGGTTATTTAATAAGTAACCTTTATTCATAGAGGATATATTCCAAGACCCTAGTGGCTGCCTAAAACTGTGGATAGTATCTAATCCTACATATACTGTGCTATTTTCTATACCTATATACTATGATAAAGTTTAATGTATAAATTAGGCACAGCAAAAAGATTAACAATAATAATGAAGTAGAAAAATTATAACAATATCCTATCTAATAAAAGAGTAATATGCAAATTGATCATCACTCCAACACACAAGATGGCTGCCCTTTGTAGACACAAGATAGCCAGCAGAGGTGGGCAGTTGGGAAGGACCAGGTCTGCAATGGAGGGCAGTTGTGGGCGATCAGGCCAGCAGGGGAGGGTGGTTGGGAGGAACCAGGCCTGCAAGGAAGGGCAGTTGGGGGCAATTAAGCCTGCAGGGGAAGGCAGTTAGGGGTGATCAAGCCGGCAGAGGAGGGAAGTTGGGAGCAACTGGGCCTGCAGGGAAGAACAGTTGGAGGGGACCATGCCTGTAGGAAAAGGCAGTTAGGGGGGACCATGCCTGCAGAGGAGGGCAGTTAGGGGTGATTGGGCCTGCAGGGAAGGGCATTTAGGGACAAACGGGCTGGCAGGGGAGCAGTTAGGCATCAATCAGGCTGACCAGGGCGTGGTTAGGGGTGATCAGGCTGGCAGGCAGAAGCAGTTAGGGGCAATCAGGATGGCAGGCAAGTGAGCATTTGGGAGCCAGCAGTCCTGGATTATGAGAGGGCATTCGGACTGCCCATTTGCGATCGGGCCTAAACAGGCAGTCGGACATCCCTTGAGGGGTCCCATATTGGAGAGGGTGCAGGCTGGGCTGAGGGACACACACCCCCATGCACGAATTTCGTGCACCAGGCCTCTAGTACTATAATAAAAGTTATGTGAATGTGGTTGATCTCTCTCTCATAACCAGTCTGATAACTGAGAGGGCTATTGAGTGACTAATAAGTGCACCATGGTTTTGAATAGTAATTGTGTTTATTTGTCTTATTCCATCATTAGTTCTGTTCATGTACTAACTTTTATTGGAATTTCACCTAAATTAGTGAAATGTCTTCAGGAAATAGTTTATAATTTCTAGATAATTTTTCTGAATTATAAGTTAAAGGTTGGAATAAAAATGTATCAAAGTCCGATATACTTGAACTACCTGGAACAGTTTTCCAGATTCTTTTACCTTTTAACACTTAACAGGATTAATGTCTGGTGTCTCTAAAGGAAAATTTTTCTTTAAAAGTATTTTCTTGTTTTGAGTGTCAAAATGTGTTTTATGTAACAATGTTAGTTATTTATTTAATATATATTTTACATTGCCTATTTTTTGTTATTTTGAAAAGATATAAAATTATCTGTACTTTATACTAATATGGTAGGAAATTTATCTGGTATGAAAGCATATATAGTACAAAGCTATCCCTGTCTCCTTGCCCATTCTCCTCATAACCAGTTTTTTATCAATATTTTATATATCCTTCCAGATCTGCATTTACAGATCATTATTTATTTATTTATTTTAAAATAAATCTTTATTGTTCAGATTACTACATTTGTTCTTCTTTTTTCCCCCCATAGCTCCCCTCCACCCAGCTCCCACCCCACCCTCTGACCTTACCTCCCTCCCATTGTCCTCATCCATAGGTGTATGATTTTTGACCAGTCTCTCCCTGCAATCCCCTCATCCCTTTGCCCCTTAGAATTGTCAGTCCACTCCCTTTCTATGCCCCTAATTCTATTCTATTCACCACTTTATTCTGTTGATCAAATTTTTTTATTCACTTGATTTTTAGATTCTCTTGTTGATAGATATGTATTTGTTGTTCATAATTTTTATCTTTACCTTTTTCTTCTTCTTCCTCTTCTTAAAGAGTACCTTTCAGTATTTTATATAATACTAGTTTGGTGTTAATGAACTCCTTTAGTTTTTTCTTATCTGTGAAGATCTTTATCTGACTTTCAATTCTGAATGATAGCTTTGCCGGGTAGAGTAATCTTAGTTATAGGTTCTTGCTATTCATCACTTTGGATATTTCTTGCCACTCCCGTCTGGCCTGCATAGTTTCTGT
The DNA here is from genome assembly GCA_011751065.1 of Lasiurus cinereus. NCBI lineage: Eukaryota > Metazoa > Chordata > Mammalia > Chiroptera > Vespertilionidae > Lasiurus > Lasiurus cinereus. The sequence continues at coordinate 54,971,439 of JAAGEH010000076.1, forward strand.
TGGGAAATCAGCTGACAATTGTATGGGTGCTCCCTTGTAGGTAATTAACTGTTTGTCTCCTGCTGTTTTTAATATTCTCTCTCTTTGTCTTTTGCTCTTGGCATTTTAATTACGATGTATCTTGGTGTGGTCCTCTTTGGATTCCTTTAGTTTGGGGTTCTGTGCACTTCCTGGACTTGTAAGTCTATTTGTTTCCCCAGGTGGGGGAAGTTTTCAGTCATTATTTCTTTAAATAGGTTTTCAGTATCTTGTTCTCTCTCTTCTTCTGGCACCCCCATAATTCTGATGTTAGTACCCTTGAAGTTATTCCAGAGGCTCCTTACACTACCTTCACATTTTTTTGGATTCTTTTTTCTGTTTGCTTTTCCAGTAGAGTGTTTTTTGCTTCTTTGAATTTCAAATCTTTGACTTGATTCTTGCAGCCCTCTAGTCTGCTGTTAGGTCTCTGTATAATATTTTTTATTTCAGTCAGTGTATGTTTCCCATCCAAGAACTAACCAGGCCCGACCCTGCTTAGCTTCCGAGATCAGACGAGATCGGGCATGTTCGGGATGGTATAGCCATAGACCAGTCAGCGTATGTTTAATTTCTAGTTTGTTCCTTTTCGTCTTTGGTCCTTTTTCATCTCCTCTTGGGTCTCACTAAATTTATCCATCTTTTCTAGGAAATTCTTGAAAAATCTTATAACCATGGTTTTGAACTCTATATCCAGTTGTTTGTTTTCCTGCATTTATTTTGTTTGTGATCTGTTTCTTTGTCTCCGCATTTTCGTTGTTTTTCTGAGTTGGTAGAGTAGCTTTGTATGCTAGGTGTCTTATGTGGCCCAGTAGCTCTGCCTCCCAGTTACCTGAGGTTGATTCTCTTGGTGTACCCCTTTGTGGACTATGTGTACAGCCTTATTGTAGTTAATTCTTGATTGTTGTTGGTATCACTGGGGGGAATTGACCTCCAAGCCAACTGGTTGTGAGGATCATTTGTGTCTATGCCAGGAGAACTGTGCTGGCGTCAGCCTTATGATACAAGACTTGCAAAATTGCAAAAACCTCTATGCTCAGCTTGGATGGGGCAGTGTCTCAGGGCTGAGCAGAGACAGCCTTGGCTTCCCGTCAACCCTACCCTACTTGGCCCCTGGGTCTCTGTGTCTCTCAGTAATCACTGCAGCCATCTCTACGCATGCATGTGCGCCTCCAGACCTCTATCTTTCCAGCTTCCCTGAATTTTTGTGCACTCTGGGGACCCGTATAAGTCTGGGTCCCCAGGATCTCACCTGAAACTGAGGTTCAGTGCAGTTGGAAGTGGATTTCAGTGCAGTTGGGAGATTCTGTCTCCCTCCCACTAGAGAAAGCCAGCGGCACAATCAGCAGTCAGCCCTCTGTGTGCGCCCTCATGCTCGCACACCTCCAGACCTCTGTCTTTTTGTGGCTCCCCTAAGTTTCCGTGCACTCCTCCCTTTTCATGACAGTCCAGACTCCCCCTGTATAAGTCTCACCCAGAATTGGGGTTCAGTGCAGTCAGGAGTTTCAGTCTTCCTCCCGCTAGAGGAAACCAGCCATGCACTCCACACTCGACAGATAGTTATTTATATACTAGAGGCCCGATGCACGAAATTCATTCCAAGGGTAGGCCTCTGCAGTCCTGGCTGCCTCAAACCCCACCCCCCCGCTCACTGGTCATTTGGAAGGTCGTTCTGCCATCTGATCTAATTAGCATATTAGTTCTTTATTATATAAGATATTCTTTTTTCTTTTCACACAATGGTAACACCATACACAGTTGTGTTCTTTGCTTTTTCACTTTGTATTTTGGAACTTATTCCTTGTCAGTACATAAAGAGCCTTACTCTTTTTTTACAGCTGTACAGCATTCCATGTTATAAGGCTTCTACTAATAACATTTTTATTGTTTACAATTATTTGCTATTTATACAGTACTCAATGAATAACTTCATAACATACACACATTTGCACATGTGCAGTCTAATTGGCATGAGTGTGTATGTCCTTCCTAAAAGAGGAATTCCTGGATCAGAGTGCATTCATGAATACTTGAATGCATAAAAATGTGTTTGTTTTTATTTAGTCTAAAGGTGATACATGTTTGTGTTTAAAAACTTCGGTTAAACACTACCAAAAAAACAAAGTTAAAAATAGATTCTCCAAGCTCCTCCTCCCAATTGCCAGATGTAATACTTTTTTGTCTATCTTTCCTATAGTTACCAATGTGACTATTTTTTCTTTTTTATACATAAATGGTTGTATGTATCCCATTATATGTATATGCCACCATTTATCCATTATGCTACTTATTGGGAAACATTTAGGATGTCTCCAGATCTTTTTTTTTTTAATATATTTTATTTATCTTTTACAGAGAGGAAGGGAGAGGGATAGAGAGTTAGAAACATCGATGAGAGAGAAACATCAATCAGCTGCCTCCTGCACGCCCCCTACTGGGGATATGCCCACAACCAAAGTACATGCCCTTGACCAGAATCGAACCTGGGACCTTTCTGTCTGCAGGCTGATGCTCCATCCACTGAGCCAAACCAGTTTCAGCTGTCTCCAGGTCTTTTTTGATACTATGTACTAACAAAACTCCAGTGAAAAATCTTGTAGATATCAGATAGATTCCTAGAATTAAGGAATATATGCATTTTAAATTTTGCTTAATTTTGGTAACTGCTCTCCAGAAAGATAGTTTTATTTGATCCTTCCATCAGTATATCCTTGCTGACACTGTCTATTATCAAAATTTTTAATCATTGCCAATTTAGTAAGGGCCAATAAGGAATCCTACTGAATTTACTGTATTATGATTGATTTTGATAAATTAGCCATTTCTGATTATTTTCTATATATTACTATTTATGCTTTTTACCCATTTTTCTGAAGAGTTGTTCACTTTGTTATGATTTGTACATATACTTGCCTACTAGGAAATTAATTAGTATGCGGTCATATGTTACAAGTATTTTTTTCTCAGGTTTTCATTTTTTGCCATGTGTTTGATCTATAAATACACATAATTTGACCCTAACGAGATAAGGGGAAGATAGCAAGTAGTAAGAACGAGTTAGTGGGGGATTCAGATCAAACTACTAAACCCTTTTTAAATAAAAATATACATAGTATATCTGAAACTAATAAACTATTATTTTTTAAAAAATATATTTTATTGATTTTTTACAGGGAGAAGGGAGAGAAATAGAGAGTTAGAAACATCGATGAGAGAGAGACATCGATCAGCCGCCTCCTGCAGGTCCCCTACTTGGAATGTGCCCGCAACCAAGGTACATGCCCTTGACCGGAATCGAACCTGGGACCTTTCAGTCTGCAGGCCAACGCTCTATCCACTGAGCCAAACCAGTTTTGGCTAATAAATTATTATATGTCAGCTATACCTTAATTTTTAAAAAATGTTGCATATCAAACTATTTAAAATAATTTTAAAGAAAAACATGACAAATGATAAAGTGCTTTTATCTTCTTAGAGGGAAGGAGATCTAAATAAATAAAAGATTGTGCAATATTTAGTTTGTATGAGGTGTAATAACCATGCTCCAAATACATTTGTTTTTTATATTTTCCCTCCAGAGGTTTTGTCAGCTATGATTAGTGTGCTGTTGGTATATATACTTATGGCATTTCTCCTATATGAAGCTGTCCAAAGAACTATCCATATGAAATATGAAATAAATGGAGATGTAATGCTCATTACCGCAGCTGTTGGAGTTGCAGTCAACGTAATGTAAGCTCTATTTTTTAAAAAAAATTTTAACAGGCTTTGTAGAGCAGTTTTAGGTTCACAGCAAATTGAGAGGAATGTACAAAGATTTCCCACATATCCTCTGCCCACACATGCATAGCTTTCCCCATTACCAGCATCCCTCACTAGAGTGGTACATTGTTACAGTTGGTGAACCTACATTGACACATCACAATCACCCGAAGTCCATAGCTTACATGTTGTATATTAACGGGTTTGGACCAATGTATAATGTCATGTATCCAACATTTAGTAGCATACACTCTACATTGTTTTCACATGAAGAGTCTCCAATGCTATGAACTTAGAGACTATACATGCATTCAGTAATATGCAGTGATATTTTAATATATTTATAAATTATATAGTATATTTGTTTTTCTTATTAATAAAACACTGTTAGAATTATAAATTCCTCATTAGTTTGTTCAGTTATACTGAAGTTTGACTAACAATCAGAAATTTAAGTAGGACAAATTTTTTTTAATTTAAGTTTTATAATACTTTCATGTTGAGATTTTTTTTTTTTTAACTACCAACTTTTTCCCCTAGAAACTGAAGTTTTTAAGTTAAATACTCAATCATTTGGATCAGGGGTCAGCAAACTTTTCTGTAAAGGGCTAGATAGTGAATATTTAGCATTTTAGAGCCATACAATCTCTTTCTCAGCTACACTGCTGTTTTAGAACAAAAATAGTCATATTCAGTATGTAAACAAATAAGTATGGCTGTGTTCCAATAAAACTTTATTTACAAAAACAGGCTGTGGGCCACATATGGTCTACAGACCATGGTTTGCCAGTCCCCATTTAGTGGTTTCTATTCTATACTTAGAATAAAATAAAAAGTCCTTACCATGGCCTTTTCCTGTGTACCATCCCAACTCATGTCCTAGCACTTTTGCTGACTTTATTCTAGCCACAGTGGCTGCCTTGCCTTTTGTTAAACACATAGAGCACCTTTGCATTTCAGGGCCTTTACCCTGGTATTCCTTCTGCTAGAACACTCTTCCACCATAACTTCCTTCCTGGCTTCATTCAAGTCTCTGCTCTGATGGAATCTAAGGGAGGCCTTCTCTGACCACTCTTTTCATCATTCTCCACCCCCTCGCAATGCTTTACTTTTCTTCAACGCATTTCCATTGTCTAGCAGTACATTAGGTATTTATTTGCTAACTTCTCTGCCTTCCATACTAGAACATAAACTCTAAGGGCATAGGGATCTGTCTCATTCACTCTTTTGACCCAGCACCTAAAATAGTACCTGATACATAATAGGTGCTCAAATATTTAGTAAATATTTAGTTCCATGTTGCCTCACTCATGTCTGATTAATCATAAATATTTTATCAATAGAATTAGGAAGAATAATAATGTTTTCTTTTCCTTTTTTTTAACAGAATGGGGTTTCTGTTGAACCAGTCTGGTCACCATCACGCCCATTCCCACTCCCTGCCTTCAAATTCTCCTACCACAGGTCCTGGATATGGGCACAACCATGGGCAGGATAGCTTGGCCGTGAGAGCTGCATTTGTACACGCTTTGGGGGATTTGGTACAAAGTGTCGGTGTGCTAATAGCTGCCTACATCATACGATTCAAGGTACTATGATTGCTAGTTTTTCTATTTTAAAATATATTTAATTTCAACATTAAAACTAAAATTGATTGGCCCTGACCAGTGTGTCCACGTGGTTAGAGCATCAGATAGCACACCAAAGGGTTGCAGGTTCGATACCTGCCCGGTGAGAGCATGTGGAGGAGGCAGCCAATCAATGTGTCTCTCATATCAATGTCTCTCTCTCTCTCCCTCCCTCCATGAATCCTTCCTTCTCTTCTATCTAAAATTCAGTGGGAAAAAATGATTAATCGGGTATGGATTAATTTAAAAAAAACAACACTAAAACTGATTGTCTTTCATCAGTATACTGGACACCAGTGCCACTCCTATTCATTTTGCACTTACGCAAACCTAATTGAGCCACTAGTCTATATAGCTCTTTTGTTAGCACTGAACACCATGGTATTACATCATGTGATAACTTATCTGTAACTGCCAGGTACTAGAATGTGCATGTAGTGAAGTCCAGAGATCTGAGTTCTAGTGATTTGACCTTGACCAAGTCCCTCAAATCAAAATTTGAGTTCCCTCCTCTTCAATATGAGGGGCTTAAATCCAATTTATGACTGCTGAAACTCCTTCTAGCTCTGATGTTCTCTGGTTCTGGGTGGACGATTTAGAGAAGGCACAGAGGAAAGAATAGAACAAACCATTAAACAGCTGAAAATAGGTCCCACAAGGAAAGGCATTTAAACAATCCAGGAAAGAGTTTCTCAGATGCAACGTCCTGGTTTCAGAGGCATTCTGCAGTCCTGCTAGAGGACAGGGCACAGAGTTTTCTTTGGTTTGTTTTACAGTCTATTACATGTCTATCAATATTTAATCACACAATTTTGATCTGTCACCTCACAGCCAGAATACAAGATTGCTGATCCCATCTGTACATATGTATTTTCATTACTTGTGGCTTTTACAACATTTCGCATTATATGGGACACAGTAGTTATAATACTAGAAGGTAAGATCTCATTAATATCCCCATTGTGGATGTATCCCTAAGTCAGATTGGGGGCCAGGGAAGACTCTGGGGTAGGAGCCAAGTCTTTTCTTGTTTTTACTGATACTTACTAGGCTACAGTAACACCACCTTACATGTATAGGATGTATAAGAATCCATGCATTCTCCCATATGTTACTATTTGATCCTTATAATAGCTAAGAAAAGTGGACATTATTATCCCCATTTACCAATAAGAAAATTGAGGTTCAGAGGGGTAGCATAATTTGATTAAGGCCATGCTGTTACCCAGTTACAGCTAGGACAAGAATGCAACTCTTTGATTCTTAATGCAGGTATGTTTAGTGGTTTATTAATTTATTAATTTCAATTTATCTTGCTGCTTTGTTATATTTCCAGCAGTCCTGCCTTACCAATATTATATATAAGCATGTAAATATAAGTTCTCAATACTAGGTTAGCCATCATTGGATGTTCTTTTTTATTTTTTATTATCCTAGCTTATTTGTTAAATGAAGTAACCTGGGCTAGTTAACATTTCTTTTTAGTGAGAATGAACATTTTTTAAGTATTTATTGACCTTTTGTATATATCCTACTATAAGTGTGCATGGTTTATCTTAAAGTACTAATACATTCGCAGTTGTTCATTTTTAAATGAATTTAGCAAAGCCAATTGTTTGTTTGTTTGTTGAGGGGAAGTCCCCCCCTAAGATAATTTTTTCTTCTAAGATAAATTTATAAATGATAAATTCTGAACTACTAGGTGTGCCAAGGCATTTGCATGTTGACTATATCAAAGAAGCCTTGATGAAAATAGAAGATGTTCATTCAGTGGAAGATTTAAATGTCTGGTCTCTCACTTCAGGAAAGCCCATGGCCATTGCACACATACAGCTAAGTATGTTGCTGATGGTAAATACTGGGGTTGGTGGACTTCTGTCTTTGGAATTAAACATCTGTGCTTATAATTAAGTAGAAAGATTTCTGGAAAGATTTATTTTAAGGAAGGGGGTGGGCTTTTCAAAAGATGAGTTACAGGTTGATGTTTATAGCAGAGCAATAATTTTTATCCCTTTGAGATGAGATGTAACAGAGATTTTTTTCCTTCAGATTAAATGCACTGGGTGTATTTACCATGCTTTTTCTACATAAGAAAATATAGAACATGTGTTTTTATTTCTTTAAATCATTTCATAGATTGATACTTTTTATTTAATTTTTTATCAAAATAGTAAATACATGAGTTTTATTTTTTTAATTTAATTCTTTATTGTTCAGATTATTACAATTGTTCCTCTTTTTTTCTCCCCATAGCTCCCCTCCACCCAGTTCCCATCCAACCAACTCCACCACCACCCCATTGTCCTCATCCATAGATGTACAATTTTTGTCCAGTCTCTTCCTCCACCCCACTCACCCCTTCCCCCCTGAGAATTATCAGTCCACTCCCTTTCTATACCTCTGATTCTATTATATTCACCAGTTTATTCTGTTCATCAGATTTTTAATTCTCTTGATTTTTAGATTCACTTGTTGATAGATATGTATTTGTGGTTCATAATTTTTATCTTTACCTTTTCTTCTTCTTCCTCTTCTTAAAGAGTATCTTTCAGCATTTCATATAATACTGGTTTGGTGTTGATGAACTCCTTTAGCTTTTTCTTATTTGTGAAACTCTTTACCTGACCTTCAATTCTGAGTGATAGCTTTGCTGGGTAGAGTAATCTTGTTGTAGGTTCTTGTTATTCATCACTTTGGATATTTCTTGCCATTCCCATCTGGCCTGCATAGTTTCTGTTGAGAAATCAGCTGGCAATCATATGGGTGCTCTCTTGCAGGTAATTAACTGTTTTTCTCCTGCCACTTTTAATATTCTCTCTTTGTCTTTTGCTCTTGGCATTTTAATTATGATGTGTCTGGGTGTGGTTCTCTTTGGATTTCTTTTGTTTGGGGTTCTGTGTGCTTCTTGGACTTGTAAGTCTATTTCTTTCACCTGGTGGGGGAAGTTTTCAGTCATTATTTCTTCAAATAGGTTTCAGTATCTTGCTCTCTTGTTCTGGCACCCCCATAATTCTGATGTTGGTACCCTTGAAGTTGTCCCAGAGGCATCTTACACTATCTTCACATTTTTAGATTCTTTTTTCTGTTTGCTTTTCCAGTGGAGTGTTTTCTGCTTCTTTGTATTTCAAATCTTTGACTTGATTCTTACGTTCCTCTAGTCTGCTGTTAAGTCTCTGCATAATATTTTTTATTTCAGTCAGTGTATGTTTAATTTCTAGTTGGTTCTTTTTCATCTCCTCTTGGGTCTCACTAAATGTATTGACCTTTTCTATGAAATTCTTGAAACACCTTATAACCGTGGTTTTTAACTCTATATCCAGTCATTTGTTTTCCTCCATTTCTTTCGTTTGTGGTCTGTTTCTTTGTCTCCACATTTTCTCTGCTTCCCTGAGTTGGTAGAGTAGCTTTGTGTGCTAGGTGTCCTATATGGCCCAATAGCTCTGCCTCCCCAGTTACCTGAGGTGGATACTCTTAGTGTACCCCTTTCGGACTGTGTGTACAGCTTTGTTGTAGTTAAGTATTGATTGTTGTTGGTATCACTGGGTTGAATTGACCTCCAGGCCGATCGATTGTGAGGATCATCTGTGTCTACGCCAGGAGAACTTCTGTGCTGGAGACAACCTTATGATACAAGACTTGCAAAATTGCAAAAGCCTCTGTGTTCAGCTTGGATGGGGCAGAGTCTCAGGGCTGAGCAGACAGCCTTGGCTTCCTGTCAGCCCTGCCTTACTTGGCCCCTGGGTCTCAGTTTCCCTTGGTAAATGCTGCAGCCCTCTCTGCGTACACTTGCGCTAGCGCACCTCCAGACCTCTGCCTTTTGCAGCTCCCCTGAGTTCCATGTGCTCCAAGGAGCCATATGAGTTTGGGTCCCCAGGGTCTCACCCGAAACTGGGGTTCAGTGCAGTCAGAACTGGAGTTTAGCACAGTTGGGAGGTTCCGTCTTCCTCCCGCTAGAGAAAGCCAGCAGTACACTCAGCAGTCATTCCTTTCTGTATGCACTCATGCGCGCCTCCTGACCTCTGCCTTCACATCTCCCCTGAGTTTCCATGCATTCCTCCCTTTTTTCGACAGTCCAGACTTCCCCCATTTGAGTTTTGGCTAGAACTGGAGTTCAGTGCAGTCGGAACTGGGGTTCAGTGCAGTTGGGAGTTTCCATCCTCCTCTCACTAGAGGAAGCCAGCCAGGCACTCCACCGCCCGTCCTCTCCAGGTGCACATCTCCGTACCGCAGCTTTTTGCAGCTCCTCTGAGTCTCCGTGAGCCCCTCTCTTTCCTTTTAGTTGTAGAATTTACACTCAATCAGCTTTCCTGTGGTTCTGGATGATATCTGTTCTGTCTTTCCACTGTAGTTTTGAAACTGTTGTACGAGGCAGGAGTTTAGGTGTTCACCTATGCCGCCATCTTGGTTTCTCCATGAGTTTTATTTTTAAAAGAACAGAAGGTGAAAGACTTGTAATTGATGTCTAGATCTCTTTCTCTACCCAAGAGTGGACTGGAGAGATAGGGATAACAAGAAGCTGATCTGGCTTGGCAAACTGACACTTCTCTAACAATAGCTTCAGGAGGGTAGAAATCAAACTAGTAAAAATATGTTCAGAGTATACTAAGGTTGTTTTCTCCCTGGATCTTATTCATTAATGTGTAATGTACAATGAATAGTAATGATATGTTCTTGACATTGCAGTTCCTGGAAGTTCATCTAAATGGGAGGAGGTACAGTCCAAAGCCAGGCATTTATTGCTGAACACATTTGGCATGTATAAATGTACTATTCAGCTTCAGATTTACAGGCAAGATGTGGACAGAACTTGTGCAAACTGTCAGAATGCCAGTTCCTAATTGAAGATGTCTGGAGGACTACTGCCTTATTTTGCCCTGCAGTCACAGACTTGAGAGCAATAAATGACACGTGAATGGGAGAATGAAATTCCTGACAGCCATGCCCATGCACTGGACTCCCAGTCAGCCTGAGAGTGCTAGTTTCTGTCGAATGGTAAAATGAGACTTCACCATGATTTTCAGATGAAGATGTTTCCAAAACACTGTTTACAGAATGAGACGTGACTCTACAGATACCTCAGAAAAGACAATCGAAGACAGTACTTCACAATCACAACAGAGTATGTGTCATAAAGGAAGCATCAAGAGTTCTGTATTTGCATTTAAAAATCCTTTTTAAAGCCCATTTCTATCAAGCCAGAGCTGGAAAACTGATTTTTTAATGTAATCTTGATACCCAGCTTCTGGAATTTGACACCCAGCTCTCTCTTTTTACAGAAAGTATTTCTCAACAGATTTCAGAAAGTACTAGTAATTATCTAAAGTGGAATAAGCATGTATTCCTAAATGTTTCAGAAATGTTTTCTTTCACAAGTGAGTCTTAATGGTATTATTATACTTTATAAACAAAATTTTCCAGATATTACAGAGTTTTGAATCTCAAAATTTTGAGTTATTTGTAATCTTATCACAACCGTATCTTTACATATTGTGGTCATTGTCATTAAATTGCTTAGGAAATATTTTCAGTATTATTCTGAATGGCAGAAGTTTATCTGAAATTACTATATTATAATTTGAACAAAATATAGGAGCAAGGATTGGGTGTGGGGTTTCAGATTTAAGTCTTTCTGAAATCACTTTTATTGTCCATAGAATTTATCTTTGCTTTATGAACAACAAGCTACGCAAAATGTAAACAATGATGCTCTGTCTTCTTAGAAACTGCCTTATGTTTTGTACAGAAAATTTGCTTGGTACCTTGCTTCCTGCCTTCATACCAGGTCATCTGCATGTGCCTTTCAGGGTAGAGCTCTAGAGGGCCAAGGTTCAATTTTAATACTGGTCTCTCTCATGCAGATTAACTACATACATTTCTCCAGAGAGAATTTCTGTATAATGATATGAATTAAGAACCCTCCATGGGCTCAGATCCAGAAACCCTAAGATAGAATTTTTTAAACATATTTTATTGATTTTTTACAGCGAGGAAGGGAGAGGGATAGAGAGTTAGAAACATCGATGAAAGAGAAACATCCATCAGCTGCCTCCTGCACACCCGCTACTGGGGATGTGCCTGCAACCAAGGTACATGCCCTTGACTGGAATGGAACCTGGGACCCTTGGATTTGCAGGCCGACGCTCTATCCACTGAGCCAAACCAGTTAGGGCCTAAGATATAATTTTGAGGTTTTCCAGAAATGCTGAAAGGGATTGGAGGAAGACATGACTTTGAAAAGACAAAAATTTGAAGCATTTTGGAGTGTGTGTGTTGTGCGTGCGCGTGTATTAAAGCACTGGAATAGGATGGACATTAAATCTGTGTGGTAGGGAAGTTAAGCATAAAAGTTTCCAAACGGAAGACAACCTAACTGGTAACAGTTGTGTTAAAGAGGCAACTGTGAATATTCATATCAGTTGTTGGCTTGGGGATTATATTTAGTGCATGTTAGGAGTCCATTTCAGCAGAGAATCAGAATAAAGTAACATGTACCAAACAGACTGTGAGGTGAAATCCTAGATAGGTAGGCCAATGACTTAAAAGTGAAGAATAAGAAACAGATTTCATATTTCTGCCAAGAATCTCACTATAAGTAAACCTAAGTTAAAACCTGGATTCACCTAAAAGAGTGTTAAAAGTTGATGGTGTTCAACAAAAGGTTTGATGAGTGTTAATGGTACCTAATAAAGCTCAGAATTTGTTGAATTGAACTGAAAATTTTATGGGATTCTTATTGTGAATCCATTTAAAATAGTGATTTTAATTTTTAAAAAATTTTAGGAACATATAATAAAAAAATATTCTTTTTTAACTGTATAATGTCCTATATTCCAAAAAATAATCTTAAATGTAGAAGGCAAGTGAGAATAAATGAGAGGCATGTCAGTGCACATCTGAGCATTACGAACTTTGGATACCTAGCAGAGAAAAGAAGAGAGTGTGCCTATGTATTAACAGGTTTCTCCATATTTGCAGCTGTTCCCATATCTACTGAGCTCGTTTCTTGTAAACTTTCTTTTATCTTAAATAAGTTTATCTGACTTTTCACATCGACTTGTTCCTTGAAAAGTTATTGAGTAAAACAGTCTGAAATCCATTTGAGGATTGAAAAGGATCTTTTTGTAAAATGGAGAAACACTGACAACTTTTGTAAATCTTAATTATTATGTTCTGTTTAAAATTAGGTACACATGAAGTTTTCTGTGCTTTGTTGTTTTGTGTGGGGTTTTTTTGCAGCAACTACAGATTTTATACTTGTATTTTACTGAGTCTGTGAGATTTGATAATTGATAGATTTAACTCTTTGTAACTTGACAAAACCGATAGAGAAGGATGTGAACTTAACAGATGGGAGCAGGGGCTGCACGGAGTCTGACACAGAAACACAGAGCGTGGACTCTGTGTTTCACCCCCTGAGCTGCAGCCACCAGCTCCACAGCGCAGCCAGCCCTCAGAGAAAGAGCCGTCCATTGTCCTGTGAAAAGCACAGCAAAGCCTGGATAAACACCTACCATTGTTCACTGGGAAAACATCATAACAAAAACTAGGCAGTTCTTCAGTGCAATGTGTTGTCATTAACAATTGCAAAATAACCAAAGTTAGTTGTGTACATAAACCTGTGTTTCACAAGTCTGGCCAGACCAGCCTTCAGATTGATTTTAGGAAAAGGCCTATTGTTTCGTTGATGACTGTGCTGCCTTAGAAATACACTGTGGGGAATGCAGTTGAATAGGGCATATTTCAGCTTTGAAATGCAGAACCGAAGTGAAGTCATTCCCATGCATTTTCCATTAGCTCTGCCTGTGGAGCGTGAGCCCAAATTTTCACAACCTGCGGCTCCCATCAGTATTATGTGCCAGCTCACTGGATTTCTTATCTTTCTGTTTCTTTTTCACTCTGGATGCCGTATTTTCATTTCTGAACCGAAGTTTCCTGCTCTTCGGAGTCTCAGTGTTCTATTTCTGTCTGTGGAACCCAGAGGTCCTCACTGACAGTGTTTATCTTTGGTAGAATTTTCCCAGAATAGACATAGACATCAGCTTCCCTTTTTAATGTGAGGGAAAAAAAAATCTTTCAGAAACAAAGCACCACTTTAAAGATGCTTCTGGGTAGGAAAAATCGTTTTTCCAGCAGCTGATTGTTCTGATTCAGGATCTCTGCACATAGAATGCAGGCTGGAGAAACAGACTCCACTGCAGACACGAGTGAAGGTCACCGCTAATGAGATGCAGGGAGAATCATTCCCTTCTGAAACAAGACAATCAGCTCAACTTATTTTCTTTTTATGCATTTATGTTCATTGTTTCATCATAAGGAATAAGGTGTTCTTTACAGAAACAGCCTCTGTAATACAAGGTTTTAGGCAATTTTTCTGTTGACTACTTTTCATACAGTAAATTTGAAGTTACAGAATATCTTCCTAAGTATAAGATCAGTTCATTTGGTTCAGTTTGTCTTTGAACCACGCTTAGTTCATGAGCCATTTGGGTATTAGTCTCAAACGAAGTGACTTTTCACTATGCTGTGTTGAGGGGAGGCAAGTCTGATCTCCAAGTAACTGATTAAGCTTAATATATTTCTAACCAAAATGCCTAACCACAGATCTGTTCTGTGAATCACCAGGCAGGGAGGGCTTCAGATATTTTTCAAAGATTACCAGGCAGGAACATCATTTGTGGTGGTGGTGGGAGCACAGAAGTTGGAGGGAATCACTTGTGGGAGCTCCTCACCATTGAATTGTGTATGTGTGCGCGTTCGGCCAGCCTGTCTTCTAGATATATTGTGGGGATCAACAGTTTCTGATATTCAGTGAGATGGGAAAACATTTATGGGTACTTTCTCTGACAGTGTCAATTTACTGCAATTACATATTTTCTGAAATAACTACAACAGAAAATTGGGATGTGCCAGTGTGTCCGCTTTGCACATGGAAGATACTGTACATCTGGAAAGTTTGTGCTTTTCTAAATAGATGTTGCTAAGTAAGCCATATCACAGTTTTAACAAGTTGTATGTACTTTTCCTTATACCCCTTCAGAAACCAGTATTTTGCATATGATTGATTTTAGAAAGATTTGGAAGCTGGTGTTTGTCCATGTAATTTAAAATCAAAGTATAGTATATGTACTGTATTTACAATTTTTAAATTGTAATTTCCTATACCTTTATTGAATAAAGTATTGTTTTGCCATGTGGTTTATTAAAAATGAAAATGTTCAGTTCCTTAAATTAAATTTCTGTGTTTTTATTAAGTCATAGTAGTAGGCCTTAAAATATATCTTCTTAAAAAGCAATGGAAAATAGATGCTGCTCTATAGCAGTGGTTCTCAACCCTGTGGGTCGCGAACCGCTAGCAGGGTCGCCTAAGACCATCGAAAAACAGATATTCACATTACAATTCATAACAGTAGCAAAATTACAGTTATGAAGTAGCAACAGAAATAATTTTATGGTTGAGGGTCACCACAACATGAACTGTATTAAAGGGTTGAGGCATTAAAAAGGTTGAGAACCATAGAGCAAAGCCTAGTTCTAGAAGGCTCTTAGTTAAGCTTGACTGGAGTTTCAGAATAATAAGAATATAAACCTATTCCACTCTGCTTTTTTTTTTTATGGCAAAGGTGGAAATTTATTGAGAAGCACAGACTCCCACTTGCTTTTTTGTGTAAGAATGTTTTCCAACGAAAAAAAATAATGTTTTCCAACGCTCAGGATTGTTTTAAGCCCCTATGATAAAAATAATACAATTTACAATGGTAAACATTGAATATATATATCATTCTTATCTTTAAAATACCATGATATTGAAATTGGAGATATCTCAGGAAGTTGGTTCAATGATTGAAAGTAGTTTTCTCTAAAGTGGACTGAGACTACTTCCAAATGTCATTCATTTTATTCAACCACTGAACATGTTATGGAATAAAACATAAAAGTCCTATGTATTCTTAAAATTAAATAGTAAATGAAATAACATTACGTTTTGGGGGAACATCTTGGGCTATTCCTCACCCCTGCAGATAGTTCACACTCTCATTAGGGGTGGCTTGAGAAACTGCGGCCTACAGGATAAAAACCATCATCTTGGTAATTACATACAAAACCCTTCTGACCTGGTGACTACTTACTTCTCCACCCACAGTTACATCCTCTCCACCACCACTATCTTGCCTCCCACATATCAGCCATACCAAACAACAGTCAACTTCTGGTTTACAGGGGAAATACTAATTTTAATATTTATTGAGCCCTTACTGCATTGCAAACACTGTATTGTGCACTTTATACGTGTTATTTAATCTTGAGATGGTACTTTGAAGAACATCATAATCTTCATTTTGCAAATGAAGAAATAGACCAGGAGAAGTTAAGTGACTTGCTCAAAGTCATACAGGTTATAGTTGTACTGAGGCATAGAAAACTCTTAAATATAGTAAAACTAGTAAACATGTTAACACAAAAGGGTTCCAATATAGACTAATATAGTTAAAATCACAACCAACCTTTAGCCCAGCCAGCGTGGCTCAGTGGTTGAAGATTAACCTATGAACCAGGGGGTAACAGTTTGATTCCCAGTCAGGGCACATGCCCTGGTTGTGAATTTGATCCCCAGTGCGGGGAGGTGCGTAGGAGGCAGTGATTCTCCCTCATCATTGATATTTCTCTCTCTCCCTTCTTCTCTGAAAGCAATAAAAATATATTTTAAATAAAATCACAACCAAGTTTTAGATAATAGATGTATAAAAACGATGGAAGTACATGAGTTTAGGAACACTTGACTTTATACAGTTACATTTGACTGCCTCCACTTGACCAAACTACCTTCCCTAAGGACACAGATGCTCTTCTAAAAGCCTCTGAACATGTTTTAGCCCTGTAAGCAGTTATTCCCTACGGAGGCCATTCAAAGGGGGTTGTAATGGGGGAGTAAAAACGAAATGTTTGTAGAGGGCAAGAATTCTCAGGGAGAAGAAGGAGAGGCAGACCCCTCAGAGAAGAACCTAAAATATGTAGAGATATTTTGCAGCCCATACCTGCTTTTCACCTTTCCTAAGTTTCTATCTTCTTTCCATACTTTTGCCTATATTCTTCTGGTTAGGAATCCCACTTTACCTTTCCACCTTTAATCTTTTTATTTTTTACTTTACAACTGAAGTGTTATGTGCATTTTAAGTGCTCATATTAAAGTTATTAAAAGTAAACATAAGTACCTCGGATCTAGAAATATAGCATGTCCAATCCCAGAAGGCCTTCGCATGGCAGGTCTCATCTCTGCCTATAGATGATGTTGAACAATTTTTCAGTGTTGCATCAACCAATCAATCAGTGTGCTCTCACCAGCAGTATATGAGAGTACGTACTCATTGCCCCACATTTTTGCCAACTTGGTATTGTCACTGTTTTCATTTTAACCATTCTGGAGAGTAGCATACCTCCTGCATCTCCCTGATGCAAATTAAAGTGAAGCAAAAGACCTCCCCCTAGTGGTAAGATCTGAATTACCTGAGGGTTTTTTTTTTTTTCCCACAGCATATAGTCTTCCACCATACCTAGGCTGCCCTCTTCCTCTTTTCCTCCCCTGAGCCTCCAAAAATAAAAAGTTGACCATCTTTCATAAACTTATTGTTCATGGTATATCCTCTATTAAGCAGTGTCCTTTAAGTCTCCTTGCTCGTGTTTCTATTGAGTTTTTATACTAACTTGTAAAACTTCTTTAAATCTTGACACAAACTCTCTGCTAGTTTCACGTGTTGTTGCACATACCTTTTAACTTTTAAATCAATTCATTTTCACCTGTGCAAACAGGAGGCTCAATGCAAGTTCAGTTTTGTCATAATCAGAAGGGACCAGCAGATGGCGCCCTAGCCTTGCTCCTGAGCCGTAACACGGGTTTTTCTTAAATTTCCCCTAAATCTCCCCAAATATTTTGCAAATGAGCAATGTTAAAGAATGAGAAAACAAATTTTAAACCATTAGATGTCTATGGAATACAAAGAGACCGGGGTTCTTGGTAGAAACAACCCATTAATCTGTTTAGCTCAGAATAAAGGAATGAAAGGTCTTTACCTCAAGGCGGGAAAGCCAGGTGAGGCTGTGGGAAGGTGGGCGGGGCACCAAGCTGGATCCATGGAAATTCCCTCCGAGAGTAACTTGCAAGCTGGTGGAAGAAGAGAGTAGCTAACATACATTTGGACCAAAGGCAGGTACCCACTAGCACAGGGTCTACAAGGAAAACAGAACGGGTTGGGTCAGGGGGTGCAAGTATTTTTCCACCTCCTTTCCCTTATTTCATCAATCATATTTTGTGATTGCGTAAAACTGACTTGGTGAGCCCCAGAATCCTAGTGGGAAACCAGCCCCACTTGCTGAGATGGGTGTTTGCAGGTGGACATGTTTGAATCCTGAGGTCCAGAAGGTGTCCAGCAGCCTGCCTCTCTCTGCCTCTCTACCCCCCCCCCCCCCCCCCCCCTTTTTAACCTAAATTACATGTCAGTAAATTACATGTCAGTTTCTGAGCCCTAAGGCAGAACTACCCTTTGGCTCCTTTTCCATCAGACCAGACAGAGAGACCGGAACAGACCTCGAGCTGTCCTCAAGGCCCGAAGAAGTGCTGCATTGTCGTTGCCTTACCTCCATCAATCAGCTCCCAGCTCCCAGCTGGACCCCTACCCCTCACCCCTCACCCATGTGTCTTTTTTGTTTGTTTGTTTTGTTTTGTTTTAATATATTTTTACTGATATTTCACAGAGAGGAAGGGAGAGGGATAGAGAGTTAGAAACATCAGTGAGAGACATTGATCAGCCGCCTCCTGCACGCCCCCCACTGGGGATGTGCCTGCGACCAAGCTACATGCCCTTGATCGGAGTCGAACCTGGGACCTTTCAGTCCGCAGCTCTACCCACTGAGCCAAACCGGTTTTGGCCCCATGGTGTCTTGTGATTTCCCCTGCTAATCGGTAACCTACACACCATGAAAGGGAGGGCAGGGCAGGGCAGGGGAGGGCAGGGGGCGTTGAGCATCAGCTTCCCATTCTCCTGATGGTACTGTTTGTAAAATAACCAGTGTTTTGTCCACTGCAGCTCTCCGTGCTGCTGGTGCTGAGTGGACAAACTCTTTGTTCTGTAACAAAACTAGCAGCTACAAAGGGACTCAGCCCGGAGTGGACTTTCCAGCCGTTCAGCACCCCTGGCCGGTGAGCCTCTCCAGGTTCTGTCCGAGCAGCGGCCTGGACTGATGATGGTCCAGGACCAGACAGACCTTCAGTGCTCACGGCTGACAGCGTGGCTGCATCATCACGGTGCTCTCATTCTCAGTGAGAGACATGCAGTCCTTGGTTTCAGAAATGTCTACAGAGGAGGAACCTGGTGGGTGATAACCCCAGGGACACCCGGGGTTACTTTTGGTTGGGTCCTCGAGAAACTCCTCGGACTTCGTTTTGGGCTCCCCTGTTGGCTGGATTAGGGAAAGGACCTTGAGAGGTTACAATTAGCAAGGAGCAATGATCACTAGAACTCTGCTATTTGTGGAGTCTGTGTCTCAACCCAGCAGGGAAATTTTGCCTGTAACTTGAAATCAGTTTTGAATTTGGTCTACATCTGGCAAATTAAATTTGAAAGTATTGTATGTTTGGGCGGAACATAGGAATGTGATTGAGTGAGATGCTGTTTGTCAATGTTATTTGTTTTACAGCATACAAAGCTTTGGTCATCTTGGCAAAATCTTAAATTAGTCCATCCGCCAGAGACATAATCTGGATCCAGTTTCTCCAAAAGAGAGCATTTCATATGATTTTAA
Organism: Lasiurus cinereus; assembly: GCA_011751065.1. Lineage (NCBI taxonomy): Eukaryota > Metazoa > Chordata > Mammalia > Chiroptera > Vespertilionidae > Lasiurus > Lasiurus cinereus. Next base: position 54,990,638 of record JAAGEH010000076.1, read on the forward strand.
AAGGATCTATAACCTTTGGTTTTTGAATTGTACTGGGACACAAAAGCTAGCGATTTAAAATGAAGGCTATGAGATCTCTGTGTTTATCTGTATGTTTTTTTATGTATGTTCAAGATATAGTATATTTCTACCTCTGAACGGTATTGCTAACTTATGGAATTAAATTGGGTTAAACAAACAGGTGCTTATATGAAAATTCTCAAAAACAGAGCAAACTAAACCATGTGCTTTTCAGAATCACATAATTTGGAAAAATAGTGATATTAAAGCTGGTTCTGAGTTTGGTTTGGTTAAGTGGGCATATCTTCGAAATCATCAGCACTAAATAATACTTTTACCTGTGTTTATTAGTCAAATAAGTTCACATTATCTCTGTTGCAAAATTTGTCAGTAAGAAAGATACCTTGGCATGGTAAGTTTCACAAGTAATCTAAACTTAATTGTTAGGAGCATGTAAATTAAATAAATGGGATTATAAAGTTTTTAGGTTAACTCTTTAGCAATAATTATATTGTATGTGTACTTAAATGATTTTCTAACTCCCTTTGGTAACTTGAAACTTCAGAATTTTACTAAAAGATAAAAAATATTGAATATCTAGATATTTCCAAATAATCTGAAATACTAAAACATTAATTGCTGGTAAGTCTAAATTTACCTACTCTTGACCTCTTATTACAGAGGCACTAAAAGGTAAATTTGCATCTGTTAACAAAAAATGTTGTGTTTTGCCAGGAAAAGAATGTGTTTCTAACGGTTACGAAATGGATTCATAAATTTGCTAACTAAAGAATGCTGGCTGATGAACCTAAGGAATGAGAAAGGGAGAGGGAGAAACATGGATTGATTGCCCCTCCATCAGGACAGAACCCCCAATCTGGGTATATTCCCTGACTGGAAATCCAACCTGTGACTTTTTGGTGTTCAGTGTTTTGGACCATGTTAAACCAACTGAGCCACACCAATTTAGTTGTCAGTAAAAATTAAGGTTCCAAGGATTACTAATTATAACTAATAGGAAAGGAAATGGGTGTGTTTTCAATAAAGAAGGGTATAGAGTAGGAAATACATTTTTGAAGGAATTGAGAAAAAGTGGTTTGTCCTAAAATAAGCTTGGTTATTTCTGAATGAGTAAGAAGAGACAAACAAAGAAGGCCTAGGAAAGCTGTAAAAAGTTTGTAGAAAAAGAATTCTGAGAAAGGAATTTTCTGTATGGTCAAGCTGAATGAGATTAAGACAAATTTAATAGAGTAAGTTAATTTAAGTACCTAAAATAAGTTAATACAGAATTGGAGTTTGGTTCTCTTTCATACTGTCAAAAGGACAAAATGTTCCTAAATTGTTCTGTGCCAAATAAAATATTATGTTTTCTACCTAGAAAACAAATATTCTATATTTTATGAAAACAGGTTTTTCTCTCTTAGTGTCTTAATCAGCTACTTGATTTCTTAGGAGAACAATCTTCTCAATCCTAAGAACTCAGGTTTTGAGTTGAATTAATAGGTAGCCTGTATTTTTGTCTGACATTTCTTACTTTCACTTTGAGAAAAGAGTATTTCATCTTGTTTTAAAAGAATATATAATCCGCCGAGACTGGTTTGGCTCAGTGGATAGAGCGTCGGCTTGCGGACTGAAGGGTCCCAGGTTCGATTCCGGTCGGGGGCGTGTATCCTGGTTGCGGGCACATCTCCACTGTGGGGCGTGCAGGAGGCGGCTGATCGATGTCTCTCTCTCATCGATGTTTCTGACTTTCTATCTCTCTCCCTTCCTCTCTGTAAAAAATCAATTAAAAATATATTAAAAAAAAAAGAATATATAATCCTTTGGTCAAGCATGTTTGACAAACTTCTCAGGGTTCAAAATGTAAAAGGAGACTTAGTTTAATCTGGAAATGGCTTTGAGTTATTCCAGTGGGCCCCAGAAGATTTAATATCTCTCTCTCTCTCTCTCTCTATTTCTCTCTCTCTCTCTCTCTCTCAAATATACTAGAGACTAGAGGCCTGGTGATGGATTCATGCACTGTGGGGTCCCTCAGCCTTGCCTGTGGGGATTGGGCTGAAACTGGCTCTCCAATATCCCCCGAGGGGTCCCAGGTTGCAAGAGGGTGGTTCTCAGGTGACGCACCCTGGAATCAGACTCCCTCCTCTCTGGTTGGAGCATCTACCTTCTGGTGGTCATTGTGCATCATAACTCCCAGGCAAACGGTTGTACAGTCAGACAGTCTCTTTTATACATGTATATATACTAGTAGATTAGGCTTTTATACATATAGATTTTTATTGATTTCAGAGAGGAAGGAAAGGGAGAGAGAGATAGAAACATCAATGATGAAAGAGAATCATTGATTGGCTGCCTCCTGCATGCCCCTTAATGGGGATTGAGCCCACAACCCAGGCATGTGCCCTTGACCAGAATTGAACCTGAGACTCTTCAGTCACAAGCTGACACTCTATCCCCTGAGCTAAACTGGCTAAGGCCTCTCTCTTTTTATAAAAGAGACAATTTAAAATATTTAGGCCTATTTTATATACTAAAATTACATGGGAAGCTTTATCAAATAAAGAAATAATTATGTTTAATTTGCATATATTCTTTTTACTAAAAATGAATGTTTAAGAGATTGTAATCTCCAAGAGTCTGCAATGTCCTGATATAATATTTTCATTTGTAACTCTAGTTGGTCTCTTAAAATGTTATGTTGTTGCAGAGAAAAATTAATTTCTTTGTCAATTATATTATAATCCGATCTATAACCATGTCATTTAAAGTGTTTGTCATTTACAGAAGTTATTTTGCTCTGATACTTTTGCAAATATGTTTCATATTCAGAAAGATAGAGAGGAATCTGACTTATTCCAAAATATAGGCCTCTGAGAATAAACTTTTATATCAGACCTTTAAAATGGATAGCTGAAACCGGTTTGGCTCAGTGGATAGAGCGTCAGCCTGCGGACTGAAGGGTCCCAGGTTCGATTCCGGTCAAGGGCATGTATCCTGGTTGCAGGCACATCCCCGGTGGGGGGCGTGCAGGAGGTGGCTGATCAATGTCTCTCTCTCATCGATGTTTCTAACTCTCTATTCCTCTCCCTTCCTCTCTGTAAAAATTCAATAAAATATATTAAATAAAATGGATAAAGATCCATAGAACTATAAGGAATAATTGTATTCATGAAATGCTGTCAATTGAGCAAAATAAATAAGAATTGATTATATGGTACTGACTGAATTGATATGATTATATTTTTATGAATATATTAATGATATTATGAATATATTTTTTATGAATATATTGCTGATATTTTTAATATTTTGTTTTCCAGATAAAAGGAAACTTGTTTCTCTTAAACTACTATGACTTAGCAATGATGGTAAATTACATGTTTGTAAACAGAAAACTTTTTTTTTCTATTTGATCCCTCCAGAATTCAGAAACTTCTATTTTTTTTATTTGATTTTTCAGTTACAGTTTGCATTCAGCATGTTTTTGTATTAGTTTCAGGTGTATAGCACAGCAGGTAGACATCCATATGCCTTTCAAATGTTGCCTGTGATAATTCAAGAACCCACTTGGTACCCTACATAGTTATTACAATACTAGTGCCCCGGTGCACAGATTCATGCACATTGAAAGGAAATTAATTAGAAAGTGGCTGGTAAGACAGGATGGGGCAAGATGGGCCAGACATACCCTGGAGCCAACCTCCTGGGGCCCCTCCCCGGCCGGCCCACTTGGGGCAGTGCTGCAGCTCAAAGGGTGTCTGCAGAGTGAGTGGGGTCTCTTCAACAGGTGGGGTCCCCCGGCCTGGCCTATGGGGATTGGGCTGAAACTGGCTCTCTGACATCCTCCAAGGGATCCTGGATTGAAAGAGGGCAGTTCTTGGGTGACACACCTTGGAATCAGGCTCCCTCCTCTCTGATCCCAGGGTTGTGTCACGGGAGAACCACAGCTGTAGTTCTCTATCTTTCTGAATATGAAACATGCATAAGGAATTAAGATTGACTTATGAAAGCCAACTGTAGCTCGGCAGCTCCTACATTGAGCATCTGCCCCCTGGTGGTCAATGTGCATCATACCCACCAGTTGGATGGTCTCTTAGCCTTTTATATATAGAGATTATTGACTACATTCCCCATGCTTTATCTTACTTACATCCCCATGACTATTTTGTAACTACCAATTAGTATTTCTTAATCCCTTCATTTTTTCACCCTGCCCTCCATCAGTCTATTCTCTGTATCTATAAGTCTGTTTTGTTTTGTTTGTTCATTTATTTTATTTAGACTCCACATACAAGCAGAATTCAGAAGCTCTTAAGAGTATTTTTACTTTCATGGCAATATGACTATTTGCAAAGGTTCAATAAGAATATATTTTCTTTTTTTAAAAATTAAATCTTTATTATTGAAAGTATTACATATGTCCCCTTTTCTCTCCACTCCTGCCCCCTGCCTTCACCCAGGCCTTTACCTCACTATCGTCTGTGTCCATGGGTGATGCATAAATGCATACAGGTTCTTTGGTTGATCTTTCCAACCTACCCATCCACCCTCCCCAACTTCCCTCTGAGATTCAGCAGTTTGTTCTATGTCTCTGGATCTATTTTTTTCATTAGTTTATTTTGTTCATTAGATTCCACATATGAGTGAGATCATGTAATACTTGTCTTTCTCTGACTGGCTTATTTCACTTCACATAATACTTTCCAGGACCCTCCATGCTATCTTAAAGGGTAAGAGATCGCTTCTTTTTTACTGCTGCATAGTATTTCATGGTGTAAATGTATCACAGCTTTTTTATCCACTCATCTGCTAATGGGCACTTGGGCTGTCCAGATCTTAGCTATTGTAAATTGTGCTGCTGTGAACAAAGGGGTGCATACATTCTTTCTGATTGGTGTTTCAGGTTTCTTAAGATATATTCCTAGAAGTGGGATCACTGGGTCAAATGGCAGATTCATATTTAATTTTTTGAGGAAACACCATACTGTTTCCCACAATGGCTGTACCAATCTGCATTCTCAGAACATATTCTCTTAATAGGATATAATTGAAAACTGGTTGTTATTATCAAACTTTTGACTGGAATGTCATGTTTGAGAGAAATGCATAAGCTTGGATATGATCACACAGCTTTAAGGAATTAAGATTGACTTATGAAAACCAATAAAAACACTTGGACTCATTGGCCAGATACCTTCCTTACAATGTGAGTAAAGAATGTCACTTTCTGGCATGTGCGGGTGACTGGAGATATTTTGGAAACTTCAAGAGGCACTCACCCAAAACCCATAGGCATTGCATCCTTACCTTGGCTTTTCTGGCCTTGAGAGGCCTTTTAAGTTTAACCTGGAAATTCCTTATGGAAGATTCCAGCAACACAGAGTTAAAAATGCCAATATGGTTAATTAACATTCTTGCTGGACTAATACATACTGTATTATCTGGCGTATAAGACAACTGGACATATAAGACGACCCCCAACTTTTGAGAAGATTTTCCTGGGTTAAAAAGTTGTCTTATGTGCTGGAAAATATGGTATATACAGCCAAGTTTATTAAAATTGATTTATTTTGCAAAGAAATGAGTCTTAATTTACCTATCTTTGCTAAAAATAGGGCTGATTCTAGAGAGAGAGAAAATTGTTTCAATAGGAACTATAATATATCTTTGTAGATAATAGATTCTAGTGTTGTCCTTTGTCTTTTGGATTTTGTTTTGTTCTCTAGAAAACTAGATTGGATCCTGAATTCTTCCAGTTTCCCCCTTTATCTGCCTATGACTCTCCACACGTTTCCAATTTTTTTTTGCATTCTTTGACCAGGAATCATTGAGAACTAAAACTGCCTCCTCCCAAATCATGTGAGCTAAAGATGGACAACTTGATAAAAAAATTTTTTCAGAAAATCGCCACAGCAGCTGATGCTTAAACAGTCTCGGGGACTGCTGCTGTGTCAGTCACGCAGAGAGTTCGCTCAAGGACCTGATAACATCATCAGAGACATTTCCAACTACAGGCTTTCCATCCACAGGTCTCAACCGATGACCTCACAAACTCAGAAGCTGAGTTGTAATTTCCTCTGACCATTAACTTTCATTGTTCTTTTGTTTTCACAGACCTCTCTCCAATTAAACCCCTGATGTTATGGAACTTAACTGGATGGTCAGCCATTTGGCCCCTTCTAATGTTCAAGCTCTAGGATTCCAACAGACCACCTTAGAACCCACAGCATGGAGGTCCTTAGCCAATAGGATTGCCTTCAATCACTAGCTGCAAAACCAGGAGGAAGGAGTCTCTGCAAGTAGTTAAGAGAACATGCTGCACCTACACTTCTGTTCTGGGAATTTGAGACTCAGAGAAAGACCCATAGATGGCTTGGCTTCCTTCTGGAACAGGAGGTCCATTTCGTGGGTTATTACAGGGGTCGTTACATTGATAATCCTTACCATACTGTGTTTTCTAACGGTTAGAGGCTGTATATTTTTTATTAAATATATCATCATTAGGACTAAAAGCAGGGATCCCATGGAGACAGCTTCATTCCTCTAATCCCATACTCCACCCTTTTCAACAGGAAACAGTCAGAGTGGTCTTTGCCCTTTCCCCCCTTAAAATGAGGAATGTCAAAAGAAAGGGGAGAATTGAAACCAAGGGTCCTTCTGACTTTGATTAAATTCAGTTTTAAGTCCTACCTCTACAAATCATACCTCTCTCTCTTTCCCCACCCCCCAACCTAGTCTTTACCCTGGATAATCAACACCCCCTGAGGCAGCAGATAGTAGCTGGCCCTGACTCATGGTCACACGGTCTGAACCTCTGGCAGTTAAAGGCAATATGTTGACCTAAGTTATGTTTTAGTTCGTGAGTCCTAAAGTGGAATAACCCCTTCTAATTTGCCATGAAACCAGACAGAGGAACACCAGAACGCACCTCAGAGCTGTCCTCATGACCTGAAGAAATGACTCATACCCTTACCTCACCTCCAACCAGTCACTCCCAGCACAACCCTGAGCCCCTAACCTATGGTGTCTTGTGATTTTGCCCTATACAATCTGTAACCTACATGCCATGGGGAGTTTGAGCGTTTGAGCATTAGCTTCCCCTTCTCCTGGATGGTGCCATTCATCATAAATTAGCCAGTATTTCTCCACTGTATTTCTCAGTGTCTAATGTTTGGCTCTGCTGGTACAGGTGGGTGAACTCTTTCTGTTCTGTAACAGACTCCGTGGATACTCCATGAGCTGGCCCCCCAACTAAGATGTTTCATCCTCCTTCCTCCTCCCTGCCCTCTCCCCACTGAGTGAGTGAATAGATGAATGAATGAATGAATGAATGAATAAGTGACAGGGTGCTAGCCTTCCTAAGCTTAGAAATTAGAGCACATAAAACCCCACACTCAAAGGAAGACCCCAAGGGAGACTCCAGATGTACTGTAGGTAGAGGTAGCAACTCCAAGAGGGAGCTGGGAGGGGCCTGGGATGATGGGTTGCCCAGTGGTCGGCACACTCATTAGTCAACAGAGCCAAATATCAACAGCACAACGATTGAAATTTCTTTTGAGAGCCAAATTTTTTAAACAAACTTCTTCTAATGCCACTTCTTTAAAATTGACTTACCCAGGCCGTGCTATTTTGTGGAAGAGCCACACTCCAGGGGCCAAAGAGCTGCATGTTGCTCACAAGCCGCTGTTTGCCAACCCACAACCAAGGCACATGCCCTTGACCAGAATCAAACCTGGGACCCTTCAGTCCAGAGGCCAACGCTCTATCCACTGAGCCAAACTGCTTAGGGCGGCAAGGGAAGACATGAACCAGGGCCTGAGACATATGTGGGGTGTGGAAGGTGAGGGGATAGAAGATGGGGGGAGATGAACTTCACCATGGTCATCTGCAGGGACATGAAGCTGGAGTTCCATTGCTGTGGGTCACTACCTCAGATATCTAGATCTGGCACAAAGACTGGCTCATTTAGAATGTGTCATATGAACTGACTGGTGCTTTTCATTCTTACTGCTCAGAAACGACCCCAGGTTGAGTTTCACTCTTGAAACTCCACCCCTTGTAGCCCATGGAAACAAAGGCTCAGAAAGAGGCTTGTTCTCTTTTTTCCTTCATTGGGATGATTGGTAAACCCGCTTTCTGAGCAATGTGGGCATCCCAGACCTCCCCGGATTTCACACCTTCAAAAGGCGGAAGACATTGCACCACTCAACTTCCTGGCTGTGGGGGGTGAGGGGAAGATGCCCTCAGGCTGGGGCCTGGGCAGGCACGGGAAAGGGCTTGTCTGTGGGGTGGAAGGGGTGCCAGGGCCAGGCTCTGCTTCTCCCAGGGCTGACTACAATTGGAGATTCAGCGGCTTGCTACCTGTCACCTGCCCCCCACGCCTGGGTAGGAAAAGGGTGCCGGGTGAGAGTGCGCACCAATATAAACCTTGTCCCCTAAACTTGGGGTGTGGCATCTCCCCTTTCCTCCTGGCCCAGAGGGTTTGCTGGAGACAGCTCATGCAGTTTGTAAGAGCTATTTGTAACATTTTCAGGAATTTGGCAAATCAGTTGTTAAACAGCCATTGTTTTAAAATGTAAATTGTTGAACCTTCCAAGAAAATACGTTATATTTTTAAAGAACAATAAACACTAAAAACTCATTTCTTCCTTATTTTTCACTCCATTTTTGTGATTACACCCGGTCTCCAGGCTGTAGCGCCTGCTGTGTCTGTATGGAGGAATGCACAGCACGCTACTCGCTGCTCTTCCCAGTTCTGGTTCAGTGACTCACGGCGGGCCTCCTGCCAGTAGCACCGTGGGAATGTTTACCCCACAGAGACCAATAGTGCTACCAACCAGGGCTTTCTGCCCCGGTGCCCGTTCACTTGTCGGCATGGATGTGCAGTGTCTGAGATGACAGCCAGCTTAGGTGTCCTACCTGCAGCTACCAGCTCTGGGCCCTTTTCTGGGCAGGACCAGAGGGTTAGAGGCAAGGGAAGCAGGGAGGAAGTGGGAGGGAGCTGGCCAATACCCTTGACACCCCCCTTACATTTCTCCCCTCCCCCGCCACACCCCCCTCCCCCCACTACACACACACAGTAGGAAGAGCCTGGCTTGCCGTGGGTGGAGACATTCAGGGGGAGAGGCCAGGGTGTGGCGGGTAGCCAGGGTCATACTCAGAAAGGAAATCAGTGACTGGGCTGACCAGAAAGCACAGCAGTCCAGGCGGCCGGTCTGTGAGGACACAGAGGGAAACCACAGGATGTTGCGTCTTGTGACCACGGAAGGGAAGTGCACGTACAGCTGAACCTTCTGAAGCTGGGGCTTCTTTGCAGGCTCCCCCGGCTGGTGCCTCTCCCAGACCACAGCGATGGGTTGAGGAGGAGGCTGGCGGGATCAGCCTCCAGCCTTGTGGGGTCTCAATGCTCCCGGACTCACTCTGCCCTCCTCTCCATGCCCTGCCACACACTCCCCCTGCGTCTGCTCACTCACACCTAAGGGTTCCAGATCTAACATTGCTCGTGACACACCAATTTCTATCTCCAGTTGGGTGTCCCACAGGCACCCAAGCTTATCACCGAGTCCTCCAACCCTGCTGCTCCCCACAGGCTCCCACCTCAGGGAGAGTCACCCAGAGGCCTCCTTTGCACAGCAGCCCTCAGCGCAGGGAGCCCCCCTCGCCTCCCCATCCCCTCCTGCCCCTGCACCTCACCTCCCAGGTCTCTGACCACTGCTTCTCAAACCTAAATGATTTTTTTCTCCCATGTTTTGAAAGATGCCTAAAACATTGCATGTATTCAATAACAATATCATCCACCCTTAAAGCTTTATATACCATTTCCAACCGGATTTTCATCCATTAAACTCGTACTGAGCAGTTGCTACGTGTGTGGGGGGCGTTGTGCTATGCAGCAAGGTGACTGGGGCTCAGCCCTGGCCCTCAGGCTACAGTCACACACAGAGAATCCTAACCACGTCCCAAGGCCAGGACCACCATGGAATGAATGTGCACATGGTCCTACAAGACCTTGGAGGTAAACCTGCCAAACCCGAAGACTCAGCACCCTCCTTGTGCCTCAGCCTCCCGCTCCTACGTCTGCTCACTCCCCGGACCCCAGGAGCACTCCCCTGAAGCTCCCAATCTGTGCAGTCCCCCCATCTCCTTGACTTCAGGTCACCAGCCCCTGCTACCTGGACTCTCCGTCTCCAGCTGTTCCCACACCTAAGCCAAAAAGGGTTTCCCAGAGCACGAAATGGACCAGACGGAGCCATTCCCTTACTTGAGACCGTCAGTGGTTCCCTACTGTCCTTGTGATAACACCCAAACCCGTTAGCATGGCTCACAGCCCTTTCTGGTCAAACTCACATTCGCACAAGAAGCACCTCTCATTCACTTGTACGCCGAACGCCAATTTAACTGAACACTTACTATGTGGTAGCATGGGGCAGTACTGGAATCCTGCAGAGAACAGTGCACACCGTTCTCTCCCTCAGAGCTCGTGGCCTGGCTGGGGATAGAATATTAAATGGTACTTATGCAAATGATTATTTGATGAATGCACAGGAACAGTTCCTTGTCAGCTCCCTGCTTCGACCACAATCCCCTCTTGGCAGCACCTGCCTCCTGGCCCGGCCTGGACTGCTCCCGCTCCCCAGCTGCCTTCCAGGCTCTCGCCCCCTGGAGGCTCCCGGAACCTCGGTGATTCCACGGGATGCTGCTCCCACGGTGTGGGTGTGAGAGCACAGGGCAGGCCCGCGTCCTGCGGGCCTAGGCAGGACTCCGCAAACCTTCGGGAAATGTTTGTTGTGGGAATGACTGTTAGGTCCTCTGAATCCACGTGTGAGCATTTGCATTTGAAAAAAAATTTATTATAAAGTTATTTACATCGATTTCACATAGTCAGAAAAGACTGGGGCTTTTTGAGAACTATGTCTTCAAACTAGGATGCTGTGACCTTGACTGGGGTGTGCTGTGAGCTGGTGTCCAGCTGGCAGGTGGCTGGGGTATGGTGCGGCTGCCCAGGTGAGGTGGACCCGGGCCCTCGCCCCCACCCCCGTGTTTGCTGGGGACATCATCTTCCTCCCCGCACCTCCTCTCCCCGCCCACTGGAGCCTGGTACCTGCCTCTGGACTTGACTCCTTGGGCGCACATTGCTGGGGAGAGCGGCGCTGCACCCCCAGGGCGCTGCAGCGGCTGGACCCTGGCTGCATCCTAGGGCAAACTTGCCAGCTGCCAGGAGCCTGGGATTCTCCCCGCTGGGCCTGGGGGAACTCCACTCCCACCTCCCAGGGGCACAGTCCTCACCGGGGCAGTGGGTGGGTGGCTGAGCCTGTAGCTGAGGCCAGGCTAGGAGCAGCAGTTGGGAGGCAGCCCTGTCCCCCACCTCCACTGAAAGCCTCCTGTCCCATCTAGAAGAGGCTTTGTCTGTCTGTCTGTCTGTCTGTCTGTCTGTCTGGGAGACCCCACCCTCCGCCACTTACCACCACATCCCTCACTGCTGCCCTGAGCTTCCTGCTTCCTTGAAGCCGGAGAGTTGGAGGATCACCTGGTCCACCCCCTTCCTTCTACAGCTGATGACACTGGGCTCCGGAGGGGGAAGCAAGCACCGTGGACCAGTCATGCTTTAAAACAAACAGAGAAGGCAGGCCTCCTGACTGTGAGTCAGCCAAGGCCTTTCCACTCCTCGCCTGTTTTGACTAAGCTGCCCCAACGTTTCCAGCTGGCTGAAACCGGAAAGTTGTGCCTCCAACAAATGAAACTCACAGTGTCACTGCCACCCCCCTCCACACTCCTCCACACCCACTCCCGGGCATCTGCCCTTCTGACCCAGAAGTGGGGACACAACCGGACCCAACCTGAAGGCCTCCCCCCACCCACCCCTACCCCGGCCAGGCCGGAACCAAGATCAGAACTCACCTGGGTAACGTGTCTGCCAGGCCGCCCTCAAAGAGGAAAGCAAGAACAGGTGTGCTCTGTTTACCTGCCCGGCTCACCAACAGGGCTGCACTCCCCTGACAGGTTAAAGCCCAACCTCAGCACAGCCCTCAAGCCTCTCCCATTCTGGCCACAACCTGGCTGTCCTCCACTCGGACCCCACATCAACCCCTCCTCAGGCCTCTCCGGCTTTGCAGGTGCTCTTCCCTCTGCCTCCAATGCCCTTCCCTGCTTCTCCACCGGACAAGCACCTCCTCATTGCTAAGGTCATTCTCAAGGTCATCTTCCATCTGTGGGAATGTTTCCTTCCCTTCCTCCCCTTCCTTCCTCCCCTTCCCTTCCTCGGTGTGCCCGGAGTGCGTCTGTGCCAGCTTTATTGCATCAGAAAGAAAATACAAAGTCACGGGTCTGTGTCCCCACAAGACCCTTAGCTCCTCAATGACAGCAATTGAGTCTTTATCTTTAAATTCTTAGAGCCCAACACATCATGGACAATCAAAACTAAAAAAGGAATGAGTTGCCATGTGAAATCAACATACGGACTCTGGGTTTATTCTAGAGCTGAATTAGGAGCAAGTCTTAACAATACACAAGGATCCCCTTCCAACTCATTTACTCGACAAATATTGATTGTCGCTCTGTGCAAGCACTGTACACAGAGTCCTGGGGACTCAGAGCTGGAGCAGACACCAGGGGCCTGTGTCTGGAGGCACAGAGAAGGCAGCCACCTGCGATGTTAGAGACTGAGATGTCAGTCTCTGACCACAGACGTTAGAGGCAGACCACTGCCTTTACATATGCCTAGGCCCTAGGAAGTAGGCGCTTTCACTGCTGTTTCCACTTCACAGGGTAGGAGGTTGAAGCTTTTAGAAGTGGGGAGACTTGCGATGGCACAACCAGTAACAGAGGCAGGGTTTGAACCCAGGCTGCCCCCGGCCCCATTTGGCCAACAGAAAGATCTGCTCCAGGCACACTTCCTTGTGTTTCATACTTTTTCACAAATGGAAGGCAAGACCCTCTACCGCAGAAAGATTACAGTTTGCTTTATTATGATACTTGCTGTATTGTGATGGTCTAGAACCCTACCCGCAACATGGGGTATACCTGTGTAAGGGTTTTATTTTCTTAACTAATGACCCGGTCACGGATTCGTGCACATTGAAAATAAGTTAATTAGAAGGTGGCCGGTGGGGTTGGACTGGATGAGATGGGCCAGACATGCCCAGGAACCAACCTCCCACGTTCCCTCCCCAGTGTCTGTAGAGTGAGTGGGGTCCCATCAGCAGGTAAAGTCCCTTGGCCTGGCCTGCAGGGACCGGGTCGAAACTGGATCTCTGACATTCCCTGAGGGGTCCTGGAGTGCAAGAGAGCACTCTGCAAAGCTGCTGTCGTACAAGGTGTGGAATGTAAATGCAAGTGTGCAATAAGCCAGATTTGGGGCTGGGCTGGTGGTGCTGGTCCAACGGTCCCTGGCCTATTCTCCCAAAATTGGACCTGCAGGACTGTTGAGGGAGTAACTGCCACTGGGTTGGTGGGCCACCAGAACAGGTCAGTCAGCTGAGCGGCACTCCTGCTGTGGGAGCGCTCCTGCAATGTCTGACCCCTGGTGGTCAGTGTACATCATACCGACCATTGACCAGTGGGTCTTTCCATCACTTAGGCTTTTATATATATAGATTTGTGGCCCTCAACATTGTCTGCAAACACCTGGAGAGCTTAAAAATCTCTGATGCTGCCCTTACTGGTTTGCCTCAGTGGATAGAGTGTCAGCCTGTGAACTGAAGGGTCCTCTGTTTAATTCTGGTTAAGGGCACATGCCTGGGTGTGGGCTTGGTCTCCTTTAGGGAGCATACAGGATGCAGCCTATCAATGAATCTCTCTCATCATTGATGGTTCTATCTCTCTCCCTCTCTGAAAAAAAATCTCTGATACCCACCCTGGTCCCACCCAGAGATTCTGATGCAATGGGTCTGGGTGCAGCCTGAGCACTGGGGTCTCCTGTGCAGCCAGGGCTAAGACCCCTACTCCACCCGGGGGAGTCCGGTGTCTAGTGTGAGAACTGGGAACCACCCACAGCCCACACGCTCCCTGGTTGGGTCAGGATCCTGTTCTGGGAGACAAGGTGCTTTTCTGTCCCCTTGGGAGGGGCTGTAGGCAGTGTGGGCAGGATTGCACTTCCTCCTTCTAATTCTCTTGGCATTCTACCAGCTGTGAACTTCCTGCGGCCTTGCAGTTGCCAAAGACACCGTCCCTGCCCCCTTGCGGGACACTACGTGGCTGCAGCCAGCAAGGCTGGGTTTCCCCTTCAGCATCGGCATTGAAAGCAGTGACCTCAAAGGCTGAGTCTGGCTCCCACTCTCACAGCCACTGCAGTACATTGAGCTCCATAGAGACAACGCCGGGGCAAGTGCCAGCCGGCCGGGCACTGGGTGACTGTGCTCACATGGGCGAAGGAGATCCTAAGAAGCTGAAAGGCAAAATGTCATCATATACTTTCTCTGTGCAAACCTGCCAGGAGGAACACAAGAAGCAGCATCCAGATGCTTCAGTCAACCTCTCAGAGATTCCTAAGAAGTAAGAGCTCAGAGAGGTGGAAGACCATGTCTGCTAAGGAGAAAGGAAAATTTGAAGATGTGGCAAAGACGGACAAAACTCGTTATGAGAGAGAAATGAAAACTGATATTCCTCCTAAAGGGGAAACTAAAAAGGAATTCAAGGATCCCAATGCACCAAGAGGCTTCCTTCAGCCTTTTTCTTGTTTTGCTCTGAGTGTTGCCCCCAAATCAAAGGAGAGCATCCTGACCTCTCCAGTGGCGACGTTACAAAGAAGCTGGGAGAGATGTGGACTCACGCTGCTGCAGATGACAAGCAGCCTGATGAAAAGAAGGCAGCTAAGCTGAAGGAGAAATATGAAGAGGATATTGCCGTCTACGAGCTAAAGGAAAGCCTGATGCTGCCAAAAAGGAGTTGTCAAGGCTGAAAAAGCAAGAAAAAGAAGGAAGAGGAAGAAGACGAGGAAGATGAGGAGGAGGAAGAGGAAGATGATGATGAGAAGAAGATGATGATGATGAATAAGTTGGTTCTAGTGCAGTTTTTTTTTGTCCGTAAAGTATTTAACCCCCCTGTACACAACTCACTCCTTTTAAAGAAAAAATATTGAAATGTAAGAAAAAATAGAAAGCAGTGACCTCAGCTCTCTTGCCCACTGGGGGAAACGACCTCCCAGGATGGAGGTTGGCAGTGTGGGGGTGCGCCTGCAGGACACTTCCCTCCCCCTGGACTCCCCTCTCCTCACAGAGGGGTTGTACCCTTTCCCTGGACCCTCCCAGCTCCTCAGATGCAGACTTGGGGCTTCTCCTGAGCACACAGGCCTCAGGCCACAGAGGAGGTGTCCATCATGAAGGGACCTGCAGGGCCACCTCCCAGCTCTCTCCCAGCACCGAAACTTCCTGCTTCTCAAGTCTGAGACCAGACCATTCACAAACGGCCTCAGGTGGAGCCCGCACTGAGGGCCAGGAGGGGCCCTAGGGCTTCCTCGCAGCCTCAGGGTGAGAGCAGCTTCCACTACAGGGAGAAGGACAGGTGGCCTCCAGGGCTGCCTCAGCCAGGCTGGGCCTCGCCCAGCCTGCGATCATTCTGAAGGGCGAAGATGCTCTTCCTTTACCTTCATATGAGCCCCTTCCCCTTATTACTACGTGGCACGCGGCTGATGATCCTTAAATGTTGTCTAAATGATGAAACCCAGCGACTGGTCCTTAGCAAACACTCTTGCCATAACTGACTGCCGGCATAGTTAGTCTTAAGGTGTTGAAGTTTTCATGAACTCAACAAATGCCTGAGTGCCTACCTTCGCCCAGACCCGTGCCAGCTGCTGGAGTTCCAAGGATGAGCAAGAAAAGAGCTCCCCGCGGAGCGCCAGCTGTGTGGGGGGAGGATTCATTTCCCAGCTGCACGTAAAAGGACACAGTGGTAAGGCCATGGAGGAGGGGTCCCAGGACCGTGCAAGTGTGGGCCAGAGGCCCGCGGGGGAAGGGAAGGCTTCTCTGAGGGAGAGGTTGCACCTCTGTCCGCCCACCCACCGCCCATCTCCCATTTCCAACGACTTTGCTTAGCGAGGAGCCAGCGCACTGTTGGCTGCTTGTCATTTAGGTCCCGCAGAGCAAGAGGCAAATCTGCCTCCCCTGACTGCCCAGTCCTGAATGCCAAGCTCAACAAACATTTAGGTGTAAGTTTTCTGGTCAACAGGAAGGAGAATTTTTGTTGTTTTCTTTTTATACAAAGCTGCTTAAACTGAAACTGACCTCTCCCTGGGTGTCTCACCAGGTTTTCAGGGAGGGAGCCAGCTCTCCAGGAATTGCAGGGACACACACACCCAAATTGCTCAACACCAGGGCCCTGCAGCCCAGGCACCTCCCAGCCCCTTCCCTGCCTGACCCTGGGCCTGAGGGGATGCCCTCCTCAGTGCTAGCTTCTGTGGTCAAAGGTCCAATGGGGACAACCCTAGACAGAATGTCCCCTGGGGTCAGGGGAAGGCATGGACAAGGATCCTTAGGCATCCAGAGGTGGCACACAAAGCTGTCAACAATGAGGAAGTGGGTGGGGACTGGTCCCTCGAGGCTGCTCAGCTGCCCTCAACCCATATCAGGGCTCTTAGCTCATAATAATCCCCTGGCCCTGGGCTTGAGCCATTTCTTTCACCTCTTCTTTCTGGGCCGCTCTCCTTTCTCTCTCTCTCTCTCTCCTGAATGCCTTCTTTCCATCTCTACTCCCTCAATAACTTGGGGTGCCAGTGGCCCTATGACTGCCTCTCATCCTGACCTTCCTCCTGAGGGGTGTACCTCTGACTGTACCTCTTGTCTATCACATCAAGCTCCTGAGAGAGTGACAGCCCACTAAAACCTTTCCAAGGGGGCCATGTGGGATCTTGAGAAAGGACAAAAAACACTGCAGGTCCTCCCAGGCCTTATCCTCACCCCTTCTTCCTCTCTCCTTCCTCCTGGCCCTACCGTTTTTCCTTTTTCTTCTTATATGTTTTAATTGATTTCAGAGAGAAGAAGGGAGAGGGAGAAACATCAATGAAGAGAATCATGGATCAGGTGCCTCCTGCACGCCCCGGAACAGGGATCAAGCCCAAAACCCAGGCATGTGCCCTGACCCGGAATAGAACCGTGACCTCCTGGTTCATAGGTCGACACTTGACCATTGAGCCACACCGGCCAGGCTGTTTTTCCTTTTGGATGTAAAGATGGCTAGCTAGCAATCACATCATCACAAATTCTGCCCAACTCCAATGGCTTAGAACATAAACTCTGTGCTCACATGTGCACTGACTTTCAGCCTATGATCTGAGCTGGGGATTTGAAGCCTCTACATAGAACATAGAAAGTTCTTTTTCTAGACTTCTCAAACTTTAGCCATGCATAATTACCTGAAGAGGTTATGGTAAAAAACAAAAACCAGAATTCTATGCTCCCCTCTGCCCCCCCAAAATTCAGACTCAGTGGATCTGGGGCGCGGTCCCAGAATTCACATCACTCCCAGGTGCTGCTGCTGCTGCCAGTCCTCCCACCTGCACTTAGATAGGATTGTTCCTGCATCTCAGCCCTCATCCCCAGGTAGGGAATGCTCCTGGCCCAAAGCTAGCGGGAGATATAATGCGGAAATGAAATATCTCTGTGAAAATATTTCTAAATATTAACCTAACTCACGGGTTACCCCTTGGATGACCACACTCCCCTTGCTCCCTTTTGCAAAACAAGGTTCTGGGAAGTTAGGAAACTTGCCCAGGTCCCCTCAGCTCTGGACTGGAGTCAGCTGCTGACCCGTCCACTTGCTCCCGGCCTACTGTGTCAGCTGGGAAGCTGACCTAATGTAATGTCTGATGTTACTGGCAGGACTGCCGTTACCTGACCTGGCAGATGGAGACTGTCATCTCTGAGAGAAATGAAGCTGCTCACAGAGGCATCGGATATACCCACACACCTGATAATGCACCGCTCCTCAGGGGAGGGCACCGGGCAGCGTGCAGCCTGGCCAGGAGAGGCATTCACTCTTGCCCTGGGAGGATTTATTGCAGGGACAATCTTGTTGCTATGGTAACTCTGTACTCTGCCTTCCTCTGTGGGTGGCATCACTGAGACACTAAGTAAACCCAGCGTCTGGACTCTGCTCCTGTTCTCTTCACAACAAACCTACTTGTCCCCACAGGGACAGACTGGACTACCAGCCCTTGCCCAGCTGGTCTTGTTAGTGTGCTTCTTATCATCTTTAGCAACTTCCAATTATTTTGGGAAAATAATCAAATCAAATGGGAAAATTATGCCAGCCTGTTATTTCTTGAGATAGGTAAATGCAGAGCAGATTCTTTTCTTTCTTTTTGCAATACAGTTCACATGCCATAAAATTTGCTCCCTTTAAGCATACAGATCATGGTTTTTATTTCAAAAAGTTAATGGTACCACGAAAGGACTTTGGGGGCACTAGAAATACTCAGTAGCTTCTTTTGCAGGACAGCTTAATGAGTGCATACAGTAATTATCAAAACTCTTCCAACTGAAAAATTAAGACCTGTTCATTTTATTATAGCATATAAACTATACCTTGATTAAACATAATTTAAAAATAAATGGTGGCACTTCAATGAAATTAATACTTGAGGAATGTGCAGTGGTTGAATCTGTGAACTTGTCTCAAAAAATAACCAGGAAATAATAGGTCCTTTTCTCCTTATGATCTGAGCTCACTGCTCATTTATGTTGATAGAGAGCATTCATATAAGCACAGGCATCATACAGTAATGCAGCAGGTATGCTTGTCTGAGGCAGTGTGGTCTGCACAGACATGGGAATAGTATGAACTTCACCATAACACATAACTGAGGAAAATCCACATACATCACTTGAAGTAAATGCAAAACGTGGAGTTTAATTTTCTGAACAGTATGCCCACTGTTTGAACAAGTAATATTTTATTATCTGTGTGTTATATAAGTCATAGCAAGTGACTGAGCTGTAGTTATAAAATCTGCAGTTTTCCTTATTTTTATTCTAATTTCCATGTTAAAGTAGCATTTGCACACAGGCAAATGACACTGTAAATCATGACCAAAACAAAAACAAAAGTCTTAGTTTCTACAGATTCTATAGTTTCCTGAGACAGCTTTCTAAGCAGGGGGAAGGACTAAACAGGACAATCATCAGAAAAACTAACTCCACTCCTCTCACAATCTTAGGTACAATCTTCACCCTCCTTTCTTATTCAAACCACGTACCTTCACTCTTGAATGTGAAACTATATGTAATGTGCTTGTGTGAATAGAGTGATTTCTAAACTACAGATTATTTTTATATTACTTAGCATATGTGCAATTATAATATCTTTTCTGGAGTGAGATCATCTATGTGGGCATATGTGTAGGAGTTCTCACCTTTAGCGAGGGGTACCTATGTAGGTGAGAGTGAGTGTAAGAGGCACTTATCTATGGGTGTGTTTGTGCTCTTGCAAGAGTTTACTAGGGGTGTTGTGAATCAAAGGTGGGCCAGTCACCAGACGTAGATATGTGTGAATTTCAAACAGGCAATGTTCCGCTCATGAAAGAAAATAATTTTAAACACACTAAGAGCTTTCTACTTTATAATAATAATCATTTTCTAAAAAGAGAGAAGGGAACTCTTATTGATCTACTTACTAGTACATGTTAAATACTATGTGAGGTACTTTATTCCTATTATCTTACATAGTCTTCACAACTCACCCATGCAGGTACAAACTAATCCAATTTTAACCTTTTAAAATATATATATTTTTTTATTTCAGAGAGGAAGGGAGAGGAAGAGATAGAAACATCGGTGATAAGAGAGAATCTGATTGGCTGCCTCCTGCACGCCCCCTACTGGAGATTGAGCACACAACCGGGGCATATGCCCTTGACTGGAATCGAACCTGGAACCCTTCAGGTCACAGGTCAATGCTCTATCAACTAAGCCAAAACAGCTAGGACCAAACTAACTCAATTTTACAGATGAGGAATCTGAGCCTTGTCCAAAGCAACCTAGGTAGAAAGAGCATGGGTGACAGAAGTCTGATTTCAGAGCCTGTAATTTTATTCTCTACCGCAGTCTCAACTAAAATGTAATGAATGAGTAATTAGACCTCACTCTAGTTTTTAGTGATATGGAATATGATTTTAACTCTTTTTTATTCAGAAAGCTTACTTCACCTCTTATGTGAGAGAGACTTAGAGATGTCTGCTCAGGGCTCACAGCCATCAAGTTGAATGGGTCTAATTGCAAATGGAACAATCCCCTGACAGGGAAGAGCCCTTCCTCTCTGGGTTCCTTCCCTAACCATCTCTCTCAACTCACATCAGGTCCCAGGTCCTCTTCCTCTGCCCACGTCCTTCATGATGACGCTCCTCTCCGTTCAGTCTTCACTTCACTTCAGATGCTCTCTGCCATCCTCCGTAGGCGATCTCTTCTATGCCCTTGGTTTCACTACCACTTAAACTCTCTGCAGCTCACAACTCTGCAGTTCTCCACAAGTAATTTGCCTAGATAGCTCTCTGAGCTCTCCAACGCAACTATTCCAGAATTTCATTCATTTTCTTCTGGATCCACCCTTCCCTAAACATTCCATTCCTTCTTCCGCTTGTATCCTTTGTCTTGGCACCACCACCTGCCCAACAAATCAGGTGAGAAATCTCAGTGTCATTTTGGACTTCCCCCAGCTATATCCAGTAAGCCTTGAGGTCTTCTCATCAATCACTCTCAAATGCATCCCTTTTTTTTCTCTTCTCCTTTTCTGCCAGTGTCTTGGTTAGTTGGGGCACTCACCACCTATACCCTGGACCATTGGCAGCAGGTGGTCTCTGCCCTCCAAAGTCCCTGCCAGTGTGCACCCCCACCTCTAGCTGCTGTAGCTAACACTCCATTAAGTAAAATGTTTTATCTCCTTCTCCAACTTGAAACCTGTTTCTGGTTTCTTCATGCCTGCAGGATAATAGCATAAAGGGCTCTACACATTCCACCTATCCCACTTGACACTCCAATATTAAATTCCACCATTAAGCTACTTCAAGTTTCCAGAATATAGCTATTTTAGCCCTTTCTGCCTTGGTAAACGTACCTCCACCTCATTGCCTTGCTGACTTCTAATTATTGCCTTTTTAAGAAACTAGACTGGTTGGTCCTGAGGGTCCATCTTCTTTGAGAAGCTTTCCTTTGTGCCCTGTGCTCACCTCTATCTTTGCTTCACGGTCACTGCATAGCTTTGCTTGTAGGTGTCTCCCTTTTCTATGCCAGATCCTTGAGGCCAGCACAAGGCCTACCACAGAGTGAATGCTCAATAATTGTACTTCTTATGTAAATTACATAAAAAAGTTATTATATTTGTAAAGTTCAAAGTCCACATCCAAGAGAATCTTATCCAGATGAAATTCAGAAGAGAGCAATTCAACACAAGCTTCTTTGAAGTCATTTTTGTGAGCACGTGTTTATTATGTATTCAGTACAACCACCTAACAACCACATGAGGCAACTGAACCCTGAGTTGGATTATGGACTGAAGAATACTATCACAAAGGACATTGCAATTAGAGAAAATGGAAATGGGTTATATGTTAAGTGATATTATTGAAATAATGTTCACTTTCTTAGGAATGATAATGGCATTAGTCAGCCAGGATGTCCTTTCTTTTAGACATAAAAACCTAAAGATGTCTGTAACTTATTTTCAAAGAATTCATTTTAAAAGAACATAATATAGCCCTAGCCAGTTTGGCTCAGTGGATGGAGTGTTGGCCTGCGCACTAAAGGGTCCCAGGTTCAATTCGGGTCCAGGGCACATGCCTGGGTTGCAAGCTCAATCCCCAGTAAGGGGTGTGGAAGAGGCAGCCAATCAATGATTCTTTCTCACCATTGATGTTTCTCTCTCTCTCTCCCCTTTCCTCTCTGAAATCAACTAAAAATAAGCAAATAAAAAGGCATAATATACAGAGAGATACATAAAATGTGGGAAAATGTTAACTGATAAAAAAAAAAAATGTGAGCCTAGACCGGTTTGGGTCAGTGGATAGAGCGTCGGCTTGCAGACTGAAGGGTCCCGGGTTCGATTCCGGTTGGGGGCGTGTACCTTGCTTGCGGGCACATCTCTACTGTGGGGCGTGCAGAAGGTGGCTGATCGATGTCTCTCTCTCATTGATGTTTCTGACTTTCTATCTCTCTCCCTTCCTCTCTGTAAAAAAATCAATAATTTTTTTTAAAAAATGTGAGTTTAAACTAATTGTTCAACTCTGCATATTTGAAAACTTTTCCAAATAAAGCATTCAGGGAAAATGCTAAGAACATAACCAAAATTAAAATAAATCTTTTGAAATTTGAAAGGCAGTTATCCCTCACAAATTTGCTCTTCTAGTTGACCAACCATCACAACTGTTGATTTTTATTTGCCTAAATCAGCGGTTCTCAACCTGTGGGTAACGATCACTTTGGGGGTCGAACGACCCTTTCACAGGGGTCGCCTAAGACTATTGGAAAACACCTATTTCCCATGGTCTTAGGAACCAACACACTGCTCCTCGGTGTAGCAAAATGTAGCAATGTAGTTTACTGTTGTTATATGCTACACCATGATTCAAGACAAAATTTCATTTATTTGTAATTAGAAATAAATATTTCATAATATATAATTACATATTGTTTTTGTGATTAATCCCTATGCTTTAATTATGTTCAATTTGTAACAATGAAAATACATCCTGCATATCAGATATTTACATTACAGTTCATAACAGTAGCAAAATTACAGTTATGAAGTAACAATGGAAATAATTTTATGGTTGGGGTCACCACCAAAAGAGGAGCTGTCTTAAAGGGTCAAGGCATTAGGAAGGTTGAGAACCACTGGACTAAATGACATATCACATTTGAGAAGCTTAAGCAAATAAAAGTGTGCTTCCTAATTGGTACATGTAATTCCTTGAGATCAACCATTGGAGATTTTCATCTGGGAAAGTTTTCAGTGATAAGAAAGCAACAAAGGTTGGTGAAAGTAGTCTGGCTTTAATCCTTTCAGAATTGCCAAGTCTCTAGCAAGAGCTAGTTAATTTTGCTGTGAAGTTAATAAAAATTTAGCCCTTCTCTTAAATTTCTATTATATTCAGAGGGAAGTCAAGAAAAAATATAATTTATCACCTTTACTTAATATAGTTAATGAATGCCCGGCAGGTGTGGCTCAGTGGTTGAGCATTGAGGTCATGGTTTAATTCTCAGTCAGGACACATGTTGGGTTATGGACTCGATCCCCAAGAGCAGGCATGTAGGAGGCAGCCGATCAATGGTTCTCTTTCATCATTGATGTTTCTGTCTCTCTCTCCCTCTTCCCTCCTCTCTGAAATCAACAAAAATATGTTTAGAAAATAGTTAATGAACCTATTTTATTATAGTCTAACGCAGTGGTCGGCAAACTCATTAGTCAACAGAGCCAAATATCAACAGTACAATAATTGAAATTTCTTTTGAGAGCCAAATTTTTAAAACTTAAACTTCTTCTAACGCCACTTCTTCAAAGTACTCAGACTGGTATTTTGTGGAAGAGCCACACTCAAGGTACCAAGACCACACTCATTGTGGCTTGCGAACCGCCGTTTGTCGACCACTGGTCTAACGTATCCAAGAGAATTGAAAATATATGGTTATAAAAACAAAAAAAGAAATAAAAGGAAAAAAAACAGAAAAGAAAAAATAGCTACACAAAATCTTGTGCATGGCTCTTCACAGCAGCATTATTCATAACAGCCAAAAAGCAGAATACAAATGTCCATCAACTGATGAATAAACAGTGGGATATTAATCTTAGAAAGGAATTAAATACTGATACACAACACAACACAGATAAAAATATTATGCTAAGTTAAAGAAACCAGACACAAAGGCCACATGATGTGTAATTTCTTTCATATAAAATGGCGAGAATAGATAGTTTATTAGTGTTTGCCTGGAGCTAGGGAGGGGGGGTCAAGAATAGGGAATTGTTGCTAATGAGCACAGGGTTCTTCTGGGGGTGATAAAATGTTCTGGAATTAGATGGTGGAGGTGGTGGTAAAACTTGGTGAATATATTAAAAAACACGGAATTGTGACTTTAAATGGATGAATATTGTGGTATATGAATTATATCTTAATTGTATTTTTAAAAAGTTAACATAAAGCAATTTTATGAAACACTCAAAGGGGAACCCAAGGGTATGCTGGGTTTGATTGCTCCTTTGGTCTCCAAGTCACCACCTGCCAGAGTAAAGAGGGACCTCAGACACTGTAGAGTGCTGTGCACCCTCCTCCCCACCACCCTCACAGGGTCATCTTAGGGCCAATCTCAGCATACCCCACATTCCCACTCACCACCAGAATCCCAGTACAGTCTTCTCACACCCCATCTCTTCTTCATTGTCCTTCACTCTAGTCACCAACTTTTATTCATCTCCCTTCAATATTTGGTTTTGTTTATGGCTTTATCTCAACTGTATCTAAACAGTGTTTGGTGCTTAATAAATTTCTAGTGGATGAATAAAAGTTTACACAGAAATTTGCACTGAATATTAATTAAAATATGAATCTCTATGCTTTGAAATGTTTTTCTTCTCCCATATGCCTTTCTTCTCCATTTAAATTGGTATCTAACCTTTAAGAAATCTTGCACTAATGGTATTTTATTATAGATAATAAAATTTATGAGTCTTTATACATGTTAAAACATTCAAGCATAGAAGAGAAACCAAGATGGCGGCATAGGTGAATACCTAAACCACTGCCTCGCACAATCATTTCAAAACTGCAGGTAAAAGACAAAACAGACATCATCCAGAACCACAGGAAAGCTGGCTGAGTGGAAATTCTACAACTAGAAGGAAAGAGAGGGGCTCATGGAGAGTCAGAGGAGCTGCAAAAAGCTGAGGTACAGAGACACATGCGTGGAGAAGACAGGTGGTGGAGGGCCTGACTGGCTTCCTCTAGCGGGAGGGAGATGGAAACTCCCAACTGTACTGAACCCCAGTTCCGGCTGAGATCATATGGGGAAGAGTCTGGTTTGTCAGGAAAAGGGAGGAGTGCACGGAAACTTAGGGGAGCCGTGAAAAGGCAGAGGTCTGGAAGAGTGCATGCCAGTGTGCACACAGAGGACTGACTGCTGATTGTGCCGCTGGCTTTCTCTAGCAGGAGGAAGACAGAACCTCCCAACTGCGCTGAAATCCAGTTCCGACTGCACTGAACCTGTTTCGGGCGAGACCCTGGGGACCCAGACTCATACGGGTCCCCGGAGCATACAGACACTCAGGGGAGCCGGAAAGGCGGAGGTCTGGAGGCACATGAGCTCGAGTGATTACCATGGGACACTGACACCCAGGGGCCACATAAGGCAGGATTGACAGGAAGCCAAAGCTGTCTCTGCTCAGCACTGAGACTCTGCCCATCCAAGCCAAGCACAGAGGCTTTTGCAGTTTTGCAAGTCTTGTCTTATAAGGCTGTCTCCAGCTCATAAGTTCTCCTGGCATAGACACAGCTGATCCTCATAGCCAATTGGCTTGGAGGTCAATGCCCCCAGTGATACCAACAACAATCAAGAATTAATTATAACAAGGCTGTATACACAGTTCACAGTGCACCAAGAGAGTCCACCTCAGGTAATTGGGGAGGTGGAGCTATATAGGACACCTAGCACACAAAGCTACTCTATCAACTCAGGGAAGCAGATAAAATGTGAAGATAAAGGAACAGATCACAAACAAAAGAAATGGAGGAAAACAACTCGATATAGAGTTCAAAACCACGATTATAAGATTATTCAAGAATTTCCTAGAAAAGGCCAATAAATTTGGCAAGACCCTTGAAGAAATGAAAAAGGACCAACTAGAAATTAAACATACACTGACTGAAATAAAAAATATTATATAGAGACCTAACAGCAGACTAGAGGAAGGCAAGAATCAAGTCAAAGATTTAAAATACAAAGAAGCAGAAAACACTCAACTGGAAGAGAAAAAAAAAAATCCAAAAATGTGAAGATAGTGTAAGGAGCCTCTGGGAAAACTTCAAGTATACCAACATCAGAATTCTGGGGGTGCCAGAAGAAGAGAGCGAGCAAGATACTGAAAACCTATTTGAAGAAATAATGACTGAAAACTTCCCCATTTAGGAAAAGAAATAGACTTACAAGTCCAGGAAGCACACAGAACCCCAAACAAAAGGAATCCAAAAAGGACCACACCAAGACACATCATAATTAAATACCAACAGCAAAAGACAAAGAGAGAATATTAAAAGCAGCAGGAGAAAAACAGTTAATTACCTACAAGGGAGCACCCATATGATTGTCAGCTGATTTCTCGACAGAAACTATGCAGTCCAGATGGGAGTGGCAAGAAATATCCAAAGTGATGAATAGCAAGAACCTACAACCAAGATTACTCTCCCCAGCAAAGCTATCATTTAGAATTGAAGGGTGGATAAAGAACTTCACAGATAAGAAAAAAACTAAAGGAGTTTATCATCTCCAAACCAGTATTATAAGAAATGCTAAAAGGTACTCTTTAAGAAGAGGAAGAAGAAGAAAAAGGTAAAGATAAAAATTATGAACAACAAATACATATCTATCAACAAATGAATCTAAAATCAAGTGAATAAAAAATCTGATGAACAGAATAAACTGGTGAATATAATAGAATCAGGGGCATAGAAAAGGCGTGAAATGACAATTCTCAGTGGGAAAGGGGTGAGTGAGGGTGGTGCAAGGAGAGACTGGACAAAAATCGAACACCTATGGATGAGGACAATGAAGGGGGAGGTAAAGGCAGAGGGAGGGGTGGGAGCCGCATGGAGGGGAGCTATGGGGGGGAGGGTGAAAAAGGAACAATTGAATAATCTGAACAATAAAGATTTATTAAATTTAAAAAAACAATTAAACTTCATAAACATAAATATTTCAAAATTCAAATTAACAACAAGAAATTTATTTTTTAGACTGTAGTTATTGCTGTATCAACTATATAATTCCTTATTCAGAGCCCAAAAATGTAGGCAAGCCCTAAAAGCATTTCTGCACACTGGATTCATAATCTCGTTTGTGCAGAAGTGTTTCCTCTAGATTCACAGAGCACTCTATGGAAGAAAGAGGCCAGGACTGGTCATCTGGTTGCCCTTCGGACCTTTTGCAACTCTTCAATGGGTTTCCATTGTTGGTGGATTGTCATAAGCTTAAATAAAAAGGCAAAATAAAGCATTTTGTTAGGATCTGTCCTTCATCCTTACATCCCCTTTGGGATCTGTCCATACTTCTCTTTAGAAAAGCATCACCTTAGTTAGCATTTGTAGCCAATCACCTCCTCTTCCCATCTCTAAAGCATGGACAAAACAGTAATATGGGCTGGTTTCTATCACACTAAACCTCCCAAAAGCCCTTGAGTTCCTAAATGTTATAGGATCAGAGAGAAAGGTCTTATCCATCTGCCCCCCCTTCATTTAACAGAATCTAGATTTTTAAATTCCCCATGGTTTTATGAGTTTACAGAGTAGTCTGCTCCCTGTGTGTGATTGTGTAATGCTCCTAGCCCAGGGTGTGGCAAAATTTCCTCACTGTAATTACTTAGTTAAAGGACTCACATTCAGAGATTCTCATTTACTCTCACAATTTTTCTATTACTTCAGGACCTAGGCAATGTAGGTAGTTTCAAAAGATCCTAAGTGTCCTCACCAGGTCAAACTGTGTTACTTGAAAGTTTTGTTTAAAAATAAAATAGCTTTCCCAACAGACTGAAGTAGTTTCAATCTAACAGACTAAATGTTCCTCATTTCCAAAATATTTTAAATGTAAAAAGTATTTGCAATAGTCTCAAAAAGGTAAGTGAATATTAGCTACTTTTGCTTAAAATGCAACTTCTGTTTTCAGAATTCCTGTAATAGGCCACAATAGACCTTATATTAACTTTAAATAATGGAAAAAATGAGATATTAATATTTGAATGCTTACTATGGGCCATGCATGGTGCTAAAGGGACTCTCTATATTTTATCTTCTTTAGTCTTCTTAAACCTGTTATTGTACCCATTTTATTGATTTTGAGAACCTCAGAGAGGCCAAGTTGTCTAAATCATCTGTGAGGCTCAGCTGGTATGGCTCAGTGGTTGAGCAGAGACCCATGAACCAGGAGGTTATGGTTTGATTCCCAGTCAGGGAATATGCCTCAGTTGTGGGCTCCATCTCCAGTAGGGGGTGTGCAGGAAGCAGCTGATCAGTGATTCTAATCATTGATGTTCCTATCTTCCTCTCCCTTCTGCTCTCTGAAATATATATATATATATATTTAAAAATTGCCTGTGAATAATGAGCAAGAGTCTGAACTAGATCTCTACAACTCTGTAACATTCTCTTTAACACTACGTACACCAAATGGCACCCTAAAAGTGAAAGGTAGTCCATCTAATTTGCTGACAATGATGCTAAGGCTTGGCTAAATGTAAATCACTTTTTAATTCAGCAATACCTTTCCAGGCACACTTGGATCCACAGTTTCCCAAGGTTCTGGATTTCTTTTTCGATCAATGCTAAACATAAAAGAAAGCTGATTCAATGTTAATGTAGGTGAATTTAAACCGACTCTGATATGGGGGTCTATAAACATGCTAGGGACACATCCAGATTGCATGCTTTCATCCCTTAGTTAACTGCAATTGATGGAAGATGCCTTAAAGGGGCTTCACGGTGTGGCTCAGACCTTAGGGGTTATTTCCTCTGCAGGTTAGGAGGTCTGGATTGCATTTACTGGGCTCGACTGGAGAATGCTCTCACAAGCTGAATGGCACCGGGAGCGGAAGTCCAGGCTAAGAGGACGCACAGATGTCCTTGCCCATAGGACCAACAGAAGGGCTGGGCTTGACCTCTGCAGGTGGCGAACTACGGGGTCCTTGGTCCCTCTGCCAGAGCTGCCCTTTCGAGCCCTACGCGCTCAGTTTCAAGTTTCTCTCCTCCTCATATTGCAGGTGATGTGTGGTATTTTACCTTATCATATCCACAGCTGAGATTAGGTCCACTGCAAACAACTAAATCTACACACTCTACCGCGACAGGAAAGCTCTTTCTAATAAACTAAAATTTTCTTTTTCTTCCTAGTAAACTTGAACATTTAAAATTTCATTTAAAATGATCTAAATTTGATATCCCAAAAAAGATCACTTAAGAATTTTGAATGTCCAAAAAAAAAAAAATCAAACTTTACTTTGCTACAGAAGAGGGAGTGCCAGTGGATGAAAGGACATTAAGAAGTAAGGAACAAACTAATTTTGTGAATATCATCATTTAAAGTCTTCTCATACAGGATGCTTCCCAGCCCTGACCACCTTCTCAGCAGGACTGTTGTGGGGTGAGGGGTGGAGAGGTGGAGTGGGGAGAGGGGTGGCAGGAAACGGATAGCATCGTACATCTCATAAGCGGAAGGTCACCCTAACATTTCCCAAAACGAGCCTGTGAACGAGTCTACTCACATCACATCGGATTTTTTGTTAAGGGAATACACCGCAAAAGAGGACGCCCCACTCGCTGCTACCGTCATGATCATCGCCAGAGGAATAAGCTACGGGAAAACAGCGCATTAATTCAGGGCCAATCCTAATTAATGTAGCAGTGTGAGATGTAACAGAAGAGCCATGCACCTCCTGTTCATCTTTTAAAGTCAAAAGTTTCAGCCAAGGTTTTCCCATTGCTTTGGATACTTACTTCCTTCTTTTTCATCAGGAGCTGGAAAAACTTCATGACGGCCGCAGTGCAGAGTGCCAAACCTAGAGTAAATCAATAAAAATTAAAAAAAAAAAAATCCAAGATGCTGATCAAATTTCAGCCACTGGACCCAACGGTGGGCGCCAACCGACCCAACGAAC
This sequence comes from Lasiurus cinereus, assembly GCA_011751065.1. NCBI lineage: Eukaryota > Metazoa > Chordata > Mammalia > Chiroptera > Vespertilionidae > Lasiurus > Lasiurus cinereus. The sequence goes on from JAAGEH010000076.1 coordinate 55,020,470, forward strand.
GCGCCCAGGCTGGCTCCCCTGAGGGCGGGCGGCGACGCGCGCGGAGGCTGCCAGCGACCACGGCCTCGCCGGCGGCGCGCTCCTTATAAACGGGCCGCCCCGCTGGGGCCGGGCCGGCCGCGGCGCTCTGGTCACGGGTCGTCGGGTCGGGGACGTGCGGTACCTGACTCGCTTTCCCCGCTCGGCGCCCGGCGCGAGAGCGCCCCCTGCCGTTCGCCGCGATTCCCTCCCGCCGTCCGCGCCTGCCCTGGCTGGGCGGTGGGGCTCTGGGCGCCCAGCGGGTGGAACTGAGAACAAGGGGGTCGCTGCTGGCCAGGGCCTGGGGGGAAACCAGCGCTCTAAAAAGGGGTCCGGTGAAGGAGCTGCAGAGCCAGAGGCAGCTAAATTAGAATTACACCCAGAAAGCCACATTTCCCCTTCAGTTAATGCCCAGATTGATGAACTTGTGGGAGATGCAAGGTGAGTATGGAATTTGGTCTTCCCCAGGATGACTAGCAGGCACAGCTCCCACCTTTCAACCCCCAAAGGAACCCACTCAGGACACTTCGTCCTCTGTGGCTGCCCCAAAGCCCATAATCCCCCGGGGAAGCTTCCCCTCCCCACCAGAAACGTCTAGTACCTTCTCTAGCTGCTGCAACCCAGGCTTTCAGGGACGTGGGGCTATGACTGCTTGGTTCCCACACACCAGGAATTAGATTTTAGTCAGCCCAGCTCAGGCTTTGTAAGAAAAAATATTCTTTATTAAGTACTTTTGTTAAAATTAATTCCGCCTACCCATCAGTGGATACCTAATTACCAGGTTTAGCAAATACTGGGTTTGCTCAATGTTGGCAGGACTGGGGTGTACCTTTTTCTGAGGCTATTCATGTGGCTCAGGAGTTTTTGCTCAATGCACAGGGGAAGCTATTTATACTTCCCAGGTGCTTAGAAACGGCAGAATTTTAATTTTCTCACCAATTAGGAACAACTTTTGGAAGCTGTCCAGAGCCACCCTCAAATCAGATTAAAACAGTCAAAGCCAACAGATTGGTGGTGGTTTACCAAAGGGGAAGTGAGGTGGGAAGGATGAAGAGGGTAAATATATGGTGACAGAAGACTGAGCACACATACAGATGTTTTATAAAGGTGTACCCTGAAATTTATGTTACTAACCAGTATTACCCCATTAAACTTGGGGGGCGGAGGGAATGGAGTCAAAGAAATCCTTGATCTGACATCATCATTTATTAATGAAAAAACACATGGCTTTTGTCCTCAGGGGGCTTCCAAAGTTCTGATGAGACGTTTTCACATCAAAATTTGGCTTCTAACCAAAGTATGGGTACTAGACTTCCAGAATGACAATTAGAAACCTTTCCTAGGAAAAAACAAGGGGCCTCCAGCTAGAGCCTGAGGGAGGGGTTCCAGCCAGGGTGCCCAGCCAGGGATGGCAAAGGCTCAATGCTGCCATGTCCTATAAAACCAAGACTGTTGGGAGACTATGAAAGCTGTCAGAATTCTAAGTTTCCTAGGTATTTCCCCTACTACTCAAAAGTGAGGGGTCATGTTGGTAGAATAACTTCTAGGAATTATATACCTATAAATAATTATTCCCCAAATAGAGAGGTTTGTCTTAAACAATGTGTCCTGGCTTCAGTCAGTAATAGAAAATTTTCCACCTTAACATTTATGACTTCATGTATTTCATGCACTCTGCTCTGATCAGACCCTTAACTCCTTTTGGTTGTATGCAATTTCCTGCATGATCTGTCTGAGACCCATGCTCCCAGCTGCCCTATTAGTGCCATGTTTGTCTCATTTGTGTATACTTGTGAAGAAAGGCTCAATGAGATGCTTACCTGATATTGTTAGATGAGAAAAACAAGTTATATAGTAAACCATCTTTTATCTATGCATGCATAAGGAACTGGAAGGTTAAATACCAAGTGTGTTCATCTGTATTTTCTAGCATTCTGCTTTCATAACAATAGAAAATAAAGATGTATATATAATCTATGTCTTTAAAAATACTTATAAAAGGAAACAAAGTAGTTATACAGTGAGAAAATGAACAATTCCAAAATTAACGTGATCTCCGAGGACACAGCACTTAATACTGCTCACTAGTAAGGCAGAGCCTGAATCTATCATGGTGCCATACCAGACAAATACAGATCAGGAAGCACTGTTCTATAAAATAATTTGTACTCTTCAAAAAACTCCAAGGTCAAGAAACAGCCCAGCCAACATGGCTCAATGGTTGAGCATCTTCCTATGAACTAGGAGATTGCTGCTTTGATTCCTGGTCAGGACACATGTCTGGGTTGCAGGTTCCATCCCCAGCAGGGGTACGGAGGAAGCAGCTAATCAATGATTCTCTCTCATCATTGATGTTTCTCTCTGTTCCTTTCCCTTCCTCTCTGAAACCAATAATATATATATAAAAGAAAGAAAAAAAAAGAGTAAAGAAAGAGGATGACTAAGTGGAGTATAGGGTCCTAGAATGGATCCTGTAATGGGAAAAAATGACTACTGGCACAAAGGAGGAAAAGCATGGGTCAATAGATTAATATATTTTATAAATGTTCAATTTCCTGAATTTGATAAATGCAGTGGTTATATAAGAAAATACTTTGCACTGAAGTACTAAGGGGATGAAGGGGCATTAGGTATGTCTATTCTTAAATACAGGCATACCTCAGATATACTTCAGATTCAGTTCCAGACCACTGCAATAAAGTATCACAATAAAATGAATTGTAAATCTTTTCCCTGGTAGAGAGTCTTGCCTTCAATTTGTAAAAAATGCAACATCTTGGGAGCATAATAAAGTGAGGTGCAATAAAAATGAGGTATGTCTATTCAGCATATAGCAAAATGTTAAAAAATGGTGACTATGGATTAAGAATATATGAATTGTTTGTGCTATTCTTGCAACTTTTCTGTAAGCATGAAATTGTTTCCAAATAAAATTTAAAAAGTAATCAACCTAAACCCAAACAAAAACAATCACCCCACTATAAAATCAACACAAAACATACACTTTCTTTCTAAATTATGGTATTTTAATATACCTTTTAGAACTAAGATGAATCTTAGCTTATCAGGCACAAGATTGTTTGTTTTTTTTATTTACAGGAAATACCATATATATAAACCCTAAAAGTGAAGTTGCAAACTATAGTGCAAGTTCACATTTCAAGTAATCCTTGAGCAGGTAATTTTTAAGTATCCTTTAAGTTAGAAAAACCTTGTTTCTGAAATAAGTTTTTATATAAAGTCAAATCCTTGTGACTTAAGGATGGTTTTACAGCCTTAAGTGATTTTAGAAAGTGCTCCTGTTTCACTGTGGTTGCTTCTAGTCCATCTTCTTGCAGAGCCAGCAAGGCAGCCTATGAGAGACAATAAGAGATGATTGGCTCCGTTTCTGTTTTATAATATATAAAGTCTAATTGCAAAAATCTGTCGCATTCCATAGAATTCCAGTATTCATGACAATAAGAACATTAAACTACAAAGTTAATGATTGAAAGTCCTCTTAGTAGAACTTTTTTCTCCATTAAACTCTGGCCTTAAAGAAGAAAAAAAGAAAAAGCAAATTGCAGAATAACATATACATTATGAGCCCATATACATACTTAAAGATGAAAGACTATCTTCCTGATCTCAGACTAGGAGTCTCTAAACAGGACATAGCACTGACCATAAAGGAACAGATCAAATACATACTTCATGACCCAACAATTCTCTTTGTAGATATATACATACATGAAACACACACACATACATATATATACCAATAGACATGTTCAAGATTGTTCATAGCAGCATAGTTCATAATAGCAAAATAGCAGTAACCTAAATGTTCAGAAGTGATTTCCTTAGGGATGGAGAGTGGAAAGGCCCAAGAAAGGCTTCTGGGAAGTTGACAATATTATTTCTTAACCCAAGTGGTAGATATATAAGTGTGTTCACTTTGTTAATTGAATGAACTGTATCCTTATGATCTGTGCATCTTCTATGGAAGTTTATGGAAAGAATAAATGCACTCCTATATCCCTTATAACTAGTGGCCCAGTCAGTGCACGAATTTGTGCACATTGAAAGGAAATTAATTAGAAGAAATATTTTAATATTGCTATTCGCCCTTTCTCTTTAACAGAAGTGTCATCCAAATTCACAATCAACAATGACAGATCGAAACACATGCATGTGATTGGCGCCAGCATGAGCTTTATATATATCTGCAAGTCAACTTAACCATTTATAAATATAGAATAAACTTGTTTAATTAGATCTGTTTTCTGATTTAGCTAAACTTTTTCCAGCCCAGTGAAGCACCCAAACTTCTCTTTCAGGTAACTGTCAGCAATACAGCAGTAAATATCAACATGAAGCAGATTATTATCGTAGACCACGCAGGGAGAACTAAGAGTAAAATATTAAACTGCAGCAGTGTTTGATTATATTCTACACAGTGAGAAAACCTGAAGTCATATTCAAGTTCCACCATTTCTTACTTCTTTTCAGTTGGGCCAAGTTTCTAAGCTTTCTAAATCTCCATTTTCTGACTATAATGAAAAGAAAATAGTATTCATCATGTCTCCTCTCTACCTACGCCAGGACTTCTGTGAGGATCAAATGCCACGAAGAACAGGAAAACGCTTCACAGACATTTGGTTAAACTATAAAATGTTTCCACCTGGCTGTAAAGCAAGTCGTGTTCCTGGGCTGAAGGAATTGCAAGGAGGCTAGTAGCTAGGGAGAGGAAGCCAGGCATTGTTACATGTCATTACCCAGCACCCACAGCCACTGTTTCCAGGTTGGGCTGTGGGTCACATTTTGCATCATGGGGTCTTGGCAGTGTCAGCTGCAATTTGGTGGGCAGGCTCTAAATAGCAAAATAGCAGTAACCTAAATGTTCAGAAGTGGGCCTATGTCCCACTTGGGGGAAGCTGAGTTTTGCTTTGTGGGTGCTAGTCCACAGTGCCATTTCTCTGTAAGTGGTCAGTGGGTGTTACAACAGCTTCTGCATTGAGCATCTGCCCCCTGGTGGTCAGTGTATGTCATAGCGACCAGTCAGACACTTAGCATATTAGCTTTTTATATATACAAATTATATATATAGATAGCCAAGGTTAGGAACAATCTAAGTGGCCCATCCAGAAAACAAGTAGATAAAAAAGCTGCAGTGCACTTACTCAACCATAAAAAAAAAAAAAGAAATCCTACCATTTGTGACAACATGGATGAACCTAGAGGGTATTATATTAAGTGAAATAAGTCAGACAGAGAAAGATTAAATACCAAATAACTTCCTTATATGCAGACTATAAAGAACAAAATAAATGAATAAACAAAATTGAAATAGACTCATAGATACAGAGAATATACTGAGGGTTGCCACAGGGGAGGGGCTTTAGAGGATTGAGTGAAAAGGTAAAGAAATTGAGCAGTACAAATTGAGAGTTACAAATTAGTCATAAGGATGTAAAGTACAACACAAGGAATACAGTTAATAATATTATAATAACTATGTATGGTGCCAGATGTACCCTAAAAATATCAAAAAGACCACTTTGTAAAGTATAATTGTCTAACCTGGAACTAATACAAAATACTAGTAATACTGAATGTAAACTGTAGTTGAACAATAAAATTAAAATAATAATTAAAACATTATTAACAATGTTCATGGAAAGGGAACACTGGACAATGGCTTCTTTTGCCCTCAAAATAAAGTCTCAATGCTTTAACATGGCTTTTAAGGACCTGAGTAATCCAGCCACTGTCCACCTCTTTAATAATGTCATTACTTATCTTCAATCATCTGTATATTTTATTCCCTCTGCCTCAAACTCTGCTCTTCCCTCCCTTAGCCTGCTACTTCCTCATCATCCTCCCAATTTCAGTTTACACATACCCTCTCTCAGAAAGCCTTCTATGACACCCAATCGGGGTTGGTGGTGTTCTAGATGTTTCCATAGCACCCTAAATTCCCCAACTCACTATATATTTTCAATTGCCAATTAGAATTATGATTTGCCTCTCTGTACACTCCCTATCAGCTATAAGCTCTATAAGGAAAGGGGCTGCATCTGTCTGTTTCACCTTGCCCAGTGCCTGCCACACAGACATTTTTCAGTAAATACCAAGTGAATGAAGATCTGAATAAAGAAAGACATGTTCTGAACCATAGATTTCTTCACTAATTAACTTACTTCTTTGCAGAGGTTTCCAAGATCAGCTCCAGAGAAAAAACAGGTCTCTGCTGCTAAGTTTTCTAAAGAAACATCAGGCCCCACTGGCATGTTTTTTGTACAGATTTTCAAAATAGAAAGCCTGCCCTGGAACAAAATATAATATGTTTGTAACCTTATAACATTTATGTTTGATAGATACTATATTAAAACATTTCAAGTCATACACACACACACACACACACACACACAATGTGTGTGTGTGTGTGTGAATCAAACAATAAGAATCACTTCTGAAGAGGTAAAAACAATTATCGATGGCTTATATGACAATGGTAAAAATAATGACATCATAAAATTTTAGTATTTTTATAGTTGATTTTTAAAACAGCCAACCATAGATATATCTCTTTAAGAGAATGATGAATCTCTCTTTTAAGTATAAACAGTGCCATCAGACATGTTTAAAAGTAAACACATGAGACTCGTGAGAAGATGGCGGCCGGGTTCAAAACTGTGGAACCTCTGGAGTATTACAGGAGATTTTTGGTTCAGTTAGTACTGCAGATGGTTCTGCTCTAGTGAAGCTGGGAAATACTGCAGTCATTTGTGGAATTAAAGCGGAATTTGCAGCACCACCACCAGATGCCCCTGATAAAGGATATGTTGTTCCTAATGTGGATCTACCACCTCTGTGTTCATCGAGATTTCGGTGTGGACCTCCTGGAGAAGAGTCCCAAGTAGCTAGCCAGTTCATTGCAGATGTCATTGAAAATTTACAGATAATTCCGAAAGAGGACTTATGCATTTCTCCAGGGAAGCTTGCTTGGGTTCTATACTGTGATCTCATTTGCCTTGACTATGATGGAAATATTTTGGATGCCTGTACATTTGCTTTGTTGGCAGCTTTAAAAAATGTACAGTTGCCTGAAGTTACTATAAATGAAGAAACTGCTTTAGTAGAAGTTAATTTAAAGAAAAAACGTTATTTGAACATTAGAACTCATCCAGTTGCTACCTCCTTTGTGGTCTTTGATGACGCTCTGCTCATAGTGGACCCTACTGGAGAGGAGGAACATCTGGCAACTGGAACCCTAACAGTAGCAATGGACGAAGAAGGCAAGCTATGTTGTCTTCACAAACCAGGTGGAAGTGGGCTGACTGGAGCTAAACTTCAGGACTGTCTGAGCCGAGCAGTTATAAGACAGAAAGAAGTAAAAAAAACTGATGGATGAAGTAATTAAGAGTATGAAAGCCAAATAACTACATTTTCTAAACATATTTGCAAAATCTGTATTTATTACACTGTGCACAAATCTTTCATACTAAATAAATATCAAACTACATTTTTCTGAAGGACATTTCTAGTATTTCTTAGACCACTTCTACATATTTTATGTACAATGGAACAGTTTTGAAAAAGCAGTGACTTAAGCAAATGAACTTAATAGTTTATTAAAGCATTTTTCCCTGTTTTTATTAAAAAATCATAGGGTTGTGCTTCTGTATAAAATTTGTACATCAAACAACGTAAAATACTGATTATGTTTTTTAAAAAAATGAAATAGAAACTCAATCCTTTTGAAAAAAAAAAAAAAAGTAAACACATGACCTGTCAGACACAATTTAAAAATATAAGACTTTAAATATTATTTAAAAATTTTCCATTCCTTCAAAACTTGATAAAAGGCCGAGACCGGTTTGGCTCAGTGGATAGAGTGTCGGCCTGCGAACTGAAAGGTCCCGGGTTTGATTCCGGTAAGGGGCATGTACCTTGCTTGCGGGCACATCTCCAGTGTGGGGTGTGCAGGAGGCAGCTGATCAATGTCTCTCTCTCATCGATGTTTCTGACTTTCTATCCCTCTCCCTTCTTCTCTGTGAAAAATGAATAAAATATATTTAAAAAAACAACAAAAAAACCAACTTGATAAAGGCCCAAGGAAGGGAAAAAATTCGTTCTCTGTGTTTTTCACCACACCCTGCCAGTGGCCCTAGATGTTAAGGACAAAGAACTCATTCTTTGGCAGTGGATACACTATATAATCTCAAAATCTCAGATTTCTCCACTGTAAAACAAGGATGCTGACCCTTATAAGCTCCAAAATCCTTGTAACATTTTAGGGTTCCTCCTTTCTAGTTGCAAAATAATGGTAAGTAGATTCCAAACTTACTAAAGTAACCACCTTACTGTTAGATTTATATTTCTCTGAAAATAGCGCCACAATACCCAGAAAAAGCAGATTGAAAGGGCAATCTATGAGGGGCCATCAGGCAGGAAAAATGCAGAATCCAGTGTACAACACATACCATGTACACCCACATCCTGTTTGGGACTCAATTCTGCCAGTCTCCTTAGGGTTCAGACACTGATGTGTTAAGAATGTTCCCACAGAGCAAGTGTGTACAATAATTACCTTTTCATCTGGAGGTGGAATATAAATCATCTTATCTAACCTTCCAGGTCGTAACAAGGCATCATCTAACACATCAGGTCTATTTGTTGCCGCAACAATGATGACATTTCGATTAAAAACTTCTTCAAACTCTACCTGAAGAAACACAACACGAAATAATGTCAATAAGTTGTTAATTATTCAGTGTATTTTTTAAGTTACAAATTTGTTTTTAAATAGGGATATCTGTTTCTTGGGACTGGGATGCTTAAACCTCCTATCCAGACTACCTCCTCAATATCCAACGTATCCCAGAACAAATGATTAATCCAAGAGCTACTTGTACACATGAGGAAGGGGGTGGCCAACCGTGGGGGAACATCTCTCCATGAAAAGTCTTACTTCATAGCAGAAACATCTACCTGGTATCTGAGGGCACCTGAGCATCAGCAAATGTTTATATTTAAATAGATGACTTCAAAAGACAGAAACATATGACAAACATTTGGAGATGTGTGTCTATGAAAAAGCCTTGACTCTCATCCTTAAAGAGGGAGATTTACTGTACTTTTTAATTTTCTCTCCAGAGGCGAAATATGACAACCTAAGCTGCAAGTATATAAATCTTGGATACAGATAAGAAATAATCTAAAAGCAGCCAGGCCGTGGCCTTACACACTAAGCATGCAAAATTATGTGTTGAACTGAATAATCAGAGTAGTTCAACACTAATGTGATTTCTCAAAGCAGTGAGTTCCCTGTATCTGCAAGTATTTTAGCTGAGGTTGGATAAACACTTATAAGACACTATACAATAATTCATGCATTATGAAACCTGATGAGAACACTTGATTGGTCCCTTCAAATTCTAGTGGCATACAGCCTAAGGAGCTGTGACTCTCTTTCCATGGAACAGTTTTAAAAATGGAAAACAAATATTAACAAGAAAATAAAACACAAGAAAAATGATCTGTTAGGGATTATTTATTTATTGACATCAATCTCTATATGGGGACGACTCAGAAGGGAGGAAGGGGACTTCTAAAAGGTCATTTTAACTTCAATATAACCAAGGGAACCCCTTCCTCAAGGAAAACAGAGTTTTCAAATACTGTGATTATTGAAAAAAAATAATCTGCTTTAACAAAAAATAAATTTAAAAAGAGATGAAGAATATCCTATCTAATAAAAGAGTAATATGCAAATTGACCATCACTCCAACATGTAAGATGGTTGCCCCCATGTGGACACAAGATGGTCACCACAAGATGGCCAGCAGGGGAGGGCAGTCAGGAAGGACCAGGCCTGCAAAGGAAGGCAGTTGGGGGGATCAAACCTGCAGGAGAGGGCAGTTAGGGGTGACCAGGCCTGCAGAGGAGGGAAGTAGCGGGTGACCAGACCTGCAGGGAAGGGCAGTTGAAGGGGACCCAGGCTGGAGGGGAGGCCAGTTAGGGGCTAATAGGCTAGCAGGGGAGCAGTTAGGGGTGATCAGACTGACAGGCAAAAGCAGTTAGGGGCAATCAGGAAGGCAGGCAGGCGAGCAGTTGGGAGCCAGCAGTTCTGAATTGTGAGAGGGATATCTGGCTGCCCAGTAGGATCGGGCCTAAAATGGCAGCCGGACATCCCTCTAGGGGTCCCAGATTGGAGAGGGTGCAGGCTGGACTGAGGAACCACTCCCTGACTCCTGTGCACGAATTTTGTGCACTAGGCCTCCAATATACATATAAAAATAAATATAAAAAGGAAGTCCCTTCTCCATTAGCAATATGTAAAGTTATATTTCTAAATCTTAGAATAAAATTCACATTCATATATAGCTAAATTATTATCAAATTTACCCTTTTCAGCTAAAACACAAGTTTACCAGCTTTGTAAATATCCTAACAAAGCCTAAAGAAGGGATATAATTCTGCCTATGAGATGAAGCAAGCTCAGGACAAGCTAGTGTAGATCTGTTTAATGTGGGCCTGGAGTTTTGGTGTAATCTGGCTAATAAATACCTCTTCATTTTTTTTCAGCTCCTTGTATTTACCCTGTTGATCTGATTTACTTCCTCTTCTCTCGATAGTTTTCAGTCCAACACCATCTAATTCATTCAGGAGAACAGAAAGAACACGCTCTTGAACATTACATCCTGTTTTGCTGACTGATCGAGAACCCAAAATTGAATCAATTTCATCCAAAAACACAATTGCTGGAGTGTTTGCTCTTGCTTGTCGAAATACCTTTTGTTAGGAAAATAAAAATATTAAAAAGCTATATATGATGCCTAACCCAGATGAATGAGTTTTCTTTTACATTACTATGTTTACAATGTAAAAAGAAGAGAAAGATTCTAAGTGCCTAAAAATTGGGAAACAAGTAAATAAATGAGTATTATGTAAAAGTTAAAAATCATGTTTTCAAATAATTTTTAGTATTATAGAATTTTAAAAGTGATGTTACATTAAAAAGAATTACATAAAGATATACATATATCTTCTGCCCAAGCAAATAAAAAGACAAAAGAAATTCACTAAAATGTTAATATAGGTGGAGGGGTTATGAAGTATTTCTTATTTATATTTTTCTATACTTTCTAAATTTTCTATAAACAAATATGTATAACTTTTCTGATCTATAATAATGAAAGTGTAATATGCTAATTAGACTGGACAGCCAAATGACCTTCTGGACATCCTTCCGGACAAATCCAGAACTGCAAAGGCCAAGTCCCTTGCACGAATTTCATGCATTGGGCCTCTAGTAATAAAAAAAAGTCTTTTACATTTTTAAAAAGATTTATACTTAAGGTATGAAATGAAATTTCAAAAGTAAACTTAACTACGTGGAGGAAAATAAACCAACAAACCTGAGACAACAGTTTTTCTGAATCTCCAACAAATGGTGAAAAGAGATCAGCTCCGCTCACGGACACAAAGGAGCAATGACAGCTGGTAGCCAGGGCCCTCACAAGGGTGGTCTTAGCACATCCAGGGGGGCCGTACAGAAGAAGTCCCTTGGGCTGTGTCAGGCCCATCCTAACAAATTCATGAGGGTATTTCAGAGGCCATTCGATGCTCTAAGTACACAAAAAAAGACAGTCATTTTAGTGTAACAATAAAATATCAAATAATTCAGTAAATGCATCTATTCCTTCAACAATTCTCCAACAATTCTCAGGTACTCATACTCAGCTGCTAGGGATCTTATAACCTAAGGTCACATCACAGTCTTCTTAAAATCCTTCAATGACTTGCCATCAGAATTAGAATACATTTCAATCCAAATTCCTTACCTACCACTGCTTACAAGGTCTTACATAACCTGACTATCCCCCTAACACCCCAGTGCCTTCCCATCCCAGAGCCTTAACCTGTTGTTCTCTCTGCCTGTACTCTCCTTCAGGTCTGTGTGTGGATACCCCTCATCATTCAGGTCTCAGCTCAAATGTCATTTCCTTGGAGAGCTCTCCCTAACCACTGTAGTTAAAGCAGACCCTCCTCCTCCTAATCATTCTATGCTATTGCCCTCCTTTTGGAGCACTTATCCGTGCACTATCTTATTATTTTTCTACATTTGGTTTCTCATTCTGCTCCTGCTAGACTATAAGCCAATTTCAACTCTAAATCCCCAGCACCTAGAATGACACCTTCACAAAGTAGGCTCTCAATAAATGTTAACTGGATAGTAAATAAAGCTTCACTACCCTTAGGTAGATAGTTTTATCATCATAATTTTATAGATGATAAAACAAGCTTAGAAAAGTTAAGAAATCTTCTCAGAGCTGATTACTAATGAGGCAGAACTGAGACTGACCTTAGGCAGTGCAGGTCAAGGGCAGAAGTTTTTAACTACTGATATATATGACAAGACCTCTGTACCCAGGCCTCATATTTCAATTGGGGAGACAGGCTTGTAAACTAACAACCAGGCCAGAGAAGGCCCTGGAGAAGAAACAGTACATACAGAGAAACACGAAACCAACTACATAATTCACCTAGCCAACAGTAAGCAGGAACAGAGGGGAAGATGGGAGAAGCAAGGAGCAATAGAGTTGACATGGAAGGAGGAATCAGATGACAATGAGCCTAAAAAGTTTTTTTTTTAATTAAATCTTTATTATTCAGATTATTACATTTGTTTCTCTTTTTTCCCCTCCATAGCACCCCTCCACCCAGCTCCCTCCCACTGATCTCATCCATAGGTGTATGATTTTTGTCCAGTCTCTCCCTGTACACCCCTCATCCCTTCCCCCCTGAGAATTATCAGTCCACTCCCTTTCCGTGCTCCTGATTCTATTATATTCACCAGTTTATTCTGTTGATCAAATTTTTAATTCACTTAATTTTTAGATTCAATTGTTGATAGATATGTATTTGTTGTTCATAATTTTTTATCACATGTTTTGTGAAGATTAAGTGGCAATGATGATCAAAAAGCAGGGCATATTACAAATGTGTTTACCCATGGAGTCTGTAGATCCATAGCTTCTAGTTAAGATGAATAAATGATAACGGATACTTATACTGGTAAGTCAGGCTTTTGTATGTGTAGAGAAACCTAGTTCCTTATGGCAAGATCACCAGAAGGTAAGCTGGCAAAATCAATTTCTGAACCTGCAATGCAGGCAAGAGGGTCTGGAGAGCTATGACCCTCAACACATCCACTGTGAGAATCAGTGTCCCTTCCAGGCCATACTGACTGTTACTATAATGTTGTGCTATTACCAGTCCCTGGGCAAAGTGAGGCCCACCACCTCTGTGTTTATACAGCCCACAACTAAATCACTTTTATATTTCTTAATGCTTGGAAAATAAACCCAAAGAATATTTTATAGTGTGAAATTATATGATTTCAGTGTCCATAAATAAAGTTTCGACAGAACACAAGTAGTCATTGTGCATTGCCTGTGGCTGCTTTCGCGCTACGATGGCAGTTGAGTGGTTGCAACAGCGGCTGTATGGCCCACAATATTTACTATCTGGCCCTTTGCAGAAAAAGTTTGCTGACCCCTGTTCTAGATTATAAACTCGTTAAAGAAAAATGCAGTAAGAGCATGAGGTAGCAAGTTATGAAACATAGTATTTGATGTGTATAGATTGAAAAGGGATCACTGGATTTAAATGTGAGGATCAAAATAGTGATGGTAGCAAGAGCCGTTTCAGTGTAGTGTGTTTTCTTCATAAAAACATTACATTTAAGCTATAATATTCTACTGGCTTCAGCAGATTCTCCATCTCACCTGTTTTAACTTCAGTTTTACATCTTCAAGGCCACCAATCTGTTCCCAGCTAACAGGCTTGATGTCCATCAGTCCAATGACATTTCGAAATGATGAAGGTTGAATCTTTTTAAAAGCTTCAAAGAAGTCTGTTTCATCAATCATTGGACTGTCCTGGTTCTGAAGAAAAGCATCCAAAAAAGCAGAATCAAACCAAAACTGAGGTGAAATTTTTGGAATAATTACTTTTTTTATCTTCTTTTGAATTTTATAAAGAAATTTACACATACAGTACAAAAAAAAAAAAAAAACCTAGAACCTCCTCCCGTAACCAATCATCCCTGAAGATGTCAAGTTTCCTGTGTATTCCTAGTATGTTTCATAATAATAAGTATATCCTTTCAAACAGATAGGACAAATGGGAGACCACAGCACAGATATTAATTCGTACTTTTTTTTAAAACTTAGAAATCTTTTCATGTCAACTAGTAGAACTCTACCTCACTCCTTTTTTTCTTCCTCACTTCTACATATCAAGTATTTTATAATTTCCTTAAAGCAGAATGAAAGATTTTAAGATTGTGTACATTTATAGTTGTGACAGCTCTTACCACACTGTCCTCAAAGTTGCACCAATGAATACTTAGCTGCTGTTCTCCCATACCTCTCTGGCACTGGACATTACCAAACTTGTAAATTTCTCCCAGTGTGACAGAGGAAATGACACTCAGAATTTTGCCAGTTAAATTTAATTAGAAAAAAATCACTTTTTGGAACCATATAGTAAAGGTTTCTTTGAGCAAGAACAGAGTCTAATATAGGGGAGGGAAAGTCTGATGAAGAGCAGGATATCTGCATGACCTCAAAGGGTCTCTTCATAGATGTATTAGTTGCAAAGGAAAATATGGCAGCTTTATAGTGAGAAACTGGACAAAACCTGGACTGGATGATCACATCAGTCACTACTTAGTGGTATCACCAATGAGAATAGTGGAAATCTTCTGCTACCCAAAGAAGGACACACCATGATGTAAGGTAGTATTCCTAACAAGCATGCATAACCTGAATCTATGAAGCAACATGAGGCAAACCCAAACTGAGAGGCATTCTATAACATCACTGACCCGCTTCCTTAAAAAAATGTCAATGTTAAATATTTCACTCAAAAAATAAAAGGCCATAGAAGTGTTCGACTAAAAGTAAGTAAAAACTAAGTGTAATATATTATTCTGAACTAAATTCTCTACTGAAGAAAAAAATGCCAAAAATACTGAAACCATTTCCAAAATCAGCATGTGGACTGTAGAACTGATAACATTTTGTATCAATTATCAAATTTCCAGAATATAATTTTACTTAATAGTATTATATGAAAATACTTTTGTTGTCAGGAAACAGACATTCAAACATTAAGGGATAAAGGGTTATGAGGTATGCAACCTAATCTCAAATGATTTACAAAAAATATATATATGCAGAGAAAGAGAGAAAATGATATAGCTAATTAGGTAAAATGTTAAAAACTGGTAGATTTGAAGTAGTAGATTTAGCAGTAGTTACCTGTCTTGCAACTCTCCCTAAAATTTTATTTATTTCAAAATAGAAAGTTAAAAACTGAGATTAATTTTTAAAGAGAATTTTTCAAAAAAAAAGAGAGAATTTTTCATGTTTATTGGCCTTTTGTAATCCTGCTCATACCTTATTACCTACCCATTTTCTCCTGGACTGTGTCACTATCATTTCATTTTTGGCTATTAGGTCTTATGTTATGCTAAGAAAGCCCATATTTACTCTAAGATTATATTTTGAAGAGCAATTTCCTTAATCATTCTAGTGAAGCAAGTTTTTTGTTAGAATTAAAAACTCATATTTCTATTTGTTATATCTATATTTTAAGGATTTGCCCTCTTGTGTCAAATTTTAAATATTTACTTGTCCAAAAATTCCCATTTTCAATAAATATTTTATCCCATTTATGTAAGATTATATAAATGAATATATATGAATAGAGCAATTCTGAACAGCATTCCTTAAAAATATTAATAATTATAATCTCTGACAAAGATTTTAGGCAATCTTTACTTCTTTACAATTTTTTATATTGTTTAATTTTTTTTTAAAGGGATTAACTTTTTTTTAAAATATATTTTATTGATTTTTTACAGAGAGGAAAAGAGAGGGACAGAGAGTTAGAAACATCAATGAGAGACATTGATCAGCTGCCTCCTACACACCCCTATTGGGGATGTGCCCGCAACCAAGGTACACGCCCTTGACCGGAATCGAACCTGGGACTTTTCAGTCCACAGACCAACGTTCTATCCACTGAGCCAAACCGGTTTCAGCTGTTTAATTTCTTACAAAGAACATTATTAAATAATTTTTAAAATAATTTTTAAATGGTTGGCAGTATTAGATGCTGCGTATCTGCATACTAATTAATTTTTAGGTAACACCTACTGACACTTGAACATCCCATCTTTTTCCAAGATCACTTATGCACACATTTTTCACTTGCTTCTCATAATCCTCTCAGATAAAATTCTTTTCCCTCTGTATGTATATGTGCATGTGTTAAACTATATTTCTCATCTTTTAATAAGAACTTCAATGTGAACAACTTTAATATGTCCCATGTCTGCCCTGGCACAGACAGAGGCAGTAGCAGCCCCATGGCTGCCTGGAGGGAGAAAGAAGGAAAAGATGGAGCCAGTACCTCTCCAGATGCCTCTGTCCCTTCTTCCTTTTTTGCCTTTCTTTCTTCCACTTCCCCTGGTTGTTTATGAACTCAGCCATCACCTGTGGTAACTATGCCTGGGCAGGCCCCTTCTCAAGTAGCACTGGGCTCCACCCTAGGATGACAGCAGCTGGCTGGCACACCTAAGCCAAGGTGCTTAAGGTCAAACCTGAAACTTCAAAGCAAAGGAATCCTAAATGTAAATCTCCTTTCCCATGCCCTGATATTCTCTTTATCCCCTCAAAAGGCAAAATACACCTTTAAACGTGGGATTTGTCATTAAATCTTCAAGCAGTTTTGGTTCTAAACTCAGAAGATGAGGACATTAAGTTCATATAACTCCTTCCCTTCCTTCAGTGTAAGAGTAAATGTATATGAAAAGGAAATACTGAAGGATACAAATTATCTAGGTAAAGAGATCCTTTAGGGTAAGTCATCGTTTTATAGCTTACATTGGGTTTTAAAAATTATAAGATCAAAGGACAATATTACCATTACAACAGAGATTTATAAACTTTGTCCTCACATCCTCAGCATGCTGAAATTAACTTTTTTCTAAAGGGGCTTAGAAATTCAGGATTACTTATTTCATACAAAGTAATCAGATTTCTCAATCCATAATGTTAAAAAAACTATTGCATTTAAGCTAATATTCTAAATATTTTTAAGAAAAATAGTCATGAATTAAAGATTTGAATGTTAACATCAAATTTTTAAAATTACAGGTGCCCAATCTTTTCCTGAGTAGAAAAGGTTATTTTCCCTATACTTGATAATAAGAAAGGGAAATAGTATTATGACAATGGAAAAATTTCAGAGATACCACCAAGAAATCAAAGTTACCTAAAAAATACAATGAGAATACAATATCATTTGATATTTCTGCCAAAAATGCAAAACCTGAATCAAATTATAAAGAAACATTAGTCAAATCAAACTGAGTATTTTACAGAAAAACTGACCTGTACTCTTAAAAAGTTAGTCATAAAAGAAAGACTTAAGAATGGTGGGATTTTAAAAGATTAAGAAATAATGACAATTAAATGTAGTGTGTAATCCTGGATTAAAAATAATATTTTCCTTTTCCCTTTAAAATTTTTGCTCTATATGAAATGTGAGACAATTGGTGAGATTTGGATAAAGCCTATATAGATTCAGTAAAAATATGGTGTCAGTGTTAATTTCCTCAACTTGATCACTGTACTTTGGTTAAAATTCTTGTTTGTAGGAAATATACACTTAACGTTTTCAAGGCTATAGGGGCATCATATTTTTAACTGTTTCAGATGTAAAAATATATGTAAGAAACAGCTGTGGAAGGTGTCAAAAGTTCCAAGAAAATGTACTTACCACTTTTTTTTAATCCCCCAAATTAATTTATCTTAATTTTAAAAATTAACATACATGGTCACGGATCAGTTTCCTACCTTTTCACTATGAAGCAAAGCGTGTAGGGCAGCATCCCTACAGAGTGCGGTCAGGTCTGCGCCAACATAGCCAACTGTCATTTCTGCAAGGAGGCTCAAATCAACTTGACTAGAGATGGGCATCTTTGAAGTAATCACTTGTAGAATTGCCTTTCTTTGTTTAAGTGTGGGAGTCCCGATGACAACCTATATGCAAAGCAAAAAATGTTTGTAGCTTCAAATATCATTATTTTTTTAATACTTACCCAGGATATTTTTATTGGTTTTAAAGAGGCAGGGGGAGAGAGTGAGAACATGGATATGTGAGAGAAACATTGACTGGTTGCATCCAGTGTGCACCCTTCCCAGGGATCAAACTCACAACCTTCTGGGTGTCTGGGGAGATGCTCAACCAACTGAACCACCCAGCCAAGCTACCATATTATTTTATATCCTCACAAACATGTACAATAATTTAGTGAGCAAATTAGGAATTATTACTATGTATTCTTAAGTATAACTCAGATTCTGAACATGTGAAAACCCTAAATTTCCAGAAGAGTAACACTGGCTAAAAAGTTGCACAATGAAAATTACATATGTCGTGTAACAAATTTTTGTTATTTGAGACTGTACCAAATTCTAGGAGCCAGTGATACAATAAACCAGATAGTCTAGGGCCCAGTCCTTATGGATCTGATTTGGAAAAGTAGGCTAGTTAGTGAAAAGACGAAATCCACTCAAGTTCAGAACAAAGTACAGTAAGCTAAAAGTATGCAATTATCAACTCTCTCTTTAGAATCCTACCACAAAGTCAAAAACCACTTAAACACTATTCAAGCTGTTTAATAGAAATCAAGAATCAATTTAAGGCGGAAGCCTACAAAACAGGTCAGCTTTGAATACTCAACCTTCCTTGGCAACTGATAACAGGATGTAGGCATCCTCACAAGCAAGGAATAAATCCAGACGAGTTTATATCTGCTCCGATTTAGTTATTCCCTGGCATCACCCTTTTATTTTGTCACACTTATATCTGGAGGCTATCCTATTACTTTAAATTCTCATTATAAATTCATTAGAAATTTAATGCGCTTGTAAGCAAACCTACTTCCCCTAAAAAGTGTTACCGGATTAGCATTCTTCGTCAGGACTTGCACAACAAAACTGTCCCTTACTGCTCGAGCACCTGGCTTCTCAGAACAATTTGACCCTGGAGAAACATGTCCTGGCTTACAGATCATGTGTGGACAGAACCAATGTGCTCTTTGCATGGCAAAGAGGCCCAATCCCGCCTCACCGAGGTCCAAACCTAAAAGGCAGGGCAGGAAGAGGACGAGGTCCCAGGGGCCATGCCGTAACTGGCCTGGCCTGTTTACCTCTCGGTCAAATCTCCCAGGTCTGCGCAGCGCGGGGTCCAGGGCATCTGGCCGGTTGGTGGCTCCCACCACCACCACCTCGCGGTCCCCACTGATGCCGTCTAGCAGCGTCAGCACCTGAGCCACCACGCGGCTCTCGGGGGCTTGGTGCGCGCCGCCCCGCCGGGGGCACAGAGCGTCCACCTCGTCCAGGAAGAGGAGGGTGGGCCCGCGGCGGGCCAGCTCCTGGGCGCGCTGGAAGACCCGCCGCACGTTCTCCTCCGTCTCCCCGGGCCGGGCGCCCTGCAGCGCGGGGGCGCTCACCGCCAGCAACTCCGCGCCCGTCTCCCGGACCACGGCCCGCACTAGCTGGGTCTTGCCCACTCCCGGGGGGCCCGCCAGGAGCACCCCGCGGGGCACTGCTAGACCCAGCGCGGCCAAAGTGCGAGGGTAGCGGAGCGGTAGGCCGAGCAGCTCTCGCAGCGAGTCGGCCGCCTCCGAAAGGCCCCCCAGGGGCACCTCGGGCTGCGGGTGCGTTTCCGACGGAGGCACCCCGCTGAGACTGATGAGGGTGTGAGGGGTGACCAACCCGGCCGGGTCTGGGACGGGCACCCCGCTGACGATGTGAAGGGCGGCCACCGGGCCCGGGACGCCGGGCGGCGCGGCCACCACGTGGCCCCGGGAGACTGGCCGGTTCCGCAGCAGCTCGTGCGCCGCCTCCAGCACCGCGGCTGGATTCGGGACCCAGGGCGCGCCCACCCGCTCCCGCAACTCCGGCCACACGATGAGGCGCCGGAGGGGTGGGCAGGGTACCACGCGGATGCGGCTAAGGCTCAGGCTCCCCCGGAACCCCGAAGTCCCAGCCGCTGGTCCCTGGCTCGCGCACTGCGGATCCAGCTGCACAAACCCGTCCGCTCCGTCCCGCCGCGGCCAGGCGGTGCAAAGGCAGGAGCCGCTGTCCGGCAGCGAGATCTTCACCACCGAGCCCAAGTGCGCGCCCAGGGCACGGAAGGCTGCCGGGCCCAGGCGACAACGCTGCGTACCCCGGTCCCGAGCGTCTACGGGTAGGAGCTTTAAGGTAGGCCCTTCGGGCAGGGGGCCTGAGTCGGGAGCCATGGCACACGGAGGAACCTCGCCGAGGAAAGCAGGGTAGGAATTCCACCCGGACCGGAAAGGCCCGCGCACCGAGCACCCGACCGGAAGCAGAGGACGCGCATGCGCCAGGAAAGAGTCCCTAGCCTCTGAGGGGAGGCCAAAAGGGCCAATCGGGAGGTTATGCTCTGGGCCTGGGATAGAGTTTGCTGTGGTGTCGGGTTTGATGAAATCTAGCGATTCCATAGCTTTACCGGCAAATCGCTACGGGCGTCTGGGAGGCAGCGGAAGCTAACTTCACTCGTTCTAAGGTCCAATGAACAGCTCAGCCACTCTTCCCCAGGCTCTCCAGGAGCATCAGCACCTGTGCATTGAACGTCAGCCTAGAGACTGCAGGTTTGTGAGGAAGCCTCTCTCTCCACGGGCACAGTGTTTTGGAGTGCTTTGGTAGAATGTCTTAGGTGACTTGAGTACCTGAGAAATAACATCCGTGGCGCCTTCGACAACCCGAGTTCCAACCTGTTTGGAAGGTTCGGGCATGCCCTTCGCATAGAAAAACGCCAGCATAGCAAGAGAGAAACCCAGTGTAGCATTTTAAATACCTTGAAGAAGGAAGACCAGGCCATCTAACGTATTGTGACACACCAATACATTTTATTCAGGTTCCTGATTTACTCCCTTTAATGTTCTTTGACAACAACTTAATTGTGACCTATTCTATTTATGTGATACGTGATTATTGTCTATTTGGGGTACAGTAATACCAGTATTAGAGATGATGCCTGTCTACATTAAACTCCCTGCTGTTCTCTTTCCACGTTTCCTCTCTTCTAGCCACAGGGAATGACTCTTATCAGCTGGAATACATTTCCTATTTTTTTAAAATTCTGCACATCAAAAAGAGCTACGGATATTCAAAATAAAAAATATGCCCGGTTTTTATCCTACTCACATCCTTCTACTCTATTTTTCCCACTTTCACTGCAATCCCAATTTATTTTTTGGTGTGTGTGTTTTGTTTTTGTTTTTTTTTTTGTTTGTTTTTGCATATGAAATGAACATTTTATGTCAAAGGAAAATCTCTCATACAGGCAACAGTACACACCCTGTTGCTTAAAAAAGGATGATATATTACATTATCCCTTTCCTCCCCTATATCTTCACCCACCCCATCCCATGACAGGCCCACTGGCACATTGGTGAACATGCTGATTACTCAGGACAAAGCCCCCTTTCCCTGAGAAAATTGCACAGAAGCAGATGAAGGAGCAAATCCCAGAGGAAGGGAGTGATGGCTGGGGACCCAGGGCTCAGAACTTCAGTGGAATGACCGGCCAATATTTGGGCCGCTTTCGGTCAAAGTGTTTGTTAAAGCTCAGCTGCACGGCGGCCTCCATGGCCTGGATCTTGGCTGCGCTGTCCCCATACAAACGCTTCATCTCGGCCTGGCGCCGCTCACTGGGGCTCTCGGAGGGGGGTTCCATGGAGCGTCCGGTCTTGTAATACAGGTCATGGTCGGCGTTCACATAGTCTTCCAGACGCTGCGCCTCCAGTTGCTGCTGCCGCCGCCGCTCTTCCCTGTGCCTTTCGGTCTCCGCAAAGTACTGGCGGAGCTCCTCCGTGATCTCCATGCTGCTCAGGTCGTACTGCACTCCAGCATCTGAGTCGGTCTCCGTCGCCTCCTCTGTGGACCAATATTGGTCTTTGCTTGTGCTGTCATGAAGATGGTGCCCAGACCTTAAAGAATGTGAATAACCACAGTGGGAGCCCTGGGAGGCCAAGTGATGGTCACAGAAGGACTGAGGAGGCCCGCCCTTCTTAGCATAAGAGCTCTGGGGAAGCTCTCCCGGAGCGAAGTACCATGGAGAACTGAAATAAGACATGACGGCCTTCCAATAGGCATTCTGGTGGCTTCGCATCCAAGCCATTGCTTGATGATAATGTTGCCAGTATCTTGCGTACACTGGATGACAAGACCAAGGCGTGGTAGTTTCTGATGATGCCACCTTTGCTGCCATCTCTAATTGTGAAAGTCCAAATGGGCACTGAAATTGGTGGGCTCGTAGCTTGCTGATCCTGTGCGGTGGGATCTGTGCAACCCCAATTTATAAGATTTCAAAATTGAGATTGCAGATAGAGTGCTTCAGTTACTGGGGCGGGGGGGGGGTGTTTTTCTACTTATGCAAATAGTTTACCCTTGAACAACACTAGAGTTAAGGGTGCCAACACACACACACACACACACACACACACACACACACACAGTTAAAAATCATTGTATAACTTTTGTCAGCTCCAAAAACAACTGCTAATAGCTTTTTGTTGGTCGGAAGTCTTACCAATAA
This sequence comes from Lasiurus cinereus, assembly GCA_011751065.1. NCBI lineage: Eukaryota > Metazoa > Chordata > Mammalia > Chiroptera > Vespertilionidae > Lasiurus > Lasiurus cinereus. The sequence goes on from JAAGEH010000076.1 coordinate 55,043,183, forward strand.
CATGAACACTTCATTAACCTATTTTGTATGTTATATGCATTATAGGAAATAGTCACTTCACCCTTTCTCTAAAAGGTCCAGTTCTCACCTTAGAGCAACCAAGAATCCTGTTCCAGAGCCTTCAGCTCTTACACTCTCAGCAGAACTATAACTGGCTTTCCTAGTCAGTGAGTGAAATCCATTATGTCTCTTCAGACCATTGCAACACTATTATTTCAGTTATCTTAATATCCACATTTATTATACCGTTAATTAACATAGTCTTCTCTTTGTGGAAAGTCAGTCTAATATAAATTGTGTGGTTCTTTTTTAATATTTGTTTTTTAATAAATTTGGTGATTCTATTTTTCTAAGACCTGAAAAATATAAATTAAAACACCAAAAGTTTGAACCACTAGGGGGAGTCCAGAACCATATAGTAAGCCCAAAGGCTACAGAATTCTTGAGTTTAACATACGTATTCTCAACTGTGGCTTCTATTAGATTGTCCCAAGATTTACACTGGGAGTATGAGATGGTCTGTTGTCTCCATAGTTACTTATTTTCACATTAGTTTCTACATGTCTCAGGCCATGCAGAGCTCACTTTCAAAGTTATAATTTAATTGCTATATTGAATATCAAAATGAGACTCTTTCCCCAATCCAAAATGTAGTGGTAGATCAACCTCCAAACAAACTGAATTTCTCTGGCTATAGCCTGGAAATAAGTATAGCCTTTAATTGTTTTAAATAGCCTTGCTAAACAATCTTTTGTGAGATTTTCCTAAAGAGATGCATTTAACGAACAGATTTTCACTTGATCTTAGCCAAAAGGCCGAGAAGCGATTTATTCCAGTGGTTATATTCAAGGTTACAATTTGTCTAATATTAGATTAACTATAAACATTCTTAATTATCAATAAGTCTAAAATTCAAAAGAAATAGTTGAGGAGGAGGGGGAAAGGGAAAATGGGAGAGATCTGTAATATCAATAAAAATACATTAAAAATAAATAAAAATACATTTTAAAAAGATAGTTGGAACCTGATTCATTTTAGAATAATGATTGTACATTATTTGTATACTTAACACATCAATAATATTACATATTAAATGTTATATTTCAGGCTGTGAAATATACCATAATTGTGAAAAATCTAAAGAAAATGGTTAAGCCGGTAGCATGAGACATCTATAAATCTATGAATGCTAATCCTTCTTGTACTTCCATTTTCATGTTATGCTCAACTCTAATATATTTGAACAGTAGCAATGATTATGAGTTACAATAGATAAGTACAGAGATTCATTTAACTACATTTGAAAATAATTTGCTTTATCGCGATATGTTCATACAGATATATCAAATGACTTATTGCCAAAGATACCTTATATGCCAAATAGATAGGACATTGTTAAAATTGTTATTTCAAATTTTCCTCATATATCAAGGCAGAAATATTCTTTACATGATAGAGAGTTGGGAAGGTGGGTGAATAGAGCCATTAGAAATCTTTGCTGAATTATAAAACCTGCAGACTATTTCACAAAACATCATTTTGACAATCTGTTCTTACAGATTTTCAGTAAAGTTCTTGTTTCCTCATTTTTTAGAAGTTAAGTCTTTTTAAGATAATTATCTCCATGATATTAGTTCAAACTATTCAACTAGTAAAAGTAATAACTGTCATGTATTTATTAAACAAATGTTTATTGAATGTCTACTTTGTACCAGAGACTGAGTATATGGTGGTTAAAAGAAATATAACTCTTTTCTTCATAGAGTTTATAGTCTAGTGAGGAAGTCAGACATTAAAGGACTCAATAAGAGAATAAACCAGATAATTAAAGTGATGAAATTACTATGAGGAAAAATAAACAGAAAAGGGCTACTTTACACAGGGAAGCAGGGAAGGCCTCTCTGAGGAAGTGACATTTAAGCTCAAACCTGAAGGATGAGAAGGAGGGAGCCAAGCAGAAGAATTGGGGTTAGGGTCAGAGTACCAGTCAAGAGGAAAGGGTGGAATATGGTTGCTGTATTTTAGAAATTACAAGAAAACCAGTTTGTCTTTACCATACCTTTGGCACTTATATTCCATTTTTTCTAATTGTTTTACACATGTAAAACAAGATTAAAATTTTATTACTCTGCATAGATAGTTGTTTAAAGATAGACACTAACTTAAAAAATATGTATCTATGGCCTGGTTTGGCTCGATGGATAGAGCATCAGCCTGCGACTGAAGGGTCCCAAGTTCGATTCCGGTCAAGGGCACATACATGCCCAGGTTTCGGGTTGTGGCTCAATCCCCAGTGGAGGGCATGCAGGAGGCAGCCAATCAATGATTCTCTCTCATCATTGATGTTTCTATTTCTCTGTCCCTCTTTCTTCCTCTCTTAAATCAATAAAAATATGTTTAAAAAATATGTATCTATGGTATATTTTATAGGAACCTAGTAGTGTGCTGAATCATAGTTGTACTCAATAAATACTTGTTGTATTGAAATTAGGAATAGTGTCTGGCTATGTGGATTAGGTCTTGTTCTTCCCAGAAACATCAGATGCTATTCAGGGCAGACACAGGTAGACCTCAAAGGTAATCTTCAAGAAGGATGTCCTTGCTCCTGAGCCCACCCTTCCTGTCACTTATTATTCATCTCTCCCTCTTTTGACATTTTAAAATTTCAGTTAAATCAATTATTTAATAAAACTCTGTTAAGCCCTAACCAGTTTGGCTCAGTGGATAGAGCATCGGCCTGTGGACTAAAGGGTCCCAGGTTCAATTTTGGTGCAGGAGGCAGCTGATCGATGTTTCTCTCTCACCAATGTTTCTAACTTTCTATTCCTCTCCCTTCCTCTCTGTAACAAATCAATAAAATATATTTTTTAAAAAGTCTGTTAAAATTCAGTATTGTCACCATAATTATTGCTGATATTCAAATACTATATCTTAAGATTGAATGTAACATGCAATTGGAAACCCAGGTGCCATTGACTTATCTACACATTCATCTTCCATTTTCCTATGATCAATAGGAATACTTATAACTTTTATTGAATTATTGCAGCAGCCTCCTATTTAAACACCATCTCTCCAGTCTCTCCTCACATTACTACTATATTAATCCATCCAGGAATCTGCTGTGCTTTAACTGGTTCTCTCTACCTTCATAAATCTAAGGTTTTTCAAATACTCAAACTTGTTTAAGAGTGGACACAATATTATGTAAGATCTTATCTGGGAAACTGAGCCAGAAAGAAGTCCAGTGTATATTTATACATTTCTACATCTAGTTGTGGTCTGTTTCTGTTGGTTAGGCAATTATTTAATGTGACTTTGTATTATTTCTCCAGTGAGATCTTTAAGTGATTCAGGGATTTGTAACACTCTTTTCTAATATTTTATAATTTTTGCTCACCATTCCCTAACATTAAGCAAAATACTTAATGCTTAATAATGAAATATGTCTGTTTTCTCCATTATGATTTGGCTTGAATTGAAGACAATGAGCTTGAATCTCAGAAAATCTGGTTTGAGTATTATATTTGAGATACCAATACAGTATACCAGATCTGAGAATTCTAGTCTATAATAACAAATCCTAGAGCTTTTACATTCTCAAACTTGTCTAGGAGTAAGTAACCTAATCCTATATAATAAAGGGGTAATATGCAAATTATCCCCTCAACCAGGAGTTCAACCAAGGCATGAATTTGTGCACCAGGCCTGTAGTATTATAAAAAGATCTGGTCTTGGGGACTGAGCCAGAAACAAGGCCAGTATACAGAAATGGGGAAGACACCATTTGAAAATGGTTTATTCATAGTAATTCACTGGTACTTACTTCAATCTAAGTTCCCTCTAGTCCTTTGCTACATACCTTCCAAGAATAGAATAAAATCTTTAATTTCTATTTTCTAAGGCACCAAGAACAGGCAGAGGAGACAAATATCTTTGCTGCACCATTATATCTCACTGATTGGCAATGCCTTGCTGGGAGAGTATAAGACCTGAGAGAGAATAAAGAGAGGTCTCACAACCCTTTGGCCTCAAAATGGGAGGACTGACTCCAGAAGAAATTGATCACTAGGTTCTAAAGTAGCAAAACTAAAGATACAAATTCTGAATCTTCTCAAGTAGAAAGGGAACTTTCTTTAAAATAATCACATTGTTCACATTATCTTGGTAATGAATACTTCATTTGTCCCTTGAAATGAAGGTCACTGTTTCATTCCCACATCCAAAAATGTGTGGGAGTAGCCATGAATGCCTTGGCATTTTTCAGTGTTTTATTTTTCTGTGGTGGGTTTTTTGTGTTTTTTATGAAACTTTTTTTCATGTTGTTTTGCTACTCCCAGACCTTCAAACTTGTCTGACGTCAAGTAAACTTAGTGTTTCATTACCATGAAGCAGTGTCTGACCTGCTTTTGTAGCATTGGGATGGAATCTAGGCAAACATACCTCCTCTAGATAGAACTCATTGATTTTTCCTCAGGCTTTCCTCAGCTTGTAACCACCTCTTTTAGCATATGGCTTCATTTTGCCTTAAGGAACTAGTTGTTTTCCTGTCTTCCCTCTAATCTTTCCTAATTTTAAGAGTAGATATTGTGTGTTAGTCATCTGTAATCCTTCATTCTCCCAACAGAAGCTATCTATTGACTTGCTGTGTGATCTTGAGCAATTCATCTAACCTTTCTAAGCCTGATTCTTATAATTCTTATAAAATGGATTGTTGTGAGGATTAAGTAACATACTATTATATTAATGGTCATTATTATTGCCTGCCTTACAAATATATCATGAGATAATTTATGGAAATTTCTTTTGAAAAGCAGGATGCTCTATTGATAAGTAATATATGGTTCTATTAAACAGTATTAGCTATACTGTATCAGGCACAGTTCCAAGTGCTTTACATGTATGATCTCATTTAATCTGTCAAAACTTGGGAGGTTTAAATTATTATTTCTAATTTACAAATGAAGGAATTGAGGTGCAGAATGGTTAACTAACTTTCCCAAGGTCACACAGCTAGTAAGTGGCAGAGCTAGGATTCAAAACCAGGTGGTCTGACTGGCTCCAAAGTTCTCACTCTGAACCACAACACTATATGCTGTGCTATAATCAAATTTGGGTTTACCAGTACGAACTACGTTTACTAGTTAATTATGTGACCTTAGGCAAAATGTAAGACTCTACATCTAATTTTCATCTTTTGTAAGAGGGATACAAGTAACCCCTACTTCGTATATTCACTTACTCAACCAATATTTATTGAGCTTCTACTGTTTGCTATACTCCAATACCATGATGATTAAATTCACACAAAACACTTGACATACTATAGACATATAGTAAGTGATCAATGATCACTATTATTTTAATTTGTAATAAGCCACTTCTCTGATACATATTTCCTATTATTTGGCTAGAGATTATGTTCTATCATCACCATATAGCCATTTTCTACTGGTACCCTAATTCTCTTTGAAACATTTCTGTGGTAGTGTTCCACAGGGCAGTGGTCAGCAAACTGCAGTTCCCCAGCCACATGTGGCTCATGAGCTATGGTTTGCTGCTTGGTGACTAATGAGTTTGACGACCACTGACCTAGACTCTCGATTCCAGTAATTACAGGATGTTGTTGTTCCTTATAATTAAGCCCCTAAGGCAGTGATTGACAAACTCATTAGTCAACAGAGCTGCAAACCACAGCTCGAGAGCTGTATGTGGCTCTTGAGCCGCAGTTTGCTGACCACTGCCATAGGATGTTGCCTTGCAATACAAGTATCTCTCAGGGTTAACAGACAAAATGCTTTAAATGGCTATTTTCTGATGAGCAACTAAGGCATGTAAAATATGCTTACTACCAAGGAATTTGAAGTACGTTTGGTGAGTGTGAAGATATGAAGATCAAACACAATGACTTCAGGAAATGTATGATGAGGTCACCTTGGGAAATGAAATAGCCCCATGTTACTTCTCTGGTGACATATAAAAAACCCAGCAACACTTCTTGGAATCCACATAGAAATGATGGCCTGCTGTGCTGTGCTTTGCTGTTCTCAGGATCCATCCTATGCCTGCCTTACCAATTCTGTGACAGTAGCAGTATTTTCTAGGTTGTATAAGAGAGTTTTTTACCTCCTAGATTGCTGATAACCAAATGAGATGATATATCTGAAGTCCCTTTGAAATACTAAAGACAAAGAGTGAAGAGTTTTCGTATAAGACTGTTGTCATGCACTACAGATGATTCTTAAGGACAAAAGCAGATGTGGTAAGTACTATCTTCCCCATTTCTGAACTGGCTCTCAGCATCTTTTTATTTCTTAATTCGACTAAGATTGCCTTCTTGTCCTGACTAGTTCCCCTTCACCTTATTTCAGTTCCTAATTATAATAATAACAATAGCTATTGGTAGTGAGTGCTGTTTTAAGTGCTTTACCTTTCTTCATTTAATAATCATAACTGTGTGGTTTCATACTCAGAAGGGCTGAATAACTTCACAAGGTCATACAGCTAGTAAGTGATGAGAATCAGGTTTCGAACCTGGGAGTGAGCTCTACAGCCCACGTTCTTTACCACGATGGTACTGCTGTACTGCATCTTGTTCTGCCATAAGCACCTGCCATTGTCCTGGATACATATTTTACCAAGTTATAATTTTTCAGGCAGCAGTCAGCATTTTTTCTTTTTAACTTTTAAAGGCAACTCTAATATAATATTTGTTACCCACTTATAATAGACTTAGAATATTACCATCTGTTAATAATTTCTGTTATAAACTTTGATTTGTAGTCATTATCTGGGAAAAGGAGATTTAGCAATAACTCTGCATAATGTTAATCAAACCACTAGTTAGCTTACAGCTACAAGCGAATCTATGCAAGAAATGTGGTCAAAATCCCAGCTATTTTCCCTGATGGGTGCTTGATATGAGATAGCATTCAAGCTGCTACTTGCTCAGGAGTTAGGTACAAACTTGGCTGAATCAGCTTTCTTAATGGCATTATAAATGGGGATAAGCAATGTTCTGAAATACACACAAAGTATCTTCTGAGATATCAGAATAGGGTGGGGAAACACTAGGACTTGAAGAAACTTTGAGATGAACTAGTTTGTATAATTAGGCCTGGAGAGGTTAAGTAATTTGTTCAAGTAATAATAATGTTGTCCAAGTGGTTACTGATCAAGCAGGGACTAGAATTCAGGTCTCCAGACCAGCATGCGTAGTCTTCCCTCTGCACTGCATTTCTGACTAGAACTATTTCAAGCTGCTGTCTTGCACACAATGATGTGAAAGACTTCACAGTCAGGAAACTTTATTCGTTGCCCTAATAAAGAAACATTTCATCCAGCAATTATAATTTCATTGTATATTTAAATAAGTAGATTCCATATATCATATTAGCTTAATTAGAACACAGCTAAGAGTTTGGTTGCTGTGGCTTAAATCTTGAAGGACAGAGAGGCCACCTTCTGTTTGTCAGAAAATAGCAGTAGAAGCAATCGCATAAAAGGTACATTAGTGCTGCCCTAAAATATTCAAGTGTAATGTTAAAATAAGAAGCATCAAGTTTCTAGAAGTGGACCTTCTCTCCACAAAACTGATCTTTACATAAATCTAGCTTATTGTCTTTTTTATGTGGTCTGGGTACTTGTTTTCAACACCAAAGGAACCACAGTTAATGAAGTGTTTGCTTCCTTAAGTTCTCTTAAGGAAGAGAATTTCCTTTCCTTCCTTTGGTATATATTAGGAGAATGAGGTATTTATTTTTGTGGCCTAGATCCTTCTTTTTATAAGCTTTGCTGTACTTTGTGGAGATCCATATCTATCCAAACCTCTTTGCAGCACGAGAGAAAAGCTCTGCACTGTTCCAGGGACTCCCTGGCCTCAGAAAGTCCTGCAAACAACCTGACTATAAAGTTTGGTATGTAGGGTCCCCTGGATCTTTGCTACTCAAAGAGAGTGATCTATGGGCCAGCAGCACTGGCATCACTTGGGAGGTTGTTAGAAATGCAGAATCTTGGGCATGAATCAAAATCTATCTTGTAACAACCTCCCCAAATGACATGTATGTGCTGTCCTAGATGCTTTTATATGAACATCTATGGCTTCTCTCTGGTGTAGAGTAAGGCTGAGTCCACTGTATCCCCACTTCCAAGGTAAAACCTTACGTGGACAACAAGAAGCTTTGTTATTTGGGACATAGTTTCATTAATTTTGCCTGATAGCTATTAAACTTGGATTGGAAGAAAGTTTAGAGGTCATCAAACTCAACCAACATCATTGCTGTGGATTTCAGTATAATGCTCAATGTTTGTAAAAATGTTAAATTATGTTCAGCATATTCTGTTCAAGCACTTAAAAACATATGATACATCTTAGAAAGGCAGCCATAAGAATGGGATAAATTTATATATTAAAAACACTTTTAGTGATTAAAGGAATAAACTTCAGTTATCTGGAAAATTTATTGCTATAAAATGTCTCAGCCATGGAGATGTCCCCAAAGAAGTGTTTACCTCTTAAATCAATATTATAACTCAATATATTATTCTATATCTGCCAAGACTCAGTCTCTTAAAAAAAATTTACACACACACACACACACACACACACACACACACACACACATTATGATTTCAGAGAGGAAGGAAGGAGAGTGCTACAAACATTAATGATAAGAGAGAATCATTGATTGGCAGCTTCCTGCACACCCCTTACTGGGGATCTAGTCTGCAACCCGGGCATGTGCCCTGACCAGGGATCAAATTGTGACCTCCTGGTTTATAGGTCAACGCTCAACCACTGAGCCATGCTGACTGGGCAAAACTCACTATCTTACTAGTAAACAATTATAATTTTAGTTTAATGTCCCATAAATTCAATCAATTGCTTTTATCTATTAAACTAAAATTTTTATAAAGAAAGGGAAGAGAAGAGATAAATCCCTTTACATAAGAATCTATATATATAAAAGGCTAATATGCAAAGTGTCCACTTGGGAGTTCGATCATTTGCTATGACATGTGCTGACCATCAGGGGATGGCATGGAACATGGCAGGTGACCAGTGGTAGTGGTGGGGCACTGAGGGATCGGGGGAAGGAGGAGGTGGGGAGGCAGGAAAGTGAGGAATCTGGCCCTGATCAGGCCTAGGGATCTTACCCATGCATGAATTTTGTGCACCGGGCCTCTACTTCTAAATAATATATGAAGATAAACCTTTCTCCCTTTCCAGACTGGTCTTAATGATTCATTTCCAAAAAATAGAGAATGCAAAGGAAAAATATTAACCTTACAAGGGATAAACCTGACAAATACCACCTTAACTAAATGATCAGCGTTAAATTGACATCACCAGTGATACAATGAGGCTGTCACCTACCTCTTAATATAATGCAATGAAAAGGGTACCTCATCTCTCTGATATTCTTTCCCATGACAACCATAACCACAGTCTAATCACTAGGAGACATAAGACAAAGCCACTTTGAGAGACAATCTACAAAATACCCAACCAACAGTACTTCTCAAAACTGTTAGGGTCATGAAAACAAAGACTAAGAAACTATCAGAGGAGAACAGAGAAGACATGACAACTAGATGCAATGTGGGATTCTGGAATGGAAGAAGAATATTAGTGGGAAACTGGTGAAATCTGAGTAAGTCTGAAGTTTAGTTACTAGTAATAATGCAGAGTATTGTTTCCTTAGTTTTGACGAATGTACCATGGCAATTAATATAAGATGATTACATTGAAGGAAATGGAAACTGGGATACAGGAACTCTGTTCTATCTTTGTAACTTTTCTATAAGTCTAAAACCTGTAATGGAAAATAAAATAAAACTTCCCCCCAAAATCATGCAAATAGTTTTAACATATTAAAGTAAGATTTCTCTTGACATATAGATTCCACAAGTGTAGAGGGCAGACTGTGAGAAGTGCCTACCTATAACATCCGCACTTAACTCTCTTCTTGGGGCTTAGAGCAACATTTTGCTAAACCTGGAAGCTAAAGTCTTACAGATTTGAATTCTCAGGGAATAAAATCCAGGTCCATTGTCCTAAAGCTCATTAACTCTTGAAAACAGAATTGCACGGAGAAGTCATCTCAGCAATGTGTGATGAGTATAGATGGGTCACTTGGCCTTTCTGAGCCATAGTTATCCCATCTACAAAATGAGGTCCCTCTCAGTTATAAATTCTATAAAAACTCCTTTCTCAAATATTTTAAACATTGTTTTAAGGTTTGGTATCAATTCTGATGAGAAAATATCAACATTGTGATTAGCTAATTAATTCCACAAACACTTAGTAAGAAGTGATCACTATGCTAGGTGCTAGTGCCTGCCCTTCAGAGGTCTTAGTCTGGTGAGAGAGATCAGTCTGTACACAAGCTGCTACAGCCAGGTGACAAGATCCATAAAAGAGGTGCTAACAAGGTGCACTGGTGCACAGGGAGGAATTGCTTCCCTCTGCCTGTGGAGGCCAGGGAAGCCTTTGGACCTAAGAAAGTAGGAAGATCATGAAATGTGACTCTTTGATCTAAACAGAGGCAGTGAGGAGTCAACCCTATAGTAGTAGTCATTAATTATGACTGGCTGTATATAAAAATCTGGGATTACTGGATTTACCCATCTATGAATTAGCTGCTAGGTCAGAAATATGATTACTATAGAGCTGGGCCAGAAAAGCACAGTTGTCTCATTTTGCAGATTCACTCTCTTGGGAATGTGGATATGCATGAAATCTGTCCCCTGAGGAGACTTAATTGCTATCACATGAACAACATGCTAGGAAAGGCCAGGTGTTGGCTGTTATATTCTTGTCATTTCTAAATCAAGTCATCATAAAAAATTCATGACTCTCTGATCATTCCATTCCCATCTTATGACTGAATATTGTGGCATAGGCCTGGCTTTTAAATTCTGAACAGTGTGGTAGAAATAGAAATGTAGGGTCCCTAAGCAAAGTTCAAAATTGGCTCCACATTTTGACCCTAAGTTTGCAAATTCTGAATAATTCTATTTGGGCAGACTTTTCCTTAGTAAGGAGAACATGACTGGTGATCATGGTGGGTTGACAGTTAAATGATTTTGAGGTGGGGGAGCAGTGAGTGCTTTCTCCTAGAATGTTGACCAAGCCAAGAAGGGTACAGAACACTGGCAGATGTTACTTCTCCGTTTCCCAGGGCCCAACTAGAGAGGTGCCTTTTGCTGGAAGTGATAATTCTGGAAAATTCCTCACCAGCAACAAGTGGGAAAGCAAGCACAGACCTGAGAGAACTGGGCAGAGTGCAGCATAGACAGAAGTACATTCCCACACTAATCTCCCCATCCTGCCAGATCACTGCATGTGTGGACAGGAGGAGCCAGGTGGCTCTGGGAGGTTTTCTCCCAGAACAGAATCTACTGTTCTCTTGGGCAGAACTGCAAAGGAAAATATCTGTAACAATAAGAGAGTTCTTTGTAGGAATACACAGAACTCTTTGCTTCTTTTAAAATTATGTTTCTTTTTCTGATTGTAAATGTAATAATGGCTCATGGGGAAAACGATACAACTTGCAGAAAAGCAGAAAGAAGAATATAAAGAATTTCCCTTTTGTTTTTATCTAAATAGTCACTATTAAAATTTTAGTGAATTTCTTTTCAGGATTTTATATGCATAGATATTCAATATGGTTGAGAGACTACTATATATGTACAATTTCATAATCTGTTCTTAACAGCATGACATAATAATTGTATTAAGTTATTACAATTCTTTGTAAATATTATTATTAGTGGCTGCATGTTTATCCTTTGATTAAGTTATTCTAAACTCTAAATTTATTCAGTTAAGAAATACTCGGCTCTAGCTGGTTTGGTTCTGCAGATAGAGCATCAGCCTGAGGACTGAAGGGTCCCGGGCTTGATTCTAGCCAAGGGCACATGCTGGGGTTGTGTGCTCAATCCCCAGTAGGGGGCGTGTGGAAGGCAGCAAATCACAATGATTCTTTCTTATCATAGATATTTCCATCTCTCTCTCCCTCTCCCTCTCTGAAATCAGTAATTTTGCCTCGAGTGAAAGAAGGTTGTTAGTTCCTCTAAATGGGCATCAATTCCTCCCTAAATAAAGGTATTTCAGTTAGTACTTCTCCTAAGACTGAGGAGACCCAAAGAAGATGTATAAAATGGCCAATAAACACATGAATAAATTATCAACATCATTAGTCATTAGGCAAATGCAAAGTAAAACCACAATGTTATACCATGTCCCACCCTCTAGAATGGATATAATAAAAATGATGGACATACAAATGTTGGTGAGGATGTGGAAAAATTGGAACACTCACACATTGTTTGTGGGAATGTAAAACTGGTTTAGCTACTTGGGAAGATAGTTTCCCAGTTCCTCAAAATGTAAATCATGGAGTTACCATATGATATAGCAATTACAATCCTAGGTATATATCAATGAGAAATGAAAACATACATCCACACAAAAACTAATCTATTGCCAATGAGGAAGAAGAAGCCAAGAGTTCACAGTCTATTACCATTTCACTTGGGGGCGGGGGGAGGGGAGAAGCAGCAATTAAAGACTAGGGAGTTCTCAGGTATCACCATCGATACTTTACAGAGTTGGCCCAATATTAGACAAGCCAGTATGGAATATTTGTACTTGCAATTGATGAGGTCAATATAAAAATTATTATAGATTTTTTTTCAAGGACAAAAAATAAGGAAGAGGGAGTGAGGAAAGTGCTTTGATTTTTGTTTACAGTAGTAGAACTGGCTTGGTGGCTCTACACACATACTTTTTCCTAGGTTCTAGGAGATAAGTGTATGTTCCATGGCTATAATAAGTAAATATGTAAAACTTAATGATACCCTAGACTCATGATTTCCAGGCAGATCCAATTCTTACTGCAAAATTAAAAGTGTCTTTATTGAGTGCCATGAGAAAACCTCAGATCTCAGACAGAAATGGTATAAAGCAAATGGTATAAAGAAATGGTGTAAAGCAATGCTTACTGTACTCTGAAATTCCTTAGTTGAGGAGCACATCTCTAGTATACTGATAGAATTAGACCTTAGAAGTGGCTGCATACACTTTGTAAATTTTAAGAAATGGTAGGAATTTCCCCAAACCTTCACTAGAAGGTGAAGGAAACTGGTTCCAAGTCAGACAACAAGTTAGTAATAGAGCTAAGATATGAACCTAGACATACTGACTCCTTTCATTCTGTTATCACATTTGGAGGCCTCCTTATTGTTAGGCTGTAAAATATTACCTCATATTCACATAACTTTAGGTCCATACCAAGTCTGTATGTACAGTCTCTTCTTTTGGGCTCTCAAGACCCTGTGTGCTAGGGACAATAATGCAGTTGTTCTAACTTCCAGGATAAAAAGATTACCCCTCAAGAAGATACATAGTAGTCTATAACAAAGTCAAGATTACCCTTGTGGGATAGAACATCAGCCCAGGGAATGAAGGATCCAAGGTTCTATTTGGGTCAAGGACACTACCTCAGTTGCAGGCTTAATCTATGGGTGGAGAAGGCAACCAATACATGTAAGATCTCACATCAATGTTTCTCTGTCTCTGCCTCTCCCTTCTACTCTTTCTAAAAACCAATGAAAAAATATCCTCAGGTGAGGATTAACAACAAAAACAGTCAAGATTAGAAACCAATTCTCCCTATTCTCTCTGCATCGATCTTTCCACCATGCCATCCTGGTTGGTACTTTCCATTAATTAACTTTGGAAAACAAGTTTGAGACACAAGAATTAAAAGGACAGCTCATTAAAAATAAATAATCATATCCCTAGTCGATCTGGATCAGTGGATAGAGCCTGGATGTGATTCTGGGAAAGGGCACATACCTTAGTTGCAGGCTCCTCCCAGACCTGGTCAGGGTTCCTGCAGAGTGCAACCAAAAGATGGTCAATATTTCTGTCTTTCCCTCTGTCTTCCACTCTCTCTCTCTAAAAAAAAAAAAAAAAGGGGGGGGGGCATTTTCCAGTGAGGATTAACAAAAAAATAGATAAATAATTACTTATTTTGTAGGTAGAAAACTGAAACACTCAAATCTTTCTGACCCCTCTCCTGTTAGGAACTTAAACATTAAACTGAGTTCTCTAGTTGTGCACAAATCCACAGTAATTTAGACTTTGCACTGCTAGGAAACTACTTTCCTAACAATTGTATCTTAATAAAATTGAATATAAAATGTAAACACATGAAATGAAAGAAACTTTCTGTACTCCTCCCTTCTGGCCACATTTGTCTCTATTTTCATGATGGAGTTTCTCAAGCCAGGGGCACAGGGCCAAAGACTATTTGGAAGAACACCTAACAAGCGTAGCCCCTGCAGGAGCAGAACGACCTGAATTCCAGCCTGAGCACGCTCCAGTCTCATTCCCAGTGTTGCCCTAAGCAGCCACCTAAACTCGAGGTGGTTTCATTCATAGTAATATGAGGTCAGTGCACAGAGATGAATTTAAACGTGTGACTGTACTCACGCTTTGCATACTTAAATCCATAAATGTAAACTTAAAACAACAGATGTATATTGAGTTTACTTTGTCTGAAGTCACGTGCTTCTCCCCTTCCCTGTGGCACTCATGGGCCTCCTTGGGGAGGGGGCGGGAGGGCGCAGGCCGGGCTTCTCTGGGCGCACTAGAAGTCAGTCGGACTGCCTGGCTAAAAAAAGGCAGGCTCCGGGCACTTTTCTCTGCGCCCCGGGAGTCCCTAACCATTCCTAATTCGGGGCTGCCCAGCCACCTGTTCCCGGTAGCCAATGGGCGCGAGGCAGGGAGGTGGGGGGGAGGGGGCAGCTGGGCGTGGCGAGGTTACAAAAGGCAGCGGGCGGCGGGCCGCTTGCCCAGACACCCAGCTGCGGGAGCGCTCTTGGGGACATCGGAAGGAAGGACGGACGCGGCCCAGCACAGGGACCATTCGGCTCGCGGACCAGGCGGGAGCAGCGCGATGCTGCGGGTGCGGTGTCTGCGCGGCGGGAGCCGCGGCGCCGAGGCGGTTCACTACATCGGGTCTCGGGTGCGTGCGCCTTGCGCCTCGCTTTGCTCCAGCTAGCATTGCAGACCTAGTCCTTTCTGGTCCCTCTAGGAAGCTCGGCGTCAGGAATCTTTGCTGGCTGCCGGCAGCCTGGCCGTGTCCCCACCCTGGGGACATACCCCGAGGGTACACACTGGTTTCTGCGCGTCTCTGGCGGCAATGGCCATCAGCGCAGGGGATGCCGCCCTCCTCAGCCGCATCTCTTTCGCTCCAGGGAGCTTGTGGCCCAGAGTGGATGGAGGTGACAAGAACATCTTTTAGTAAAAAAGTGTTATTGGCGTTTATTGTCTTCTGTGGGCATAGAATTGGGCATGCGTGTGGGGTGGACGGGAGAAGAGGCAGAATGGGGATTTAGGACGGAGAGGGAGCAGGCAGACCCACTCTAAGTGTGACACGGAGTCCTGAGTCGCGTGGAGAAGTTGGAGCGAGTATGGTCTGTACCCAGAGTTTCTGCTGGGCCCCGTCCTCCACTTCCCTGGTGAGCGCGCTCTTCCAGACTCTCCCAGCTCCTAAAACCGGGACTATCAAGGTAGTTTGGCTATCCATCCCTCCCTCCCCCCAACCCTACACCAGCAACTGGTTCTAGAACAGCTGTCACTCTTACTGCTTTGGTCTCCACCCCACTTCCCCTCCTTGCTAAAGGTTTAACTGAGCAGGATAGAGATTTGGGGACTTGAGATTTGCCCTGTGGTGAGGGATTCTCCCTGCTTTTGATTTTTAAAGGCCCTGCATTTTCAAAAGGCTTTTTTTCAGGTGCTTAGATCTCCTTTCTAGCTGTTTAAATTTGTGCATGCATGAATCCTTATCTTGGTCATGGACCATCTGTAAAATGGAGTAGGTGGCACTTGATTATTCTCAAAATCGAAGTGCCAAATATGAAATGTGTTTCAGCAATGATAAAATTTTAGTTTGAAACTGATTATTTTGAAAGATATTTCTACATATTTTCACTTTGGAGAAAAAAAAATCTAATATTGGTAATCTTTGATACTGAAGAGGAAAGGCGACTCCCTCCCACAGCTGGTCTTGGCAGGGAGACCCAGAGCAGCTTTCAGTGGTTTTCTGGGAAGAGGGTGACCCATCATCTGCAGGCCAGCTGCTTAGTTTAATTAAAGCTCGATTGCAAAAAACCGTTCTGAGATATAAGTGGGGCCTATGATAGTTGGGGACATCTTCTGAGGTGTTTTAAAGAGTTATGCCAATTAACATAATAGATAAGAAGATAATGAATAAATAGGAAGGTAAAACTCACCTGTAACCACTGCTTACCTATAAACTAACATCTTGGTTTATACTCTCTAAGAGGATGTTAAATGTCTCACTATGTTACTCTGGGTTTTCATCCCACTTCTACTTCCTCTCACCCTAAGTACTGTACCTGGCCACACAATAATCACTTCTTTGTTCTTGGAAGGTTGGAAGAACCTTAACGGGATGGGTGCAGCGAACTTTCCAGAGCACCCAGGCAGCTACGGCTTCCTCCAGGAATTCCTGTGCAGCTGAAGACAAAGCCACTGATCCTCTACCCAAGGACTGCCCCGTTTCTTCTTACAACGAATGGGACCCCTTGGAGGAAGTGATAGTGGGCAGAGCGGAAAACGCTTGCGTTCCACCATTCACTGTGGAGGTGAAGGTAAAGCAAGGGTGTTCACATGTCTGAAGTAGGGTCACTCCTCACCTTCTGCAGTCTGGCTTCCGCTCCCACACTCCTCTCTAAGTGCTTTCACTTTACCTACTTCCAGAGTCCCAAATCCAGTGTTGATTTTGAGTTCTCTTAATTGGCATCTCTGCAGTATTTGACATTATTTACATAGAATCCTGTAGATTCTGAGAGATTCTTTTTCCGGTGATGTTAGGTCTTAACTGTTCCTCACATCTTCTTTCACTGGCTATAGTGTTGGTGCTGGCCCACTTCTCTTAGCTGTTCTCACAGCTTCAGAACCTACCTCAACTCTAGCCCAAATTTCTCTCCTGAACTCTGCCCATATCAGCATGTTCAACTAACTGCTTACTAGATGTTGCTACAGGACCTCAAACATGGCACATCTTGAATTCAACTGCCAGTCACTCTGCTAAACTGGACCTTTCTTCACTTTTTCCTTTCAGTTTTTGGCATTACTATTTATTCAAGTGAAAACACCAAAGAATCACCTTTGATTCCTATTTCAGTCACATCCTCCAGGTTCATTCTCCAAGATCTAACAAGCCTTTTGTCAAAGTGAATTTTGCCTCCAATCCTCTGCTGCTGCCTTTGGTCAAGTTGTCATCTATTGCCTGGACTATTGCAGTTAACTCCTTACTGGTCTCCCTTATTCACTCTTCCCTCCCAACCACCTTCCAGCTTCTATCAGAGTGATTTTTTTTAAAACCAAAGTTCAATCATGTTACTCAGTCTGCTTTTACTCATCACTGCTGTATTCTCTACCTCTTTGCTTAGCGTGAAGTCCTTGTGGTATTCAAAATCCTTCACAATTTGGCTCTTGTCTGCATTTCCAGGACTCCCCATTTCACTCACTGACTCATCTTAGAGATGTGTTAGTATGGCAGGTTAGCAGATGTGCATTCCTACTGGATCTCTTTCACTTGTAATATTCCACCCTGGTTTTCAACAGACTTAAAAGATAACCATATAAGCAGCCAAACCAGACTACTCACTAAGCACCAAACAAGCCTCATGCCTTTTCTCACACCTAGGTCTCTTCCACCCTTCTTCCAGCACCCCTCTTACCATGACTAGCTCCAATAGCACCTGCCACAAAGCCTTACACGATTTCCCTGTAACGAGTAATATCTTCCTTTTTAAAAATTCCCAGTGTTGGTCATCTGTACTATTCTATGGCCAGGGCCTCCATGGTTTGGTGTTCAGGTTGTATACTGCATAAGAGTCCCGTAGCTAAGGGAAAGCCATCAATATTGTAGGGATAGCCTATGCTTCCATTAATCATGGATTACAAATATACCGTCAATGTACTTAAATTCTTCCTGAATGTTGACATTTGTATTTGTAATGTGGATTGAGGAAATAAGTTCTTTTACATCCTTGTCATCATCTTCAGAAATGTTGCCTACATTGTACCAGGGCTCCAGAGGTGAGCAGAAAATAACTTAGTATTTGGAGAGATGCTATGTTTATATAGAAACGAAGATTAATACTAAGTATCTTATGCCAACCGAGAAGGCAGTTGAACTGAAGTTACAGGAGAGGTAAGGAGAAAGCAATGACCAGGTGCAGAATAGGTGGAAAGTCTTCTAGAAGAAAATGATTCTTGATTTAGACCTTGAAGACAGAGTAAGAAAAAAGCAACAACTTCTAATTGTTCTGAAACTTATCTTTGGTTTGACTTTGAAGAACAGAGTAATTTCTGTGTCATCTACATGCTTCAATTTGGTTTTTATCCTCACCTGAGGACAGTTAATCATTGATTTTTATTTTTATTTATTTTTTATGAGTCTTTCCAATTTTTTTTAACTTTATTTTTGTAAATTTTTTATACATATCTCCCCATTGCCCCCCCTTCCTCCCAGGCATACTCCAACCCCCCAGTGTCTGTGTTCATTGGTTATGCTTATATGCATGCATACAAGTCCTTTGATTGATCTCTTATCTACCTCACCTAACCTTAATCTTCCTGCTGTAATTTCAATCTGTTTGATGCTTTACTGCCTCTGTATCTATCCTTTTGTTCATCAGTTTATAATGTTCTTTATAATCATTGATTTTTAGAGAGAAGGGAAGGGAGGGAGAGAAGCATCAATGTGGTGGAGAAATATTGATTGGTTGCCTCTGGCATGTGCCCAGACGTGGGCCAGGGGATTGAACCAGAAACCAAAGCATGTGCCCTGACCAGGAATTGAACCCCTGGCCTTTCTATGTACAAAACAATGTTCCTACCAACTGAACCGCACAAGCCAGGGCCACATGTTTTAAAAGGCATGATCTTTTTAAAATGCCTTCTTGCAAAGACGTCCTATCCCCTAATCATTTTAATTAGGTGAAGTTAAATTTCAATTTCAGGCAATAGTTTTTCTTTTTACTTGTCTTTAAAATTATTGACTTTCATATTATGTGATATTATCAGAATTCTCAAACATTATTTTTAATTTTATGTTCCTTGACTTATAACTTCGGACTTTGTAATTTCATGGGATTGTGGGAAGTGAACCAGGCTGAAATCAGGAGACTGGGATTGAATTAGGTATTTGATAAAGCTTGATAACTAGTTCAGTTAATCAGCAGTTTTACCTTGTGCAAGATTCCACAAATTTCTGGGCCTCTGTAAAATCAAGGTATTAAGAAGTTTGCTATCTCCCTAACACAATTAAATATGAAGGTAAAGGGTTACATGTTAAGTATTTTAAAGTACAAAACCATAACTCATTGTAGTTGTGTGGATCCAGTTTGCTAATTACATTATGAAAGTACATAATAGTTGTAGATATTAGTAGCATTAGCAGTATTGATTTATTTGTCTGGATATTTCTGCTTTATGCCACATACTAAAAAGTAGGTATTGTGGGAGCAGAAAGCAAATCTAAGACATGCAAGACCCCTGGGGGCAAGGCCTTACCATCTTCTAGTTAGAGGAAAATGTCACCGATATATTAATCAGTTGTGGGAACAATGAAAGATAAAACAAGGTGGTAAATTATTTATATGCAAGTATAGCATAAAATATGTGGGAAGATGTAAATGCTAGCTAAACTTTACATTGTCAGGAAACATAATTTTTAAAACTTATGTGGCTTTTTAATTCTGCAAAATATAATTAATATTTTCCATCAAATATATGCTTTTTGTTTTGCTTTTGTTTTTTTATAAAGCCTTTGATAAAGGACCTTTTTGAAGTATAAAATCTATAAAAATTAATGTAGTATGTTTGTAGTTGGATAAATAAGAAATTTCTTTTGAGGTTTCCTAGCCTTTCAAAAACTGTATTTAAAATTGATCCGGCAACCCCTCCTGAAAGATTTTAGGCTCTGAAAAACTACCAAGATTCTAGGAATACATACACATCTCTACAACATTATTAAAAACACTGTTTTGGTGTGTGTTTTTATCTTGCAGACACTTGGTAAATGATTGATAACTCATTTAGCAGGGTTATAAAGGAAGTGTAAATGGTTTTCAACTGTCTCCTGGAAAATATAATGTACCCTGATCATTTGGACTTTGTCCAACCTTAGCCAGAGTATGAGCTATACAAGTCACACTTGTTCAAATAATTTTTTTTTCTCCCAGGGAAGTTTATATTTATCTAGGCAAGCTTTGCTCTGCACAAATAGTCACATAGGCTACTTTGGAATGTGCCTGGCAAGACGACATGGCTGAGCACCTGCCATGACCCAGTGTTAAATTTTCAAAGGCTTCTTGTGCTGAAGTGGATTATAAGAGATGTGCCTGGCATGAGAAGGAAGAAGTGGTGAATGGATGGAGTACCAGAATGTGTCTGAGAGGAATATAAAGAGTCATTATTATCCTCTTCTCTGGTTGCTGCTGCAGGACTTCCTAGGTGTAGACAACAGTGGAGTGATTTTGTTTTGTTTTTTAAAAGAGTGGATTGATCTTAAAAAATACATGGATACATGGAACAGACTGGCAGGTGCCAGAACAGAGGGGGAGTGGGAGTGACTGCATAAAGAAGGTGAAAGGATTAGCTAAAGAACAGCCAAGACCGGTTTGGCTCAGTGGATAGAGCGTTGGCCTGGGGACTCAGGGGTTCCAGGTTCGATTCTGGTCAGGGGCATGTGCATTGGTTGCGGGCACATCCCCCGTGGGGGGCATGCAGGAGGCGGCTGATTGATGTCTCTGTCTTCATCGATGTTTCTGGTTTCTATCCCTTTCCCTTCCTCTCTGTGAAAAAAATCAATAAAATATATTAAAAAAAAAGAGAACATATATGCATACCTCATGAACAGGGACAATAGTGTGGTGAAGACCAAATGAGGGGGAAGAGGGAATAGGTGAAGGCGGGCTATGGGGAAGCGGGGGGAGGAGGGGAATTAGAAGCATCTGCAATAATGTTAACATTAAAAAATTTTAATGAAAAAAAGTACTCAAATTTTTAATACTGTTAACATTTTTTGGTCTAGATATTAAGTCTATTGTTTGCCTATAGATCTTCAAAAGTAAAACAATTAATACGTTAGACAGGAATAAGTAAACTATTCTATGTAGCACTAGATAATATTTCAGCCTCTGCAGACCATAGGTCTCTGTTGCACAAGGACTCACTCTTAACTCTGCCATTGTAGTACACAACAAAAACAGACAATATGTAAAGGAATGTATGTTTATGTTCCCATAAAACTTTATGTGCAAAAACAGGCAGAGGGCAGATTTAACCCATGGACTTTAGTTTGTCAATCCCTTTAAAGCTTACTGATATTCTTCATGTTTGCTAAAGACCTGTTAGTTAGATTCCTAATCCTTCTCCAGCAAGTTCAGCTCCAGCCTAACTGGTGTGAACCTAGATACTGAACTAAGAAGAGGCAGGTCTGCTTCCACATGTTTGATATTTGTTAGGCTGAGGTAAAAATGGGAGTAAAGCCAAAAATCTGAAAAAGACACTGTCTTTCACATTAAAGAGTTAGACATTTAGATAAACTATATTTCATTATTCAGTTTTCCCTTCTTGAAAGCACTTACCACTATCTGAAATTGTTTGATCTATGATGGAAACCTTATTTGACATGATCAGGACTGGTAATTGGTCACTTATTCAATGATATATGGACATATTTTTTAAATACTGGCTTTAAACATTTTATAAAACTAAAATATATAAATGTACATTGCTTTGCCAATCTTTTGGTGAAAGTCACAGGATTTTCCTTATCATCTGGATCTTCTGATTGGAATTCTGCTTCATCTATTTTGATAGGTTACATCCACATGCATCACCTATATTTCTCAATATATTTCTTTAACTGAGAACAGCCACATGCAAAACAATCTCAATGAAGAATCCTCTAGATTTTTATACTTCTGAAAATATTTTACTATTGTATCTACCCTAATTTAACAGTAATTTTTTAACAAATTGATTTGGCCTTTTTAAAAGCATTCAACTGTTTTCCATTCAGTTGTCTTTTAAACATCAAGGGGATTTAGACTTCTTCATTCAACAAATATTGAGTGTCTTCCAAGAGGAGCACTGTGTCCGTGCTGGGGTCCAACATTGGACGAGATGTGGTCTTAAGTCTCAGTTCCGTTAAGCTATACAAATTATGGTTCACCATCTATAAATCTATCATGAGTCGTATTTTTCTTCTGTATTTCACTTACTTTCTTCTGCTTCTAGGCCAACACATATGAAAAGTACTGGTCATTTTACCAGAAGCATGGAGGCCATTATTTTCCCAAAGATCATTTGAAAAAGGCTGTTGCTGAAATTGAAGAAATGTGCAATATTTTAAAAATGGAAGGAGTGACAGTGAGGAGGCCTGACCCCATTGACTGGTCCTTAAAGTATAAAACTCCTGATTTTGAGTCTACGGGTAAGTAATGTTAGATCCCTAAATTGCTAGGGTCTTAATTTTTAATTTCTTTCTTGATGTGTAAGGAGAAAACTCTGATAATTTCTCAGAGATTCTTTTAATAATTCTTCAAAACTGTAAGAATTACTTAGGAACAGTTTGTTCTTTTTGATAGGATTAAGATGTATACATTCAAAACTTCATTGTAAATCTGGGATCTCCTTGAAAGGATCCTTTCTCAACTTTATGATAATTTTCTTACATAAGAAGAATGGATTCTATTTAATTTTCCTCAAGAACCGAAGTTAAGAGATGAACAGACACACCGCCCGCCCCCTCTTTTTTAATCGACACGGCTACAAGATTGTTCTTGTGTCGGGATTAGTCTAATTCACAGTTCTAGAAGCTATCTTGTCCCAACTTTTATCTTATCATACTGATATTCCCGGAAAAATTCTGTTTCTGTGTAGCAAGAAAAAAATCTTTCAAAAGATAGAAACTTGGGGTTCAAGACCTCTTTGAACAAGAACCTTACTGCTTCACTTTTTTTCTTCTCTCTTTCTCTCTCTCTCTCTCTGGTTTGGCTTCAGGATCCTCACACAGAATTCATGTTAACAATCTAGGTTCTATCATTCCATATTTTTTTTTCATTTGCACATAATTATATACATTCACACATACAGAATTTCTGCAAATTTTTTTTTTTTTTACCAAAAAATGGGATCATATTATATTGACTTCTCTGTCTTGGCAATTAGCATTACTAAAGCTATTGTGGAATTTTTGGTCTGATAGGTTTATATGGTGCGATGCCTCGGGACATCTTGATGGTTGTGGGCAATGAGATTATTGAGGCTCCCATGGCATGGCGAGCTCGATTCTTTGAGTACCGTGCATACCGATCAATTATCAAAGACTACTTCCACCGTGGCGCCAAGTGGACAACAGCTCCTAAGCCCACAATGGCTGATGAGCTTTATGACCAGGTAAGTTCTAAATTATAGGTGTGCTTATTAGTAACTTTTCTAAATGATCCATAGTGAGATGGAGATTCTCTGATACCTTATATTTGTTATGCATTTTATGATGAAAATAAGAGTAAAAGATATTGTGATAATAATAGTTGTAATGACTAATACTTATTTGGTGCTTACTATATGTCAGGTCTTGAACTAAGTACTTTATTTACATCCTCAGTCCTGTTTATACTTCTAACCACACTATAAGGAAATAGTATCATTCTATTATTGGGAGCAGCAAAATTTGCCTGAGTCATTGGTAGAGAAAAAGTCACTAAACTCCATTCTGTTCTAGAAAAAGAATTTGGTCTATAGGCCAAATTCACAGTAAAAGGGAGTATATGTTCCTTATTAGATAATGTACTATTTGATCATTTATAGAAAGACTAAAAAAAAAAACTTCTTCCATGGGTTTAAAGATAAATAAATAATAAATTCATTCCACCACACCCAATCAGATTTGGCAGAGAAACATGACATCTCATTTTATGGCAAGAGTTAGGCTCAGGACCAAATTCCTTTTCTAAAAGAAGAGAATGACTTCATCCTATTGATAGCCAGTATTGTAGGTAGCTACATAATTCAATTATGGGTCACGGAATATTTTCAGAAACATTACTGCTTCTGTACCATTTGCTTCTAAGTATCAAAAAAATGCTATCCTGCATTTTTGTTTTTAGTTATTATTTGTTTTTAGTTATTATTATTTTTGTTTGGTTAGCATGAGCCTACATCTTACATGTTTTAGGATAGTAGTATGTTGGGAAATTATGATGATAAATGAATTTTCTTAATAAAGAATGTCCTATAAATAGTTTTCTCATGAACCAATGCATTGTATATGTTCATTATTGTTTCAATTAGGATTACCCCATTCATTCTGTAGAAGACAGACACAAGTTGGCTGCTCAGGGAAAATTTGTGACGACTGAATTTGAGCCATGCTTTGATGCTGCTGACTTTATTCGAGCTGGAAGAGATATTTTTGCACAGAGAAGCCAGGTTGATAAAGGATGCCTCTGAAATTTCACACATTTTGTTACTGTATTTTTTTATTTCCAAATTCAAATATTTCCAACCTATTTTTAGTTTTCTGATTTATGTCTTCCTTTTGTTTTCAGGTTACAAACTACTTGGGCATTGAATGGATGCGTAGGCATCTTGCTCCAGACTACAAAGTGCATATCATCTCCTTTAAAGATCCTAATCCAATGCATATTGATGCCACCTTCAATATCATTGGACCTGGTCTTGTGCTTTCCAACCCGGACCGACCATGTCACCAGGTAAGGAAGTTGTTAGGACTCTGGAAAAGTAATAGAGTCTAGCAACTGAAGTCATTGCTACTTTATTTTAAGCACATTCCATGAATGACAAATTCAGTAATGTTCAACATTATAATTGAAATTAGATTGCTTGTTAGATTTACTACAAGATGTCCAACACTCAGATCAGACTTTGGCTGTGCTGTGAGAGCCTCAAGTTTGAGCATATGTGTATTTTTTTTTAACTAAGTTGTATTACAATAGCTCCCTTTCTTCCACGGGGATACATTCCAAGACCTCTTTTGGATGCCTAAAACTGTGGATAGTACTGAACCCTGTATGTATGCTGTATTTTTCTCTATAATACATACCTATAGTTGTTTAATTTATATAATAGGCACAGTAAGAAATTAAAAATAATAATAAAATAGAACAATTATAACAATATGTGAATGTGGTCCCTTTCTCTCTTTCAAAATACCTGGAATTTTCCATTTAATATTTTCAGACCATGATTGACCTCAGGTAACTGAAACCCCAAAGCAAAACCATGGGTAAAGGGAGGCTACTATATATCACAAGGTTCCAATTGCAGCTGCATTGCAAACAAGATGATCTCTGCATATCTGGGGCAGTGCTACTGCCCTTGGACAGTGGGTATCTCCCCTCTCTAGTGGTTCAGGCCTCCTTCAGCCAGTCCCACCCCAGAGAGAGGAGCAGAACTGCTGCACTGCAGCTGATCTGTCCCCATCACTTGAGCCCCCTACTTCCAATTGGGTGATAAGTGATACTGTTATTTGCTAGGCTTTTGTACATGTTTTTAAAATCACTATTTTAACATTTTTATCCCATAAATTTAGAAAAAATGACCAATATTTGTTATTTATTTCAATATAATTCATTGTTATACTACTAGTAAGTGGGTAAATGAACATAGGGACAGCTGAGTTATAATAAATAGGTCACTAAGGATAATTAGGGTTCTAACTTTTGTATTTATATCATGGCCATAGATACAAAGTGATGGACTATGAAGTGGATGGACTTTGGCAGTTTGTCGCTCTGTTGACTAATGAGTTTGCCGACCAATGACCTAGACTCTCAATTCCAATAATTACAGGCTGTTGTTCCTTGTGATTAAGCCCCTATACCAGTGGTCGGCAAACTCATTAGTCAACAGAGCAGCAAACTACGGCCCGTGAGCCACATGTGGCTTGAGAGCCACAGTTTGCCAATTGGCAGTCACATTTTTTTTTCTTATAACTAAATAGAAAATATTTTCATTTTCTTTTAAGAAAATTTTTCAAAATAACTGTCGCTGCTATCTTAAAATTTCTGAAACTGAGAAAATCACAAGAATATTTTTAAAAGCTTTAACATTTCTGCCATTTTTAAACTTTAATCTGGGGATTTTTATGTACAATTTAAATTAGGATTCGGAAAATATCATCCAAAGTCTTAAAAATTTAATTTCTTTTTTTTAATTTAATAAATCTTTATTGTTCATACTATTACAATTGTTCCTCCTTTTTCCCCCCATAGTGTCCCTCCACCCAGTTCCCACCCCACCCTCAGTCCTTACCTCCCCAACACTGTCCTCATCTATAGGTGTACAATTTTTGTGCAGTCTCTTCCCACACTCTCCACAACCCCTTCCCCCCAAGAAATGTCAGTCCACTTCCTTTCTATGCCCCTGATTATATTATGTTTACCAGTTTATTCTGTTCATCAGATTTTTTAAAATTAAATATTTATTATTCAGATTATTACATTTGTTTCTCTTTTGTTTTCCCCTCCATAGCTCCCCTCCACCCGTCTCCCACCCTTCCCTCTACCCTTACCTCCCTCCCGTTGACCTCATCCATAGGTGTATGATTTTTGTCCAGTCTCTCCCTGTACACCCCTCACCCCTTTCCCCCTGAGAATTATCAATCCACTCCCTTTCTGTACTCCTGATTCTATTATATTTACCAGTTTATTCTGTTGATCAAATTTTTAATTCACTTAATTTTTAGATTCACTTGTTGATAGATACGTATTTGTTGTTCACAATTTTTTGTCTTTTACCTTTTCTTCTTCTTCTAAAAGAGTACCTTTCAGCATTTCATATAATACTGGTTTGGAGTTGATGAACTCTTTTAGCTTTTTCTTCTCTGTGAAGCTCTTTATCTGCCCTTCAATTCTGAATGATAGCTTTGCTGGATAGAGTATTCTTGGTTGTAGGTTCTTGCTATTCATCACGTTGAATAATTCTTGCCACTCCCGTCTGGCCTGCATCGTTTCTGTTGAGAAATCAGCTGACAGACGTACGGGTGCTCCCTTGTAGGTAATGAACTGTTTTTCTCTTGCTGCTTTTAATATTCTCTCTTTGTCTTTTGCTCTTGGTATTTGAATGATGATGTGTCTTGGTGTAGTCCTCTTTGGATTCCTTTTATATGGGGTTCTGTGTGCTTCCTGGACTTGTAAGTTTATTTCTTTTACCAGATGTGGGCAGTTTTCAATCATTATTTCTTTAAATAGGTTTTCAGTATCTTGCTCTCTCTCTTCCTCTGGCACCCCCACAATTCTGATGTTGGTACGCTTGAAGCTGTCCCAGAGGCTCCTTACATTATCTTCACATTTTGGATTCTTTTCTCTTCTTGCTTTTCCAGTTGAGTGTTTTCTGATTCTTTATATTTCAAATTTTTCACTTGATTCTTGCCTTCCGCTAGTCTGCTGTTAGGTCTCTGTATAATATTTTTTATTTCAGTCAGTGTATGTTTAATTTCTAGTTGGTCCTTTTCCATCTCTAGTTGGATCTTTTTTTGGTTCTTTTTCATCTCCTCTTGGCTCTCGCTAACTTAATCCAACTTTTTTAGGAGATTCTTGAAAAACCTTATAAGCGTGGTTTTGAACTCTATATCCAGTCGTTTGTTTTCCTCCATTTCTTTTGTTTGTGATCCCTTCCCTTGTCTCGGCATTTTCACTCTGCCGAGAGAACTTCTGTGTTGTATTCAGCCTTATGATACCAGACTTGCAAAACCGCAAAAGCCTCTCTGTTGAGCCAGGATGGGTAGAGTCTCAGGGCTTAATGGACCGCCTTGCCTTCCAGTCGGCCCTGCCCTCCACAGCCCCTGAGTCTCATGTGACTGGGTAATCACTGCAGAGGTCCCTGTGTGTGCCCGTGCGTGCGCGCTCTCTCGCAGTGCCTCTAGACTGCTGCTCCTCCAGCTCCCCTGCGCTTCGGAACCATATGAGTCTGGGTCCCCAGAGTTTTGCCAGAAACTGGGGTTTAGTGGAGTTAGAAGTGACGCAGTTGGGAGGGTCTGTCTCCCGCCCACTCATGAAAGCCAATGGCACAATCAGCAGTCGGTCCTCTGCACGCAGTGCCGTGCGTGTCACCAGACTTCTGATCTTTTACGACTCCCCTAAATTTCCATGCACTTCTCCCTTTTCACAGTCCAAACTGCCCTAATATGAGTTTCGGCTGGATCTGGGGTTTAGTGTCATAGGATAAGGGATTCGATGCTGTTGAGAGTCTCGTCTCCCTCCTACCAGAGAAAGCCAGCCAGGTACTCCAGCACCCACTCTTCTCCACACGTGCGTCTTCCTACCTCAGCTTTTTGCAGCTCCTCTGGGTCTCTGTGAGCCCCTCTCTTTCTTTCTAGTTGTAGAATTTCCACTCAGCCAGCTTTCCTGCGGTTCTGGATGATGCCTATTCTGCCTTTTAGTTGTAGTTTTGAAATTGTTGTGTGAGGCAGCAGTGTAGGTGTTTATCTATGCTGCCATCTTGGATTCTCTGTTCATCAGATTTTTTATTCACTTGATTTTTAGATTCACTTGTTGATAGATATGTGTTTATTATTCATAATTTTTATCTTTATCTTTTTCTTCTTCTTCCTCTTCTTAAAGAGTACCTTTCAACATTTCATATAATACTGGTTTGGTTATGAACTCCTTTAGCTTTTTCTTATCTGTGAAGCTCTTTATTTGACCTTCAATTCTGAATGATAACTTTGCTGGGTAATCTTGGTTGTAGGTTCTTGCTATTCATCACTTTGAATATTTCTTGCCACTCCAGTCTGGCCTGCATAATTTCTGTTGAGAAATCAGCTGATAATCATATGGGTGCTCCCTTGGAGGTAACTAACTGTTTTTCTCTTGCTGCTTTTAATATTCTCTCCCTGTCTTTTGCTTTTGGCATTTTAATTATGGTGTGTCTTGGTGTGGTCTTCTTGAGTTCCTTTTGTTTGGGGTTCTGTGTGCTTCCTGGATTTGCAAGTCTATTTCTTTCACCAGGTGGGGGAAGTTTTCTGTCATTATTTCTTAAAATAGATTTTCAGTATCTTGCTCTCTCTTTTCTTCTGGCACCCTCATAATTCAGATATCGGTACGCTTGCGGTTGTCCCAGAGGCTCCTTACACTATCTTTAAAACTTTTGGATTCTTTTTTCTTTTTGCTTTTCCAGTTGAGTGTTTTTTGTTTCTTTGTATTTCAAATCTCTGACTTGATTCTTGCGTTCCTCTAGTCTGCTGTTAGGTCTCTGTATAATATTTTTTATTATAGTCAGTGTATGTTTAATTTCTAGTTGGTCCTTTTTCATATCCTTGAGGATCTCACTAAATTTATCAGCCCTTTCTAGGAAATTCTTGAAAAACCTTATAACCGTGGTTTTGAATTCTATATCCCGGTGTTTGTTTTCTTCCATTTTTTTCGTTTGTGATCTGTTTCTTTGTCTCCACATTTTCACTGCTTCCCTGAGTTGGTAGAGTAGCTTTGTGTGCTAAATGTCATATAGGTCCCAGTGGCTCAGCCTCCCCAGTTACCTGAGGTGGACACTCTTAGTGCACCCTGCTGTGGGCTGTGTGCACAGCCTTGTTGTAGTTGAGTTTTGATTGTTGTTGGTATCCCTGGGAGGAATGACCTCCAGGCCAATTGGCTGTGAGGATCAGCTGTGTCTACATTGGCAGAACTTCTGTGCTGGAGACACCCTTATGAGAGAAGACTTGCAAAATTGCAAAAGCCTCTGAGCTCAGCTTGGATGGGATGGAGTCTCAGGGGAGAGCAGACAGTGTTGGCTTCCCATCAGCCCTGCCCTATGAGGCCCCTGGGTCTCAATGTCCTTCAGTAATCACTGCAAGCACCTCTGAGAAAAAGCCACCCTTGAGTTTCGCCCACTGCCAGACAGTGCAGTTTCTCCCTGAAAGAGTCTGGGTTCCCAGAGTCTTGCCCAGAACTGGAGTTCAGCGCAGTCTGGGGCTTTCGTCTCCCTCCTGCTTGAGAAAGCCAGCCACGCGCACTCAGCCGCCTGTCCTCTTCACACGCCTCCATGCCTCAGCCTTTGGAGCTCCTCTGAGTCTCAATGTACTTTCATCTTTCCTTCTAGTTGTAGAATTTCCACTCAACCAGCTTTTCTATGATTCTGGATGGTGTCCGTTTTGTCTTTTAGTTGTCATTTTGAAACTGTGCGAGGCAGCAGTTTAGGTGTTTACCTATGCTGCCATCTTGGTTTCTCCTCCTAAAAATTTAATTTATTTATATTGATAATTGAGAAGACAGCTTCTCAAAAATAATTATTAATTGCAAGGGCTACCAGAGACTAAGAATGATAAGAATAGTATATATAGATGAAAGCCTCTTTGGTATTTTTTGGTCTTGCAGATTGATCTTTTCAAGAAAGCAGGATGGACCATAGTTATTCCTCCAACACCAGTCATTCCAGATGGTATGTTAACTTTTATGTACTCACAGCCTAAAATTATTACTTCAGTGACCAAGAACTTTTCACCTATAGATAGCAGCCCAAATTTTTAAAAATTCAGAGAAAACATTTCCCCAGTAAGGAGTGAACTGGCGCTTAGAACTCGAGACTAAAACAAAGCTACACTTGTGCTTACCCTCTCCTTCCACCGAAAATGAAAGTGAGAAGATGGGAAAAATCATATAAAATAACATCTCATAAAGCAAGAAATGACTTTGTAAATAAAACAAAGTGAAATCCACATGTGTAATGAGTATAAATTGACTTATAATATTTATAAATTGCCTTAAGATAAAAATTTTGGACAGAGAGTGAACTTTGAAAATTGCACTGTTACTTTAATATTCTTCACTTTCAAATCCTTGCTTTAAATAAAAATGATTTCAGATACAATTTAAAAGTTGTTGCTATTTTTAGATCACCCACTCTGGATGTCATCCAAATGGCTTTCCATGAATGTTTTAATGCTAGATGAAAAACGTGTTATGGTGGATGCCAATGAAGTCCCAATTCAAAAGATGTTTGAAAAGCTGGGTATGTACAATCTATAAAGCATGTTGTCATATATGAAGACCTAAAGAAATGACAAGGTAGGTTTGATGTATGCTTTATCTCATTTCTTTTCTGTTCCTTTTAGAGGCACCAAGTTATTATTTTGTACATGAACAATATTTTTGTTTTCAACAACATAACCTCAAAAGGTTGGAAATGCATCTCAGGCTCCTCAGTCTCTCCCCTGGCAATAAGTGTACCCACCTTCTATGACTTACCTAACCTCCTGGGCCCATGTGTGGAGAACTACCCCTTTGTAGTTGAGCATATACATTATTTAGCCCTTCTCTAAACAAGAAATTGTTGAGGGTCTTTTAAAATAATTTAATGTCATTACATATTATAAATGACATAAGGATACTTACACATAAGTGACATATATGTCTGGTAAGCACCGTGAACAAAGTAATTAAATGCAATAGAGGATGTCAATAAATCATTTTTGAACTAAAAAGCAGAACTGATTTTTATTTAGTTAGGAATTTGCTTACCCTAACATTCAAAATACTATGGAGGAAAGTGTTGAAAGAAGGTATTTTCATATAGCTGTTATATAGAGTACAGAAGTATGTGTGTTGATCACTGTTAATATACTTGATGTATCCTGGGTGTTAAATAAAGCCAGGTAGTCCACTTGTTGTAATTGAGTCATGTTTTATATATTTCAAGTGTACTACCCCCCCAAAATTTTTGACCCTTTAACATATTTCTTCTTAATGTAACCTATTATAATGAATGTAATATGCTAATTACATCAGAAGTCCTTCCGGATGAAGCTGGGGCTGCGAGGGAAGCCCAGGTCGTGGGTGCCAGAGAGAAGCCGATGCTGGCAGCCAGGGGAAGAAAGTCTTACTCTTGCACAGATTTCATGCATTGGTTCTCTATTAAAAGGATTGGCCTGTCAGAGTCTAATGATTTAATCCCTAATGCTATGTCACTCTCCTCCCATCCCTCACCCCTGCCTCGTTTTCATTAAGTAACCCAATTTCTTGGGTTCAGTTTCTTTATCCATTAAGACTTTATTATTTCTCAACTTAAAATATTATCAAGTACCAAAGAACTGATTTACCCTTTTTTTTTGTTGTTGTTGTAATAAAGTCTTTTTTAGACACAAGAAACTTGTTAAGCAAACCTTTTCAAGTAATTGAATTCTCTCCAATTCAGGATTAATATGGATCTAGCAATCTGAATAAGATAGATACATCTATCAGGAAACATATGCTTGTATTTGAAAGCTCACCCCTAATCCTAAGCCTACTCTTTACCTCCCTATCTACTCTTACTCTCAAAGCCCTGCTCCGTCTTACTTTCTCTGGTAAGTTTTTCTGATGGCTCCTGCTGCCTGCCTTCCCCTCCCTGACCATACCAGTGGAACCTTTAGTGACTTTGTAGCTGATTTTTTTCCCTTTAAAAATAATGGGTTCTTGAAGGAGGAGAACAGATTAAAAAAAGAAGAAGAAGAAAAGAAAAAAAACATTATGCCAACCATAACAGATTCTTCCTAAATACCACTGGTTGATTGGGCACATCATGGCCCTGTCAGTACAAATAGTGCCAGATTAAACTAATTAATTGTCTCAGTACCTTTGGTACTAGTATGACCATACAACCCGGATATTAAATTATGAGTTCTGTTTCAATGTTTCCTTAAAGTGGCCTGGTAAAAAAGTCAATCATATCAGATAAACTTTGTTTGTATATAAGTAAAATCAACTTTTCAGATTGGGTAAACTATACTTTTTCTATGCAGTTTACCTGGTAAAATTAGAAACAGTCTGACAGAGTAGTTAAAGCATAATTCTAAAGATCTTGAAATGTTAGTGCTTGATTGTTTTTGAACATTTGATAGACATATCTGTTCATCCTACCTATTGTCTTATGAATAGTCAGTGGCACAAAATAAACTTCAGAGTCTCTGCTGACTTTTTGGTTGCATGTTTTATATAAGCAGTGGAACAGATCAGATGCAATATAATAGGTGAAAATAAAATTGAAAAACTTTCCTGGGTTGTGGTATACTTAAGGATCAGAACTGTAGGATTCCTGCCCATGTTGTTTACTTCCTATTGGAGAATCTTCATGTGAATCCATCTAACTGGCCATGTCTCTCTCGTTCAATGCAGGTATCAGTACCATTAAGGTTAACATTCGCAATGCCAATTCCCTGGGAGGAGGCTTCCACTGCTGGACCTGTGATGTCCGGCGCCGAGGCACCCTACAGTCCTACTTTGACTGACCATACTTGATGGAGTTTGTGGCGTAGGGACAAGGTTCATTTTTCTGCTTTAAGAAGTGCATGAACTGTAGTGCTTTAAACAATCATATCCTTAACAAGGGTCTTAAGCCATTTTCTTTGTTACAAAGAAATAACTTGTGCTTTGTCTTATTCTCTGCTCCTAAATTTATTTGCTATTTGGTTTCAAGCATATAGTAACTTGGCCACTAATACTTAACCATCTACCTCTGTTTTTAATTTTGTTTCCAAAAGGCAGCTTGAACTGTTAGTCCTAATCTTCACTTTTTTGTTTACTTTTTGCTACACTTGTGAATGATTATATCACTTCTTTTTTCTTAATGAAAGATTTAGAATATTCACAAATCTTAAGTAGATCTAGATAATTGTCTTTTTCTAATGAATTTTGGTAATTTTTAATTTTTTTGTTAAAAAAAATAACCTAGACTATACAAGCATTTAAGTGAATTTTCCATGAATATTTTTAATCTTCTCATCTCAACAGTGGTAATGTTTGCTACTAAAAACCTTTCTATACAGCTTACCTCATTTCAGGTGATTATTTTAATCTCTTTTTCTTCTCTGAATATAATTTTATAGAAATATTTAGTGCAATAGGATATAACTATCAGTTCCCATCTCTAAATTTTGATATTCAGTATCAAATGGATATATTACACTTTTTGGTAATCTAACATTTGTTTACAGATATGCAAATTATTTAAAATGCAGACTTTAAAGACAAAAACTAACAGGTAAAACCTACATGTGATGTGAAGTCATTTTAATTGAACACTGTACGTGTATTTTAATTTGAATACTGTACATGTATTTTTATTCTAATAAAGTCTTGTGTTACAGAAAATGGCTTTTATTAGAGTTTGGTATCATTCTAATTATTTTGAGTGAATTACAGGATGTAACTCTTGGGACAAAATTCTAATGCTCTGATATAATCAATAATATCTGTCCCTAGTAGATAAAAATTTAAACCTAATTCTTGTATTCAGAAATGTTTAACAGAGTCCAATTTTGTTTATTAATTAATTTTCTCATTCAAAAGTATCTGAATGTCTTCTGAATATAAGGGAGTCATCGTAGGCCCCAGAAAAGAAAAAAAGAGTTTCTGTTCAAGATGCTAAATGTTTTGACTCATGAAAAATCTGGGGGGTAAGAGAGAGGTTTCAACCATGCCCTTGCCAATACTTTTGCTCTTATGTATCCTGTTGTCTTTTTCATCCACCACTGAAACACCTAGCAGTCCTACACCTAGACTGACTTGTATTTAAAAAAAATCTATACCATCGTGTGGACTGGAGCACGCTCGGGGTATACAGTCCCAGGCCAAAATACTACTTGATCATGCTATTACACACCACTCCACATTCTCCTGTGTCTATTTCACACCTTCACTCTGTACTCTTACTTTATCATATTACTTCATTTTTCTTATAGAAAATGGCAGCCATGTGTCAATTCCCTCAGCTTTTCTGTTCCAATCCTATACAAATTTATTTGCATTTGCATTCTCTGGTTAAAGTTCTTTTTCTTCTTGCCTTTACTATCTAAATTTCTAAAGCTTACTTCTCAACCTTCTACAAAGAGACACTTTTCTCACTGAGGCAGAAAAAGAGACAAATGTACCAACCAGGTCTAATCCGTACAACTTTGATTCTAATTTCTCTTTCAGCTACATCAGTTATCATATTTTCAACAACTCCAGCGTGTGTGCGTATATGTGTGTGTTTCCTCAGCAAATAATCAAGCTCAAAATAATATTCAAACAAAATCTATGGCAACTTCATTTTTCTTTGGAGCTAAGCTTCCAGAATACAGCTACTATCTCTACTATTTCACCTTTTATTTATTCCTCATTTCTACCTTATCATGAAAAGTACTGATGATATCTTTGACCTGACCTCTCAAGTGTCATTTCCAGTGAATACTATTAATACCACTCTCTTCCATCTCCTTTGTTTTATTGTTAATCCTTGCCCAAGGATATGTTCCCACTGATTTTTAGAGAAAGAAAAAGGAAGAGAGTGAGAGAGAGGAAGAGAAACAGAAACATCGGTGTGAGAGAGAAACCTGATTCCTTGCCTCCCATATGTGCCCTGACAGTGATCAAACCCAAAATCTGGGCATGTGCCTGACTGGGAATCGAACCTGAAACCTTTTGGTGTACAGGATGATGCTCCAACCAACTGAGCGACTTGGCCAGGGCTCTCCCATCTCTTTTTATTGATATTCAAGTTCCTTCTCTGAATTATCTTCTTCCTCCTCTTAAGAGATGGATGTCCTTGAACCTTTTCTCTTAGATCTTGGGTGCTCTCATTTGTGAATATGTCTTTCCCATCCACATATCTACTAATAACTCCCATGGGCCATGTGGGGGGATGCCATATGCCTAGACTTACAGTCTTGCCCTATCTTAAGCTCCAGGTCTTGTTCCCAACTATCTGTGATTGGGCAGGGGCTGTCCTAGAGCAGATCTGCCTCAGGCCAGCCTGAGGGTGTGGGTCCTTGACTTTGTGTAGGAAAGGTTTCGCAACGTGAGTCCAGATGGGTTTGAAAGTATGTTTATTAATGCTGGAGATAGTGAAATGAAGGAAGAAATTAGAGTAGAAGAAACAACAGGGGAGAGAGAGCCTAGGTAGTGCTCTGCTTTGGCTCTCTGGAAATGTTGTTATAGGAAAGCAGTGAGCCAATGCAAAGCTGCTGTTAGCTCACTGGGAAGTCAGAGAAAAGGGGGCCTTGGAGACAGGATCAGGGTGGAGCTGCCACTGCCCACCACTTCCTTGACTGCAAGTCCTGTGGGGACTATTGGAATGTAGGAAGAATAAAAAGTTCATGCTCAGGAAGGGGCATGGGTATACTCTAGAGTGAGCCTGCTTTGAGTCTTTGTCCTGAGGGCTTTTTATTTATTTTTCTTTCTATAGGCAAGAATCTTAGGGGAGAGTTTCAGTAGAATATTCATCAGCTTTCCCAATGCATTTTTAATATGCTGATGTATTAAAATGATGTATAGAGGATTTTGGATTATTCTTTGGTCTTTTACTTTTACCATAGGTCTGTCTGGCTTTAATGAGGATTTTGTTATTTGTTCCCCAACTTCATCTGTCCTTGGGTTTAGCTGGCACAAATGGCATTAATTGGGTCTTTGTTCCTCTATTTTCCCAGACAGGGTGATGTAAACTATGTATTTTCTGGTAAGGGAGGAGGGTATAAAGCATTTGCTCTCAAGTGTCCTTAGTTAAGGAAGATAAAGTATTACAATTCACAAGCTGGCTGCAAGCTGCCCAAACTGTTTCTTAAGTCTTGTTTAAGTTTCTTGTCTCAGTTTCCCTTTTCCACTTGCCCTGGAATTTTCCTAGTTTCTTATTGTCCTGTTACATGTAGACATTATCTGAATGTGCAAAGGCATTGCAGGCTCAACACAATATCACAATTGACTCTTCACCAAGACATCCTGGACTCTTCCCTCTTCTTCATCTCATCATGTCCTTTCCGTTGGCCTTTTGCATTGTTATTAAACAAGATAATATTTTCAACAAAGAGAGCTCAACTGAGTAAGGTAGTAAATTCCCTATTTTTAGATCTTGTAATACTACTCTTGTATATGCTCTTTTGTCAAGGTTGTGGAGGAAAACAGAAGCAGCCAGGTCTCCATTACAGCTGCTATCAACTTTCTAGCTATCATCTACCACTCCTGCAACCAGTGGCTTCTCTGGAATCTGCAAGAGGCCCACCAACTGTTCTTCAGGTGTCCAGATAACATGCCAACAACTTAGGTATCACTCTTTCTAGGGAACACCAAGCCTCTTTGTAACTCCCTGTCTAAAGGAAACAGTTATGCATATTAAGATGGACCATTATCATAAAAAATAAACTTAATTTTAAATAAAAATACTTAATATTGACATTGTAGAGGAAACCTAGTTCCTAGTAAAAAGCAAAATATTCCTTTCAGGAATAGCCTTTAAAAATAAAGGTCATGGGTCTGACCATGATAGAGTGTTAACTTGTAACTACATACAAATACTACCTAATAGTTCAGGAGAATGAAAAAAACCATCTCAGATTTTTTTGGTCAATTCTTTGTATGCATACATTCTTTTCAGAAATTAAAATATAAAAAAATACTCAGATTCCCAGCACTTAGTTCACTAATCTAATTTATTGCAGGAAAAGGATGATTCACCAACAATGTGAGAAGATATGCATCACAGCCAAAGGCTGCCTCACAGCAAAGTCCCAACAGTCAAGCCAAAGCTCCATTTTGTTACCCTTTCAGCTCATGCAGTTGCCCCAATTTTTACAATCTGTGCAAGGCCCTGGATTTTTTTGGAGTTCACCAATCATCCTCAATCAGTCATATGGTCTATGGTCATAATAAGGTTACTTTAAGCTTGACTTAGTTTCTAAGATAGTCAGTATAGTCTATACAGTGGTCGGCCAACTGCGGCCGTGAGCCACATGCGGCTCAAGAGCCGTGGTTTGCCGCTCTGTTGACTAATGAGTTTGCCTACCACTGACCTAGACTCTCAATTCCAGTAATTACAGGCTGTTGTTCCTTGTGATTAAGCCTCTGTACTAGATCTAGGTTCCACCTGACCAGATTATGACATGGGAGAGTTACAATAATCTTCAAGATGATATAGTAAATAAATATTATAGACTATAACATATGAATGCAAATTATTGTTGCCTATCCCTGATGACTGATAATAAGAACAACACATTTTCAGTGGAATTTTGTGGTGTGAACTGGCTCACTTCTCATTATTTGTCTCTGTAGGTAGTAGGTCTCTGCTTCCTGTACTTTTTAAAATATATATATATATATATATATATATATATATATATATATTTTTTTTTTTTTATTGATTTTTTACAGAAAGGAAGGGAGAGGGATAGAGAGTTAGAAACATCGATGTGAAAGAGACATCGATCAGCCACTTCCTGCACGCCCTCTACTGGGGATGTGCCTGCAACGAAAGTACATGCCCTTGACTGGAATTGAACCTGGGACCTTTCAGTCCGCAGGCCAATGCTCTATCCACTGAGCCAACCCAGTTTTGACTCCTGTACTTTGATAATCGAGATCAGGCATCACTCCTCCATCAACTGCATGTCTTCCAAAAATTTGTGGACAGCTCTTCTTATTTTCTCTTCACTTAGTCCTTGTAGATTTTTACCTTGTTATTCTGCTACTATTGCTTTAGGGCAGTTTCAGGGGAAAGTGAAGATAAATATTTGTTTAATTCACTTCAATCTCTAGTTGTGTGGAAGTCTTTAGACAGTTAATTCTAAATAGCATGATAAAGGAGGAAATTGAGAGTGCACCCAAAATCACTATGGGATTTTAGAGGAAGTTGGGGAACACACATCTTTGTCTATTCAAACTCTCAGGATGTAAAAATCCCAAAGTAGATATAGAAATACCGAGGCTGGGAGCAGACGTGGGAGCACACATTTTAGGGGAACCAAAACCCTCAGTAATCCAGATAGATAAAACTTTAATGCAGTTAAAACTAATGAAAAATCCATGATGAATAAAATATCAAACTTTAAAATAAGACAGGAGCAGTAATGCCGAAACCAGTTTGGCTCAGTGGATAGAGCGTCGGCCTGCGGACTGAAGGGTCCCAGGTTCGATTCTGGTCAAGGGCATGTACCTTGGTTGCCGGCACATCTCCAGTTGGGGGTGTGCAGGAGGCAGCTGATCAATGTCTCTCTCTTTCATCAATGTTTCTAACTGTCTATCCATTCTCTTCCTCTCTATAAAAATCAATAAAATATAAAAAATGAAACAAAACAAAAAAATAAATAAATAAAATAAAGACAGGAGCAGTAGTATTGACATTCCTTTTGCCTCAATGGGGCTGTGCATACCCCAGCTGCACACCAGAAATTAAGGTGAAGTGAAAGTAACCAGCCCTTGCATTGTCTGCAGCCCAGGTTCAAATCATCTTGCTTGTACAGAAAAATCTCTGGCCTGGAATTGGATTAAGATGATACCTGCTTGTTGCCACTACTCTGTGCCTGAAAAAAGCAATCAAAATTTATACTTTGAAGAAAGAAAACATCCATCTAAGCTTCAAATAGTTTCTAAAAATAGTGTTCTATACAAAGTACCCACACAATCTGATTGACGGATGCAGGATGAGAAAAGACCCGTTCAGCAAAACATCATTCAACAGAAACATATCCACAGGGACTCCAGATATCAGCTTATCAAAAACAAACTATAAAGTGCCATCCCACAAAGAAACCTGATACTCCATTAGTAGTCACTCCCCATTTCTCTTTCAGGCCCTAGGCCTACACTAATCTATTTTCTGTCTCAATAGATTTGTCTACTCTGAACATTTCACAGAAATGGAATCATACAATATGTGGTATTTTGTTAAGTGCTTTTTTCACTCAACAAAATGTTTTCAAGTTTTATTTATTTTACTAGAGGCCCGGTGCACGACATTTGTGCACAGGGGGCGGGGGTGTCCCTTAGGCCAGCCCCTGCACCCTCTCCAATATGGGACCCCTTAAGGGATGTCCAACTGCCCGTTTAGGCCCAATCCTACTTGGATAGAGTCTAAATGGACAGTTGGACATCCCTCTCACAATCCAGGACTGCTGGCTCCCAACTACTCACCTGCCTGCCTTCATGATTGCCCCTAACCGCTTCTGCCTGCCAGCCTGATTACCCCCTAACCACTCCCCTGCCAGCCTGATTGATGCCTAATTGCTCCCCTGCCAGCCTGTTTGCACCAAACTGCCCTCCCTTGAAGGCCTGGTTCCTCCCACTACCCTCTCCTGCTGGCCTGATCCCACACAACTGCCCTCCCTTGCAGGCCATCTTGTGTCCACATGGAGGCAGGATCTTTGACCACATGGGGGCAGCCATCTTGTGTGTTGGAATGATGGTCAATCTGCATATTACTCTTATTAGATAGGATAGAGGCCTGGTACATGGGTGGGGGCCAGCTGGTTTGCCTTAAGGGTGTCCTTGATCAGGGTGGGGATTGCCTTGGGATGTGTGGCAGTCTGGGTGAGGGGCCTATTGTAGTTTGCAAGCCAGCAATGCCTCCCAGCAACCCAAGCTGAGACTCTGGTATCTGGGATTTATTTATTTTCTACAATTGAAACTTTGTAGCCTGGAGTGGAGCCAAGCCTCCTGCTTGCTCTGTGGCTACAGCCATTTCTATTGGGATTTATTTAACTTCTATAATTGAAACTTTGTAGCCTTAAGTGGAGCCAAGGCAGGCCAGGGCTGCAGAAAGCTTGGCTTCCTCCATCACCGGGAGTAACCCTAGCCTCCTGCT
>JAAGEH010000076.1:55085263-55171578 GCA_011751065.1 Lasiurus cinereus
CCTGAAACTACTGCACCATAACTTTCTCTCTCTCAGC
Source organism: Lasiurus cinereus (assembly GCA_011751065.1). Taxonomy (NCBI): domain Eukaryota; kingdom Metazoa; phylum Chordata; class Mammalia; order Chiroptera; family Vespertilionidae; genus Lasiurus; species Lasiurus cinereus. The sequence goes on from JAAGEH010000076.1 coordinate 55,085,301, forward strand.
ATTCTAAGAATACTCCACCAGAATTTACCTTTATAACTCAGAGCAGTGAAAAACTATTGCCATTATATTAGTATATATTTCTGTGGATGTGAGTTCTAGAGACACTCAAAAATAGAGAAGAGAAATTATCTAGATGAGTCTGATATTGGTGTCAGCTGCCTTCAGATCAGCCCAGTTTTCCAGCATGGACAGAATCCATGAAAAGCAATTTCTTCCCTAATAAATATCAGAGGAAAAAGAAATTCATAAACTTTAAAAAATATTATCCCAATCTAATTTCTTGAAGTATTTTCTACAATCCCATCTCTGAATCTTGTCATATCATTTACAGTGTTGGCCTATCAAGCAAGAATTAAACTTCATTTTAGATGCAGGAATATGGGTCTCAGTAATGGTATACAGTGATACTTGTTTATCCTCTTCTTTTTGGGAGAATAAAATTTAACTTGCAGATTTAAAGCAATATTATTTGTATCAGACAAGCACTGCTGCAATAGGGTCTGCATCTTTGGGCATGCCTGGGGAGTACACAGTCCTTGAGTAACCCACATTTGCAACTCAGGGAAGCTTCAGGGACTGCAGGTTGTCAGAAGTGGGGATGAGGTGAAACTATTCTAGTCCACAGCTATTCCAAGAAAACTTTGTGTTTACTTCAGTTAAGCTTTAAATATTCTAAGCCGAACTGGAATTCTTTAAAGGAAAAAGAAATGCTCAGGCCGAGACCGGCTTGGCTCAGTGGATAGAGCGTTGGCTTGCAGACTGAAAGGTCCCGGGTTCGATTCCGGTTGGGGGCATGTACCTTGCTTGCGGGCACATCTCCACAGTGGGGCGTGTAGAAGGCAGCTGATCGATGTCTCTCTCTCATCGATGTTTCTGACTTTCTATCTCTCTCCCTTCCTCTCTGTAAAAAATCAATAAAAATATATTTTAAAAAAAAAAGAAGAAGAAATGCTCAGATGACCTAAAACAAAACTGTCCCACTGGAGTTCTCCTAGTAGCTAACCCAAGACCAAAGAGAACTTTTTTGTTCAAAGCCTTATCCTCTGGGTCTACCCTGAATGTATAAGAGAACCCTTAACCAACCTAAAGTGTGTGGACAGACTAGTACTCTTCAATCTCCTCCTAAGATTAGGTAGGACTGGATGGCAGAACAAGTACACTGAAGGGATTTCTCAACATCTTATCATGATGGTTTCTGGAACATACAAACAGGTGGTAAGGTGGTATTTTTAAGTTAGGTTACTTTAAAAATAGTTATTGCTATTCAAGCAATGTTCCCAGGGATAAATTAGACTGGACCAAAAGAACACCCTAGTTAGGGTATATTCATTCAAGGAATTCAATGGGAAATTCGCTGGGGTTCTCATTCTTTTACCTTAAGTCTTCCCTAAAGAACCAAAATGCTTATTAAAACTGGGAAGTAAATGCCTACATACATATTCCAGATCCATCCTATTCTGGAAGGGGTAGATATATAACCATATTACATGCCTAATGTGCAATATTAGAAGCTTATATTTCATCTAAGGATCAGTGTCTAGAGACACATCACACTTCCTGCAATGTCCCCATCATTAAGGCATGATTTTAAAGAGCAAGAGTCTGCAATGTATAGACGAGTTAGATGTGTCTGTCTACAAACAAGAAAGATAAATATGATACAGGCAGCCACAAATTAAAGAACACTTGCTACTCTGCTCATGAAACAACCTCAGAAGTGGAAGTAGCAAGTTATTTTAGTGTGGGAACCTAAATTTGGAGAATTAGGTAGTGAACCATCAGGGAGGCCTCAAGTGACATAAACAGCAGGGATGACTTTGTATCATTGTGGAGAATTCTTACAAGAATTCTAAAAAAACCTATTCCCAGCAAGGCTTTGGGGTCTCTGAGATGTTCTTATAAAAATACCTGAGGTTACCTAATGAAAAAGATATATAATACTTACCCCAGAAAATGTTTCCTGCTACACTCAAGAGTTTCTGTGGCTACTGTGCCCAAAGTAATCTGCAAGGAAGATGAAAAAATAAACACAATAAAAATGTATTATCCTCTCTACTTAAATGAACCCTAAGAACTATTCACTGGTACCATATGGATTACTTTACTGTCCTGGGCAGAGATTTTACTTTGGTTTCAGTCAATCCCCCTGGAATTTACTTTATATGGGGTTCCATTCCAGGTCCTCCCTTAAGTCACCCAGTGTAGAGATGGGTGCTTGAATGAGTTCAGTCAAAATTGCCTCATGCTATTAAAATATACAGCCAACTCAAAAGAATCCAAGATGGTGATATAAGTAAACACCTACACTGCTGCCTTGCACAACAATTTCAAAACTACAACTAAAAGACAGAAAGGAAAACATCCAGAACCAAAGGAAAGCTGGCTAAGTGGAAATTCTACAACTAGATGGAAAGAGAGGGGCTCACAGAGACCCAGAGGAGCTGCAAAAAGCTAAGGTACAGAGACGTGCGCGTGGAGAGAGCGGGTGCCAAAGTACCTGGCTGGCTTTCTCTGGCGGGAGGGAGACGGAGACTCCCAATTGCATTGAACCTCTTATCCTACGGCATTGAACCCCAGGTCCAGGTGACTCATATGGGGGGGGGGGGAGGTGGGACTGTGAAAAGGGAGAAGTGCATGGAAATTTAGGGGAGTCGCGAAAGGGCAGAAATCTGGTGGCGTGCACAGCCACCAGAAGACTGACTGCTGATTGTGCCACTGGCTTTCACGAGTGGGCGGGAAACAGAGCCTCCCAACTGAGCCACTTCTAACTCCACTAAACCCCAGTTTCAGACAAAACCCTGGAGACTCAGACTCATATGGTCCTGGAGCGCAGGGGAGCCAGAAAGGCAGCAGTCTAGAGGCACTGCACGCATGCACAGGGACCGCTCCAGCGATTACTCAGAGTCACATGAGACCTAGGGGTCATGGAGGGTGGAGCCGACTGGAAGGCAAAGCGGTCTGTTAAGCCCTGAGACTCCACCCATCCCAAGCTCAACAGAGAGGGTTTTGCAGTTTTGCAAGTCTAGTATCATAAGGCTGTATCCAACACAGAAGTTCTTCCGGCATAGTGAAAATGCAGAGACAAAGGAAGAGATCACAAACAAAAGAAATGGAGGAAAACAAACGACTGGATATAGAGTTCAAAACCACGCTTATAAGGTTTTTCAAGAATATCCTAGAAAAGATGGATAAATTTAGCAAGACGCAAGAGGAGACAAAAAAGTACCAATTAGAGATGTAAAAGGACCAACTAGCGATGAAAAAGGACCAACTAGAAATTAAACATATACTGACTGAAATAAAAAGTATTGTACAGAGACCTAACAGCAGACTAGAGGAAGGCAAGAATCAAGTAAAACATTTGAAATATAAAGAATCAGAAAACACTCAACTGGAAAAACAAGAAGAAAAAAGAATCCAAAAATGTGAAGATAATATAAGGAGCCTTTGGGGCAGCTTCAAGCATACCAACATCAGAATTATGGGGGTGCCAGAAGAAGAGAGAGAACAAGATACTGAAAACCTATTAGAAGAAATAATGACTGAAAACTTCCCACATCTGGTAAAAAAAAAAATAGACTTACAAGTCCAGGAAGCACACAGAACCCCATATAAAAGGAATCCAAAGAGGACTACACCAAGACACATCATCATTCAAATACCAAGAGCAAAAGACAAAGAGAGAATATTAAAAGCAGCAAGAAAAACAGTTCATTACCTACAAGGGAGCACCCATATGATTGTCAGCTGATTTCTCAACAGAAACGATGCAGGCCAGATAGGAGTGGCAAGAAATATTCAATGTGATGAATAGCAAGAACCTACAACCAAGAATACTCTATCCAGCAAAGCTATCATTCAGAATTGAAGGGCAGATAAAGACCTTCACAGAGAAGAAAAAGCTAAAGGAGTTCATCAACTCCAAACCAGTATTATATGAAATGCTGAAAGGTACTCTTTTAGAAGAGGAAGAAGAAAAAGGTAAAAGACAAAAAATTGTGAACAACAAATACATATCTATCACCAAGTGAATCTAAAAATGAAGTGAATTAAAATTTTGATCAACAGAATAAACTGGTGAATATAATAGAATCAGGAGCACAGAAAAGGAGTGCACTGATAATTCTCAGGGGGAAAGGGGTGAGAGGGGTGCAGGGAGAGAACTGGACAAAAATCATACACCTATGGATGAGGTCAATGGGGGGAGGAGGTAAGGGTAGAGGGAAGGGTGGGAGCTGGTTGGAGGGGAGCTATGGAAGAAAAAAAGAGAAACAAATGTAATAATCTGAATAATAAAGATTTAATTTAAAAATATATACAGCCAACTCAATTTTTCACTTGCAGATTATCACCCTGAGGTCATTCATAAACTTAATTGAATCATCATATAGACTTTCATCCAACCATAGGAGCTGAATTAATTTTTCTAAATTAATATATTTACTCCCCTACTGTAGTGAAAGCCAAGCCTCCTGATTTGCTCTGTAACTATGAGAGTAAATTAGTCTGCAGCAAATATCCTAAAGGAAAGACATGATGTTAACTATTCCTCTATGCACACTGAGATCCTTGAAAAAAATCAGAGAAACCTGTTTTCTTTATTTTTTTATTCAAAATTGGCTCTTAATTACAATCAGTTTAAGACCTGCCCATCAATACCAACTGATGCTCCCTAATGCCAGATAAGGAAATGAAAAGGAGACAGTGATCAAGTCTCTAGGATGATGAGTCCACATTCACCACCATTTCCCCCAGGAATCTTTATTCAAACTTTCTTCCATGACTCTTAAAACTTTTTTTTTTTAATTCTTTGAACTCAGGCCTCTCTAAGACAGAGAAAGTCTCCAGGTGCCTTATTTATAATCTAATTCTTATTAATGCACTTTGTACTAGTGAAGATAGTTGAAGGTTAACAGCATCATAGACAATGTATTCTTGTATGTGGGTTTAAAGTCAAGCATACTTTATGGACAATATAATAAGTTACATGTACAAGTCACATTGTTATTTACAAAGCACTTTTACACATCTTATTTGCTTTTTTAAAATACCTTGTATGGTAAATAGGAATTACTAGCCTAGATTTAAAGACAAAACTGAGGCTGAAGGAGATTAAATGACTTGCTCAAGGTCACAAGTCCAAAGGTGATAAAGACAAGAATCAAGGTCTTTTAACATCTAGTCCAATGCATATGCCACTATACCATGCTGTATCTAACAAAATGAGCTTTCAGCTGCTAAATTTACCTAAGGATTAGCCGCTGCATGAGGTTTATATTATAGAGGACAGGTATCACACAGCAGAAGAAAGTAATTACTGGCAAAAAACTATGGGAAGAAATAAAAACAGAATTCTATATTTTTCTCAGTGAGTTATTTCTTTTTAAATAATAAAAAAAAAGAGCCCTAGCCAGTGTGGCTCAATTGTTTGGGCATCATCACATGCCCTGGTTCTGGGCTGGATCCCCAGTAGGGGGCATGCAGAAGGTGGCCAATGAATGTTTTCTCATATTGATGTTTCTCTTTCTCTCCCTCTCCCTCTTTCTCTAAAAATCAATGAAAATATTTTTAAACAAATAAATAAAAGGTGCCATTATGCTTAATACAACTTAAAATCACTCTTAACACCCCTTCCCTTTTTCCTGTGACCCCATTATTTTTCCTCAATTAGTTCAAAGCTAAATTAGCTACTTTGCATGAGTATGCTTTTAACTTGCTACTCAAGAAGTGCATGGATGATGATTGAATAGCATGGGAATCGTATGGTAGCTTTTTAGAAATGCAGATTCTTAAGCCAGATTTTCACTGCAGAATTATTTAATCAATCTACATTTTAAGAAGATTCAAGTGATTCATGTTCACACTTAAGTTTGAGAAACACTGTTAATACATGTGTGCAGATAGGTTTCAATGTCATTCTGAAAAGGGGTGTCATACTAGCATGTTTATTAACAAACAAGAAAAATAAAAGGTTTACTTTAGTGTGAAATAACAGATAATCAGTAGGTTAAAAGATATGTGAAAATAAAAATATTTGACTTAGGTTCATGCTAAATCAGCTAGGCCAAAGGGCTGTGAGATGTTGAAATAACGCTGTAAAAAAGTAAAATATACAAATTTTATTCCAAATAATTTTCTCAATACATAAATAAAAATTATTGGAAAACTTTTCATTTTCATATCCATTTACAATCACAGAACAAGGTAATCTTATCTGTAAAGAAGCCTAAACTCACCTAACGGTACATTTCTCTGCTCTGGGTATATATTAAAATCATCTGATGAGCTTTAAACATCTGTGGGGCCCAGCCAGCGTGGCTCAGTAGTTGAGCATTAATCTATGAACCAAGAGGTCATAGTTCGATTCCCAGTCAGGGCACATGCCTGGGTTGAGGATTCGATCCCATGTGGAGTGTGCAGGAGGCAACCAATCAATGATTCTCTCTCATCACTGATGTCTCTAGCTCTCTCCTTCTCCCTTCCTATTAAAATGAACAAACAAACCAGTAGGAGCCCTATCTTCAGATATTTTAATTTAGTTATTTAGGACAGGAACCTAAACTCCCTGATTTAAATATGCTGCTAACATTGAGAACCACTGATTACCCAAGCCCCTCATTCTACAGATAAGGAAATTGAGGGGGAGAGGGGAAGTGTTTAACACAAATGATACCAATAGAGCATATTTAATTTTTTTCATAAATATGTAATAATTTCTAAAACCCGAAACTTGTTGACCAAGTAAGACCTAACTAGACAATATTTTACTATTTTTTTTTAAATTCTTTATTTTTAAAGTATTACATAAGCCTTCTTTTTCACCCATTGATCTCTCCCCGGCCACTCTCACCCACCCCCATATTTTTTTTTTCTCTTTTAAGGAATTAAGGGTCCTCTTTACCCTTGACATTTACTCTGAACACATATTAACCTTTCTTTAAAAGAATTATTAGCCAACCATTTACCTTCAGGAGCTGACAAAATTAAAGACTAAACAATAATTAAAATCTAAGGCGCAAACAGGTGCTAAGGTGGTATTTTTAAATGTGGCACCTCATTTGACACACCTCCAAAAGTGGGAACAATCCCTCTCTTCCCCCCTTGACACTGAGCAGGATTCTTATTGCTTTAATCAATAGAGCAGGGCTCAAAAAACATTTCTGTAAGGGGCCAGTAAATACTTTAGGCTTTGCAAACCATATGGTCTCTGTGTGGCAACTACTCAAGTATGCATCATAGCACAAAAGCAGCCATAGGTAATACAAATGGACATGGTTGTGTTTCCATCAACACTTTTACAAAGACAATGGCAGACTGGACTTGGCATGAGGCCATCGCTTATTGCAATAGAGTTCGGAAGAAGAGATGTTATGTGAATTGTGAGAGTAGGTAATAAAAAGCCCTGCAGCTTCCATGTGGGTCTCCTGAAACATTAATTTTCAGGAAGCTTTCTTTTAGAACTTAGCCATCATCCTTTGAGAAGCCCAAGCCAGAGAGTAGAGGGACGGATGTAGGTGCTCTAGTCCACAGTCCCAGCTGAGCCCAGCCTTGCTATCATCCCAGCTTAGTGTCAGCATATGAAAAGCCTCCAGATGATTCCAGTTTCTAGTCACCCCTCTGAATTGTCTTCCTAACTGAGGCCCAGGACATAGTAGAGCAGAGACAAAACATTCCCACCAGGCCCTATCTAAATTCTGGGAGGATAAAAGAACTGTTGTTTTCACGTTGCAAGGTTTGGAGGTAGTTTATTATGCAGCAATAAATTAGAACAGAGGCTGACTAAAAAAAACTCTTAAGAGCACACATGGAAGGCTAAACATTTCAGGAAACAAAGCAGTAGTTTGAGAAACACTATGTTAATACAGGTGTGCAGATAGGTTTCAATGTCATTCTGAAAAGGGGTGTCATGCTAGCATGTTTATTAACAAACAAGAAAAATAAAAGGTTTACTTTAGTGTGAAATAACAGATAATCAGTAGGTTAAAAGGTATGTGAAAATAAAAATATTTGACTTAGGGTTCATGCTAAATCAGCTAGGCCAAAGGGCTGTGAGATGTTGAAATAATGCTGTTAAAAGAATTCAATTGAAAATATTTATGCTTTCTTCCCCCAAAACAATGTATGCTTATAAATCGTATGTTCTAAAAAAATTACAATATCTTGTTCATATAAATAATATAAACATTCTAGAGTAATAAATGAAACATAGTTGTCAACCAGTTTAGGATTATTCTATTACAATGGCTTTATGGCTGTTTAATTATCTAGGACAGGAACCTAATTAGGAACAGCTAACTTAGTTATTTAACATTTTATTGAAAATAGTAAATAATTAGGATCAGCTAACTTAGTCCAACCGACCAAACCAGTTTTTGCGTTTGTGTAGAATGTTGAATGCTCAACTATGCTATGATTTCAGACACCTTGTAGATAATATTAAACAACTTCTATGAAGTTAGTCTATACTACACATATCTGTTTTTACCAACCCAGAAGCTCTCTAAGTTTTAAGGTCAAATTATTATAAAAGCTATCCTACTAGATAATCACTAATGCTGAACTTCAGGAATATGTTGGTTAACAATTTGATAACAATTTGGTTATATGTTTAAATATCCCTCCTAAACAAGCAAGGCCCTGAAGCTCCATACCCATGATGGGCTTCTGGGAGGCTGTGTTGACTTATGGGACTCAGGAATGGCCTAAGAGATACAAAGTTTGGGTTGAAGCAAATTTAAAAGCATTACTCTGAGGCACAAATAAAATCAAGTTTGGCACAAGGGACAAAAACCAGGCACAATACGGGTAAGCCACAAACACAGAATGGGTATTTATAAGCGAGACGAAAAATTCATTGTAAATACTTCAAGATGAAGTATTTCTCTCAATAAACTGGTTCTGAGACTAATTCCAACATGTGTGTGGTCTTCTCCCCACACTACCAGGAAATGCTCAGGACACCAGCTGGGTGTCCTACAATTCAACTAAATTCTGGCATTATCTACTTGGAGAAAGCATCAGATTCCAAAGGCAATGACCTCAGTCCTTCCAAACAGCCCTCCACTTCAGAAGCCAATTACAAGGCCAGGTTAACACCTGTGCTTCTGACCAATCAACTACAGATTGGAGATTCCAAGACCCTCTCCTTGGACTTCAGACACCAGTCAAAAGTCCAGCCTGTTACTTGTACCTTCTGACCAATTGGCTATAAATCAGAGGTTTCCATGACTGCCCACCATCTTGGATTCCATTAATTAGCTAGAACAGCTCACAGAACTCAGGGACACATTTATTAAAATTTACCAGTTTATTATAAAAAGATATGATAAAGAATACAGGAAGAAGAGATGCATTTGGTGAGGTATGTGGGATGGGGGTGAAGCTTCCACGCCCTATCTGAGTCATCCTGCCATCTCTGTGTTTACCAACCCAGAAGCTCTCTGAACCCTATCCTTTTGTGTTTTTATGAAGACTTCATTACATAGGCATGATGGATTAAATCATTGGCCATTGGTGATCAATTCATTGGTGATCAACCTCCAGCCCTTCCTGTAAGTCATAAACCATCGAAAATACCTGAGAATTTTTAAAATTAGGTTTTCTCCTATATATAATATTTGGAAGAAAAGCTGAAAGTTTATCTAGGTCACTTAACCACTGACTATCTTTGTCAATAGGACTCTGATTGAATATATCAGTGTTTTAATGCTTATACTTTGAAGATTTCTGTTCTTCCAGAAGGTAGTATTGCAACAACTGCATTTCATATGTGTGATCTCATTCTAGCACTCTAGAATTGTTTCAAGTCATTTAGACAGAATTTATTATCACTGTGGATCCAGCTATATTGAGTGATCAATTCTTTAAAAGAATAAATTTGGGGGAGGTGTGGAAGAAAGGAATACATTTTATAAAATATTACAATAAATCTCACAACCGACTTTTGACTAGTTGGTATTTTAAGAATATTTTTAAAATTTTGTAATGTGCATTTAAGGTCCATTTTGGAGGTTGGCTAACAGAGTTAAGTCTTCCCTTATAACTCACCCTTTCTTCCTCTGTTCCTTCTTTCCTTCCTTCCTTTTCTCTAATCAATTTCACATAATTACTATTTCAGTTGAACTAAAGATCAAGTTACCAAAAAATCCAGTTGTAGTTTCTGTTAAATTTTCATTGATTCTATAGATTAATGCAGGAGAAATGGACATATTTGAAGCCCATTTGTAGTCTTCTGATCAAATCTTTTTATGTCCTGTTTTCTATTTTTCTTCATGTAGGTCCAACATATTTCCTGTTGTGATTTGCTGTTATTGTTTTTACTGCGCTTCTTATACTTTTACCTATTATAATTTTAACTGGTTTTACCTGGAATATAACAATACTATTTTTATACATTTATAAAAATTTATATTAGTACTTATATAAATGTATACATTTTATGCATTTATAAAAATGTAATTTCTGAATAACTGAATGCTCTTATTATTTCTAATAACTTGTAAACTGATTCCCTTAGGTTTTCTAGGTAAATTATGCACATAGTGATAATTTTGTTATCTCCCTGCAATAGTAAGCCTCTTATTTTGTTCTTTTGACTAATTATACTACCAAGAAGTTATTTTTTATGAGGAAGTCTTCTGAATTGGAGGAAATAATATATAGGAAAACTATTTTACATATTTTATTATTTAAATTGAGGTGTAAATATGGAATAACATTTCCAAACTATCCTTCCAAATGCTTTCAATCAAAACTTGCCACATAAAAAGCTTCCCAGAATTACAGTTTTTTAAAATATCCCATAACTGCATTGCTTAAAAAGAACTTACCACAGAGCCTGGCTTCCAGACAGCAGCCCTTTTTCCTTACCACTTCAGGCAAAGATTCAAAGGATACTTTTCATGGGGCTCTAAAGAAATTATTTTCCCAAAGAGTTTATTGCATAATACACTTTGGATCATAAAAACAAGAATCACACATGTAAAGACAAAAAAGGAAAGACTCGTCTGAAAATCCAGAATACAGACCACAGCACAAAAACAACATAACTGGAGGAGGAGAAGGAAAGACAAGGAGAGACTCAACTTTCAGAGGAATGTTACATCCTCTGCCAGGCATTGGCTCCTGTCCTTTGACAACAGTTGTTAACAATCTCTTGAGTACTGGGAGAGTCAGATTTTTTACAGAGAAAATGCATATGGGTAGTAATCTGGGAAGGGGAAGCTAGAGACTTGCCTTAATTTAGTACTGTTCCTGTGTGGTAAGCATAATGTTCTTACTCAGATTGCATATTATACAATAAAAATAACATGTTTTGTAAGATGCTTTTACTTATAATTTATAAGCCTTTTTCTTCTTATATATGTTATCATTTGGAGGGTTATAGCCTAAGCAAATGACCAGTCGCTATAATGCGCACTGACCACCAGGGGGCAGACGCTCAGTGCAGGAACTTCCCCCTGGTGGTAAGTGCACTCCTTCAGGGGGAGCACCGCTCAGCCAGAAGGCGGGTTCATGGCTGGAAAGCACAGTGAGGTGGTGGTAAGAGCCTCTCCTGCCTCCATGGCTGTATACTGGGCAGTGGTGGCAGGCCTGGATGAGCTGCAGAGCTGCACCTGCCCTGGCTGGAGCTTCTCCCTGGCCACCTGCCACTTCGACACTGCTACATCCCCCGAGGGCTCCCGGATTGCAAGAGGGCATAGGCCAGGCTGAGGGATCCCACCCATGCACGAATCCATGCACCTGGCCTTTAGTTAATCTATAAAGCACTGCTCTGAATTATATAAAAGTATAAAGTTTAAAAGGATACAATTCTTACCCTCAAAACAGCATAGTCCAAAGGTCCAAACAAATGGGTATAAAGAGAATGCAATGAATCAAAAAAGATGACTGAGGTACCTGTTAACTATGGGCACAGTACAGAACTACTCAATTTCTAGGTTACAAATGAAAATACTGAAAAATGTGGTCTGTTCTCTTTAACTCTCAAATGGCCATCATGGGAGGAGAGAGGAAAAAAAAACAAACAATGCTAATTTAAGCTGATTTTGCTATGGCACTGTAGGGGACTGAATTAATAGCAATTTTTAACTTAATGCAAACTGTGAGTTAGTTTAAACCAAAGAAGTCAAACCAAGCCATTCTATTGTGCAGTAGATCAGAACAAACCTCATCCTAGCCTGGATCAACAATATTCACCAGAACTCAAATAAGTGGGGAGAAAAACCAATTTAATTAATGTTCCTCACTGAACTCTTGATTCAATACATCATTCCCTCCTCCCAAACCTTTCTCTCCTCACCTCCTCCACCTAAGAAAATGGCAACCCATCCACTCAGACAGTTGCTCAATCCAGAGGTTTAATGGTCTAACCTCTCAGTTTCAGAAAATGACCTGTTCGTTCTTCCTCCAATACAAGGTGGGACAAAAGCAGGGTTACAATTATTCGTATGGAAAATAATACAATAATTAATAATACAAGAATAAATGATTTCATGTATTCACAACTGTAAATCTACTGTTGCCCTATTTTATTGTGCTAGGCACCAGGAACCTGTGTATCTTTAATGCATCTACTTCTCTTTCCCCTACCATCACTCTAATCCAGAAGTGGGGAATGTCCAGTCTGTGGACTGTATAAGGCCCAGGAATTCATTTGGTCTGGCCCTGCCATGGCATTAGGGCTTAAGTTAATTAAATGTTTGGCCAAATATAGCAGGCTAATTTTTTTAAATATATATTTTATTGATTTTTTTACAGAGAGGAATAGAGAGGAATAGAGAGCTAGAAACATCGATGAGAGAGAAACATCGATCAGCCGCCTCCTGCACACTCCCACTGGGGATGTGCCTGCAACCAAGGTACGTGCCCCTGACGGGAATCGAACCCAGGACCCTTCAGTCCGCAGGCCGACGCTCTATCCACTGAGCCAAACCGGCCTCGGCAGGCTAATTTTTAAGGTGATAATTCTGTATTGTCCATTAATGATGTTATAAATATCCAATGGCCCTTGGCAGAAAAAGGTTCCCCATCCCTGCCCTAATCAAACTCATCTATATCACTTATCTGGACATCTGCAATAGCTTCCTAATTGGTCTACTTACTTCTACCCTGACCTCTATCAAATTCCATATATATATATTCAACTAGTATACTGCATATTTCTTCCCTCAATATGTAAGCTTCATGAAGACAAAGACAGTCTGATTTTAACTGGGGTGTTCCTGGTGCCTAGCACAATGAAAGTTATTGTGAGAATGAGTGATTTGTAGAATCCCTGCATGATGGAAGTCATGTCCACAGCAGACAATTATAGTTCAGAGTCCAGTCTCTTAAAAGTCTCCCCTCCCCCTCTCCCAGGGGCCACAGGAGCCAATTCCTCAATGAGAACTGAGTCTTTTCTTCCTTTAGGCTGATTGTATGATGACCTGTTAGCAGAGCCTCTTAGGCAAAATATCAGAGTGAGAGCTTTGATAAGGTGTAACTAGATGGAATGTATTCAAACTGAGCCTAACTCTTTCTAGAGCTCTGAAAAGAGATGAAATTTTATGGAAACACACACACACACACACACACACACACACACACACACACCTTATAGAGCCTTGAAACATTACTGCCCTCTGGTGGCAACCATCTGTATCTGCTTGCAACCAAGAATTTCCTGTCTTCTATGTCTCAAATTTTTCTGAAATTTTATTATTTTAACCTTGTATGTCTCCTTTGATCCATCGTATCTAATCTAGAAGTACATGTCCTTCGGTTCTAGAAAATTTTCTCGAATTATTTCTTTGAAATTTTCTCTTTTTGTAATTCCTAAAATTTGTATGTTAGAACTTCTCAATTGACCTTTAAATTTTCCAATCCTTTTCCTCCCTCCTTGGTTTTATTCTGTACCACTTTCTGAGAGGTGATTCTTTGGGCCCCACCAAAATGTCACCAAAAACAACCTGCTGATAAAACAAAGCTGAGTACATTCTTACTGAAGCGAGGAAGAGCACCAACTTTGGACAGAACCTCAGTTACCTCTTCAGAGGTGGAAAGGCAGAGGGGAGTTATATTTATCTCCACTGAGGTCTTGACATTTGGGGTACGGCAGGTCTTCCAATGCAAGTGCTTACTTGGAAATGAACAAGGACGACCTCTGACGCCGACTAAGGTTTCGATACATGTCCCTTTCACCTTTCGCAGCCTCAGTGGTGTTTTTCATTCGCCTAAAAAGGAGGGGTCTCTACTAGATTTTTTTCTTGAAAGCCCCCATACCTGTTTTACCTGTCTGTAAAGCTCAAGGGCAGGTGGAGGTGGGACGGGAGGAGGTACTACCACAGAAAATAGTCTAACATGAAAGCCAATGAAAGCCAAGGCATCGGAAAGGTTGGGCAGTCAATCCGCAGAAACTTGTCTCCAGGGCTTGTAAGTCAGAGAATGTGCGGGGGGGAAGGGGGGAGAGGAGGTTGGGGAGGAGCCAGTGTAAAGGTGGGGGTGAAAGCAGAGACGCTCCTTTCTCAAAACGGTGACTTAGAGGCTGACTCCGCGGATCGGGGGCTGCCTAGGCCCAGTCCTTTGAGAAGAATGACAGCCCCCAAAGGGACCAAGGGAAAACTCCCAATATCGGCCTCGACCTAGAAGGCCGGACACCACGTCCACCCTCAGGCTAATCCGCAGGCCAGCTGAGGCAGAGGGGGGGCTATCACGTGGCGATGCGCCCGGCGCAGACCGAGCTCTGACTCCCAAATTCCCACCGGGGATGAGTTCTTAGGGCCTCCCTTACTCCAGCGGGTTTACCCGACTCTTCAACGTCCCGCCTGCACCCTCCTCTCCTCGTCCCCTAGGTTTCCTCCACTCGCTGCTCCTCCCCCGCCCCCCGCTCCCCGCTCCTTCCCTCTTCACACGTCTCCAGACCCCCCTACGCGCCCACCCTTTCTGCCTCATGGCTTCCTATCTCCCAGCTCTGATGGTCGTTTCTCCTCTCTTCACCGTTTCTACCCCTTTCCCTGGCCTCTTGCGCACGCCTCTCCCGCGCTCACCCTGCTCTAGTGGACCCAGGTTCGCCGACGACCCCGGCAGTATTCACGCCTGAGGTACTAGCGGCGCAGAGGCGCCGCCCTCCTTAAGGATGCCCTGATTCTTCTCCCGCCCCCTGAAGGCGGAGTGAGAAAGCTATTGGTCCCCCTGGTGCGCCTCGCAGGATTGGCAGCTCTTTCTATCCAACCCAGACGTGCAGCGCGACTCCCGCCCCTCTCCCCCCGGAAGGACCCCTCCCCCGCCCCCGCCGTGAGTGTCTGTCTCATGCCTGACCTGGTCCCGTCCCAGTTGCGTCCCCGCGCGCTGTGCCTCTCCCGGCTTTTCAGTCTGTTCTACAAGCGGTGGTTTGGGGATCCCTTAGTTCCTTAGAGAGCTGCGCCCAGATTTTCTTGAAATAGGAGACCGAGTCAGATGAGCAAGCCGGCCCTTGCTCTTCACACTTCCTGCTTGTTCACATGTGCTGGCCAAACTTTTAAACATAAGTCCACCAAACTGATCCTTAGCCGTGGACTGAGCTCCGTAAGAATAACGACGGTAGTAAACACCATCAGAGACGCTTTGTAAGAGTGAGCAGCTCATTTCTCCGCAAGGTAGATGTGTATGATGCCCATTTTTACAAGTGAGGAAACTGAGTTACCAAGAGGTGAAGTATCGCGCTGACGATCCGCTATTGAAAACAGCGAGGAGGTGGCCGTTAGGTGAGAACCCAGGCAGTGCGACTTCTCGGAGCCACTCCCAACCACTC
Source organism: Lasiurus cinereus (assembly GCA_011751065.1). Classification (NCBI taxonomy): domain Eukaryota; kingdom Metazoa; phylum Chordata; class Mammalia; order Chiroptera; family Vespertilionidae; genus Lasiurus; species Lasiurus cinereus. The sequence goes on from JAAGEH010000076.1 coordinate 55,101,070, forward strand.
TGGCCACTGCCTCCGGGGCCGGGATTAATTCCCAGTTTCTAGAAGCAGAGTAACGTCTCCCGCTGAGTCAGGTCTAGAAAACATGGAGAAGGAAGGGTGAAGAGGGAGAAGACCGAGAGATTCTTCGCTTTGGCGCTGTGGTCTCAGCTTGGTGAGTTGAAAGATGAGGTGATTTCATTAAGTGTATAATACATTTGTGGGTGTCCTTTTGAAATCATTAGTTAAAGCTATCTTTTTAAAATATTAAGGGGAAAACACTATTAAGTGATCCCTTATTAAAATGGGGAAAACATGGCCCTTTAATACTAAAACATAGTAAATACCTTCAAGGAGCAGGATATCCCTTAGGAGTTGGTAAGTAGAAAGTATTTTGATTCGGTATTAATATTTAAAGAGATGTGTAACTGCTATGCAAATGTAGGAGGGGGTGGGGGGCTGTCCCTTAAATTTATATGCACCTTTCAAACGATGAAGCAGTCACATGAATATCAGCTCAAAATTTCCAGAAATAGAGCTTTTCCCCACAAGTACCTTTACTTACCATATAAACCACCTTACATCATATTTATAGAATGACTGCCAGGAACAAAAAGTGCTAAGACTTTATTTGATATAGTGATATTTATTATTTCCAATCCAAGTTCAGTTAAGTCCCATGAGCAATTTCCAATATTATTCAGTAAGTTTTCATTATTAGGATGCAGTGAACTAGCCTAATCATTTTCTGTTAAAGATTTTGGTGAATTGATTGTAGAGCAGGAACTCAACTAGCTTTGAGAACAAAGAGGTAGTCTGAATAAAGAATGGTAAAGAAGACAGAATCCAAGATGGCAGCATAGGTAAACACCTACACTGCTGCTTTGCACAACAATTTCAAAACTACAACCAAAAGACAGAATGAACATCATCCAGAACAACAGGAAAGCCGGCTGAGTGGAAGTTCTACAACTAGAAGGAAAGAGAGGGGCTCACAGAGACCCAGAGGAGCTGCAAAAAGCTGAGGTACGGAGATGTACGCGTGGAGAGAGCGGGTGCCTGAGTACCTGGCTGGCTTTCTCTGGCGGGAGACTCCCAACGGCATTGAACCCCTTATCCTATGACACTAAACCCCAGGTCCAGCCGAAACTCATACGGGAGGAGTTTGGACTGTGAAAAGGGAGAAGTGCACGGAAATGTAGGGGAGTTGCAAAAGATTAGAAGTCTGGTGGCGTGCACGGCACTGCGTGCAGAGGACTGACTGCTGATTGTGCCACTGACTTTCACGAGTGGGCGGGAGACAGACCCTCCCAACTGTGCCACTTCTAACTCCACTAAACCCCAGTTTCAGGCGAAACTCTGGGGACCTAGACTCTTATGGTTCCAGAGTACAGGGGAGCCTGATGGGCAGCAGTCTAGAGGCATTGCGAAAGAGTGTGCGCGAACAGGGACTGTTCCAGCAATTACCCAGTCCCATGAGACTCAGGGGCCGTGGAGGGCAGGGCTGACTGGAAGGCAAGGCGGTCTGTTAAGCCCTGAGACTCCACCCATCCCAAGCTCAACAGAGAGGCTTTTGCAGTTTTGCAAGTCTTGTATCATAAGGCTGAATCCAACACAGAAGTTCTCCTGGCATAGTGGAAACGCTGAGACAAGGGAAGGGATCACAAACAAAAGAAATGGAAGAAAACAAAGGACTAAATATAGAGTTCAAAACCACGCTTATAAGGTTTTTCAAGAATATGCTAGAAAAGTTGGATAAAGTTAGCAAGACCCAAGAGGAGATGAAAAAGAACCAATTGGAGATGAAAAAGAACCAATTAGAGATGGAAAAGGACCAACTAGAGATGAAAAAGGACCGACTAGAAATTAAATATACACTGACTGAAATAAAAAATATTATACAGAGTCCTAACAGCAGACTAGAGAAAGGCAAGAATCAAGTCAAAAATTTGAAATATAAAGAATCAGAAAACACTCAACTGGAAAAGCAAGAAGAAAAAAGAATCCAAAAATGTGAAGATAATGTAAGGAACCACTGGGACAGCTTCAAGCGTACCAACATCAGAATTGTGGGGGTGCCAGAAGAAGAGAGAGAACAAGATACTGAAAACCTATTAGAAGAAATAATGACTGAAAACTTCCCACATCTGGTAAAAGAAATAGACTTACAAGTCCAGGAAGCACACAGAATCCCATATAAAAGGAATCCAAAGAGGACTACACCAAGACTCATCATCATTCAAATACCAAGAGCAAAAGACAAAGAGAGAATATTAAAAGCAGCAAGAGAAAAACAGTTCATTACCTACAAGGGAGCACCCATAGGACTGTCAGCTGATTTCTCAACAGAAACGATGCAGGCCAGATGGGAGTGGCAAGAAATATTCAACATGATGTATAGCAAGAACCTACAACCAAGAATACTCTATCCAGCAAAGCTATCATTCAGAATTGAAGGGCAGATAAAGAGCTTCACAGAGAAGAAAAAGCTAAAGGAGTTCATCAACTCCAAACCAGTATTATATGAAATGCTGAAAGATACTCTTTTAGAAGAGGAAGAAGAAAAAGGTAAAAGATAAACAATTATGAACAACAAATACATATCTATCAACAAGTGAATCTAAAAATTAAGTGAATTAAAATTTTGATCAACAGAATAAACTGGTGAATATAATAGAATCAGGAGCACAGAAAAGGAGTGAACTGATAATTCTCAGGGGGAAAGGGGTGAGGGGTGTACAGGGAGAGACTGGACAAAAATCATACACCTATGGATGAGTTCAATAGGTACGTAAGTGTAGAGGGAAGAGTGGGGGCTGGGTGGAGGGGAGCTATGGAGGGGAAAAAAGAGAGACAAATGTAATAATCTGAATAATAAAGATTTAATTTTTAACAATTTAAGAAAAAAGAATGGTAAAGAAGTGAACCAGTCTTTCTTACACACAATGGTGTACTTGAACACTGAACTTTTCCACTGAGGCACTGGAAAATGTGCTCTTTAGAAAAGCACTGAAATGAAAAAGCAAAGGATGACATAGTGGTTCCAATTAATATAGAGCAATAAGACTATCAGTATGTTTTGCTAAGTCAGTGGAGGTGAAGAAACCTTTAGCAATGACTAAGTGAATAAAAAATGTATTTTCCTTTTCATACTTCAAATTATACCCAATAAGGAACTCTGTAAAATGTGTTAGAATTAGTTCATTTCTTTCTTTTCCCATGCTTCGTACTTAACTCTGCCCCTGCTGGGAAACTCACTCCCCGGCTTTGTTGTAATTTAGTTCATGCTTTGTCATTTCTATGGTGGGTCTTCATCCTAAAAGTTAAGTGAGGTATCCTCAGGTCCCTTTACTTTTGAGGGAGAGAAGACCCAGGCTTAATGTCTGCTTGATTGGATAAAAATAGTCATTCTTTCAGATTCTGGATGTTAATGTCTTCTTTTTTAAAAAAATATATTTTATTGATTTTTTACAGAAAGGAAGGGAGAGGGATAGAGAGTTAGAAACATTGATGCGAGAGAGACATCGATCAGCCGCCTCCTGCCCGCCCCCTATTGGGGATGTGCCCACAACCAAGGTACATGCCTTTGACCGGAATCGAACCTGGGACCCTTCAGTCCGCAGGTCAAAGCTCTATCCACTGAGCCAAACCGGTATCAACTAATGCCTTCTTTATGGAGCTTTAGGCAAACAGTTAATTGTGGTTCTGAAGGAAGTGAGTATGAAACACTTGTGTTTTGTTCATTTGGGCATAGTATACATTGGTAATGTGATTACAATTCATTATGAACAAAAAATTGGTTATTTTTATATTATTATTTTACTACCTTTAGCCCTAATGATGACACAGATCCACAATACAAATAAAATGTGTTTGTTTTTTTAAGGCTAGATCAAGATTATTCAGCTCAGAATGGGCCAAAAGGACTCATTTGGAGAACTGGATTGCCTTCCCTGGTATTAACTTGCAAATTCAATAGGACAGCATTCTATAACTTTCTCTGTATGGAATCAGGATTGTAAACATCATACCTCTGTTGTGACTGCCATTTATTTGCTATTGACTTTCAACTCTAGATTTCCAGTTCTGACTTCCTGTTCCAAATTCTAAATTCCAAACTCCTTTGTTTTGGCCTGTGTTCTCAGTGGGTTGAGGCATCATCCCCTATTCCAAAAAGTGAAGGGCACCACAGTGTCTACCACGCTAGCCCTCATCAGTTCTCACTTGAACTACTGTAGCAGACTTTTTAGTGGAATCCCTACCTCTAATCTTAACCACCTCTAATTCACCATCCATACTGCAACCAAGATAATCAAAAAGAAAATCTGATCATTCATCTCTCAAAATTATAGACAAAAAAGTTAAATTTTAAACTCCTTTCTAGCCTTATTTCCTATAACTCTCTTCACCCAGTTACACTTCATGAGTATCTCATATTCATACTTTATAAGTACATGACTTCCCTGGCCATTGTAGCTCAATTAATTGTAATATTATCCTGTACACCAAAAAGACTTGGGTTTGATTTGGGACCCACAGGTTGAAAACCGCTAGCAGGGTTGCGTAAAACCATAGGAAAACACAGATATTAACATTACAATTTATGACAGTAGCAAAATTACAGTTATGAAGTAGCAATGAAAATAATTTTATGGTTGGGAGTCACCACAACATGAGGAACTGTATTAAAGGGTCATGGCATTGGAAAGGTTGAGAACTACTGAATAAGGAGCTTTCCCTGATTTCTTTAGCTGGATTCAGCAAATATCACATTGTATTGTAATTGTGTACTTAAGCACATGTTTCTACAATTAAACAGTAAGCTAGCTCCTCATTTTATCTTCTGAAACTGGCTTGGAGTCATTGCTCAATAAATGCTGGTTGGTGATCTTCCAGCTTTATCATCCTTGAATACCAAGTTCCATTAGTTTACCAATCACTGTTTCATGTGATGTTCCCTTACGTGTCCCAAAACTCTCTTCTTGAAGTTGCATGGCATATCCCCTTCTTTTAATATTGTAGAAGCTGGTAAACAGTCTATGTTCACTCATGATTTTAGTAATGTTAACATTATTCCTCCTGAGTCTTCTGCAGTTCTAATATTACAATTTATACTTGAGCCAAGTGAGCTTTAAAAGCTGAGGTAAGATTTCTATAGTAAGAAATGAGAAAGTGTCCTTCCAGACTTAGGAAATACCATGGACAAGGGTGGAAAAACGAAAGCACTAGAGAATCAGAACACTAACTAGCAGTCTTAGGAGGTCAGAGGGATGCAGTGGGAGTGGAGATTGGAAACCAGTGAGTGTAGTGCCTTGAGCCTCACTGATGGAGATGCAGAGCACTACCTGTAGAGATAGAGACTGTGTAACTCCTGGCTCTACCACTCCCTAGTTGGATGATCTTAAGGTAAGCATCTTAACCTTTGTGAACATCACTTTCCTCATTTGTAAAACTTAAAAAAAAACACACACACACACACATCTCAGTTAAAATGTGCTGACTGAATGATAGTGGGGAGATGGCTGGCAGAAGGGAAAGAGAAGACCAGTTCCAAGGAAGGGGAAGAGCTGGCTGAGGTCTGGAAGTTCTCCCCTCCCAGCTCTTGGTCTTCCAGCATGGGCAGATGGAAAAAGGAAGACGAAAGTGACTCCCTGGTCAGACTGGATTATCAAAAAATGACTCAGGAGCGCCCAGCCAGTATAGCTCAGTGGTTGAGTGTCAACTCATGAACCAGGAGGTCATAGTTTGATTCCTAATCTGGGCACATGTCTGCGCATGTGGGCTCAATGCCTAGTAGGAGGCATGCAGGAGGCAGCCCATCAATGATTCTCTCTCATCACTGATGCTTCTATTTCTCTCTCCCTCTCCTTTCCTCTCTCTGAAATCAATAAAAATATGTATTTTTAAATGTGGTAAATACATACAATGGAATATTATTTTAATAGCATTTAAAAGAAGGAGATCTGTTTTATGCTACATCATGGATGAACTTTGAAGACATTATGCTAAGTAAAATAAGCCAGTCACAAAAGGGCAAATACTGTATGATTCTACATATATATATAATGTATTTAAAATAATCAAACTCATAGAAACAGAAAGTAGATGGTGGTTGCCAGGCATTAGAAGGAGGAGGGAAGAATTGTTATTCAATTGGTATAATTTCAGTTTTGCAAGATGAAAATGTTCTAGAGAATTTTTTAAATATATTTTATTGATTTTTTATAGAGAGAATGGGAGAGGAATAGAGAGTTAGAAACATCAATGAGAGACATCGATCAGCTGCCTCCTGCATGCCCTCCACTGGGGATGTGCCCGCAACCAATGTACATGCCCTTGACCGGAATCAAACTTGGGACCCCTCAGTCCGCAGGCTGACGCTCTATCCACTGAGCCAAACCGGTTTCGGCTCTAGAGAATTTTTTATTAATCTTTATTGTTGCGATTATTACAGATGTCCCTCTTTTCTCCCCCCAAGTCTTAGCCACCCTATTGTCTGTGTCCATAGGTAATGCATACATTCATATAAGATCTTTGTCTAATCTCTTCCCGCACCCCACCACACCCTTTCCCTCTGAGAATCATCATTCTGTTTCATTTCCATGTCCCTGATTCTATTCCATTTACCAGTTTACTCTGTTCACCAGACTTTTTTTATTCATTTGATTTTTAGACTCAATTGTTGATAGATATGTATTTGTTGTCACTTTGTTGTTCATATTTTTTATCTTTACCTTTTTCTTTTTCTTCCTCTTCTTAATCATTTCATATAATACTGGTTTGGTGGTAATGAACTCCTTTAGCTTTTTCTTAGCTCTTTATCTGACCTTCAATTCTGAATGATAGCTTTGCTGGGTAGAATAATCTTGGTTATAGGTTCTTGCTATTCATCACTTTGAATATTTCTTGCCACTCCCTCTGTCCTGTATGGTTTCTGTTAAGAAATCAGCTGATAGTTGTATGGGCACTCCCTTGTAGGTAATGAACTTTTTTTCTCTTGCTGCTTTCAAGATTCTCTCTTTGTCTTTTGCCCTTGGCATTTTAATTATGATGTGTCTTGATATGGTCCTCTTTTATTTGGGGTTCTCTGTGCTTCCTGGACTTGTCAGTTTATTTTTTTCGCTAGGTAGAAGTTTTCTGTCATTATTTCTTCAAATAGGTTTTCAATATCTTGCTCTCTCTCTTCTTCTGGTACCCCCATAATTTGGACGTTGGTACACTTGAAGTTGTCCCAGAGGTTCCTTACACTGTCTTTATTTATTTTTTTTTTAAATATATTTTATTGATTTTTTACAGAGAGGAAGGGAGAAGGATAGAAAGTCAGAAACATCGATGAGAGAGAGACATCGATCAGCCACCTCCTGCACACCCCACAGTGGAGATGTGCCTGCAAGCAAGGTACATGCCCCGACCAGAATCGAACCTGGGACCTTTCAGTCCGCAAGCCGACGCTCTATCCACTGAGCCAAACAGGTCCCGGCTGTCTTTATTTTTTTTTTATAATTCTTTTTGCTCTTCTGGTTGGTTGTTTTTTTGCTTCCTCATATTTCAAATCATTGATTTGATTCTCAGGATCCTTTAGTCTACTGTTGAATCCCTGGATATTATTCTTTATTTCAGTCAGTGTATGCTTAATTTCTGACTGGTCCTTTTCTGTTTTTATTGGCATTCTCACTAAGATTCTTGAAGGTCTCACTGAGTTCCTTGGAGGTTTCTAGAAAATTCTTGAGTAACCTTATAACTGTGGTTTTAAACTCTATATTCAGTAGTTTTCTTTCTTCTATTTCTTTCATTTGTGACATGTTTCTTTGTCTCCACATTTTGGCTGCATTCCTGTGTTTGTTTCTATGTATTGGGTAGCTGCTAAGTCTCCTTGAGTTGATAGAGTGGCCTTGTGTAGTAGCTGTAGGGCTCAGTGGCTCAACCTCCCCAGTCACCTGAGGTGGACACTCTTGGTATACACCTTGTGAGCTGTGTGCACAATTCTATTGTAGTTAAGTCTTGATTGCTGTTGGTATCACTGGGAGGAATTGGCTGTGAAGACCATCTACAACTACAGTGGGAGAGCTGCTGTGCAGGAGACACCCTTATGGGACATGACTTGCTTCAGTGGGGCTTTGGTGCTCACTGAGTCTGCCTCTTAAAGTGTGTTGCTTATGGATATGAAGAGTTGTAATCATTATGGTCTCATACTTACCACTGGGTACACTGGCTCTTGGGTCTCCAGGGAGGTGCAAAGTCAGCCACTGCCTGAGGCCATCCAATAGGAGCTTCAAAGAGATCTGCAGATTCCTCCTCTTTGTATCAGGTTTGGAAATGCCTAGACAAGACCCAGCTATGAAGCAAGGCAGGCTGATGATGGTGCCTGCTGTGGGGCCTTTTATTGATAGCTTTGGGGCTTGCTACAGCTTGTTTGACAGATTTTTAGCCTGAAAAAGGACAGATCATTCATATGCAAAAGCTGCTGCGCAGAGCTTGGGTAGGGTTGCAAACTGAGTGGGGTGGGTCTTAGGGAATCACCAGGACAGAGCAAACGAAATGGCTGCCAGTCAACCCTTCATCGAGGAGGTTCCAACACAGGAACAATGATTGCTGCAAGCACATCTGTCTGGAAGAAAGCTGCCCCCGAGTTCCTGCCCCGATGCCAGATAGTCCAGTTTCTCCTCATATATGTCTGGGTTCCCCAGAGCCTTGCCCAGCACTAAAGCTCAGAGGAAGTGGAAGCTTGTAAATTCAGTTCATGGTGCTGGCCTTTAAAAGGAGCAGCTGGGCCTCCAGCAGTCTGTGTGTCATTCAGCCCCAATTTGCACAGTTTTTACAGCCCATAGTTCTTACTGCCCATAGGGACTTCTTTCCCCAGTTTTGGGACCCTGGGCTTGGGGTCTAGGACCCCTCGCTCCTCTGGGTGGCCTCCACAGAGGCAGTCTCCCTCCCGATTAAAAAAAAAACGGCACACCTGGATTCGGACCAGCCCATTTCAGGCCTCCGTACTTCTTACCAGTCTCATTGTGCTTTCTTCTTTACTTCTCCAGTTGTAGTAATTCCATTCAGCCAGCTTTCTGGCGGTTCTGGATGATAATAGTTCTGTATTTTAGTTATAACTTTGATGTGATTGTGGGAGGCAGCAAGTAGAGGTGTTTACCTATGCCACCATCTTGGTTCTCCTCTAGAGAATTTTTTAACAATGGGTATACAGTTAACACTATTATACTATACACTTAAAAGGAAAGGGTCTTTCTGACAAATCAAATAAGGACTGGTAAGTGTGTATACATTATAACTAATAATTGGGTTTTCATTGATTATTTAGCAAACACATTTATTAAATTATTAACTCCCCTTATTAGTGGTTATGATAATAATTACCAGTACATTGCACTTGGTTAAGTAGAAGGTAAGGAATTAGAAACAGCAAGTGAGCCCCACTTCTTCTGCAAGAAAGTTTGTCACAAAGGTTATGCCTCTTTCTGAATAGCACAATATCAAGGGAAGATTGATTCAGGGCCCATTTGCTTACTTCCATGATCTCAGGGGTCATAGTATATTTCACTGACGATTATGTAATCTCTGAAAACAGTCATTTCATATATTTTGTTCAGTTTTCTAATTATTTCCTGTGGGAGGACATTTATTAATTAAAATGAGTGGAATGAAGGTAGTCTCTTTTATGCATTTAATTTTTAAAAATTATTTTGAAAATAAAAAGTAAAGTAAAATGGAGAGGGAAATCAGCAAAAAAAATCTATCATGTTCCAGATCCTCCCTTTTTTCAATATCTCCCTTAGGATTCCTGAAGTGCCAATTTTATTATCTTTAATACATGCCATTAACATTCTGCATCCCATGACCAGGGTTGATAGCACCTGTGTAGTCTGGCAAATAATTTGTCATTCTCCAAGCCAGAATTTTAAGAATATTTTTAAATAGTATATATTTATATTATTTAATAGAAATGTATTTTCTATTATAGAATTGAAGGTTGCCCTGGCTGGTGTGGCTCAGTTGGTTGGGCATTGTCCCATGCACCAAAAAGTTTCTGGTTTGATTCCTGGTTAGAGCATATCCTTGGGTTTCAGGCTCAATCCACAATAGAGGACATGCAGGAGGCAGCTGATCCATGTTTCACTCACATCGATGTTTCTCTCTCCCTCTCCCTTCCTCTGTCTCCAAAAATCAATTTTAAAATCTTTAAATTAAAAAAAATTGAATATTTTTCTTTATGCTTATAAGTTGTATATTAGTTGACTCCTCAGACTTTTGAACTCTCCAAGTGAAACATCATTCACAAAAAAGCATTAGCAAGTAAGGCAGAATTATCAACTTCCTTTAGTTGCTCTTTCAGGGATATATGCATGGAAAATTCTCAATCTTTCTTTGACTGAAAATATCTTTAGCTCTCTAGCTTAGCTAGGGATAGAATTCTAGGTCATCCATTATTTTCCTCAGTACTTTAAAGAACTTATTCCATTATATTTTGGTCTCTAATTATGCTAATAAGTTTATTGTCAGTCTACTTGTTATGTCTTTGCAGTTCATTTGTACTTTCTTCCATTGAAAATTTATTCTTTGTATTTGAAGATCTGAAGTTTCACTACAGTGTGTCTATCTATACATTTATTTTGAATTGTTGTGCTCACAACCTAAAGGATTCATGCCTCTAATCATATTGACATCAATCCCAAATGATGAGACCTTTTGTTCACTACATTAATGAACTTGTGTGTTAGTTTTCTTTTGCTGCCATAACAAAATACCACAAATTTAGTAGCTTAAGACAACACAATTGATTTATCTTACAAGTCTGTAGGTCAAAGTGCAACACAGGTGGAATTGGATTAATATCAAGGTGTCAATAGGGCTATGTTACTTACTTTTCCCTAGGAGAGAATCCCTTTTCTTAACCTTTTCCATTTTCTAAAAGCCACTCAAATTCTTTGCTGCATACTCTCTTTCTTTATCTATAAAACCAGCAAGGCAGAATCTCTTTGTCCCTTATTCTGTTGTTACATCTCTTTGTTTCTGACCACAGCCAGGAAAGGCTCACTTTTAAGGACTCATTTGATTACACTGGGCCCACTGGGATAATCCAATATAATCTCCCCCTTCCAAGGTTCTTAACTTTAATTATATCCGTAAAGTCCCTTCTGCCATGTAAGGTAACATTCACAAATCCCAGTGATTAGAACATATACATCTTTGGAAAACCATTATTTGGTTGATCATACCTTGGGACCTCAGCATCTAATACCAAAATCTCATCCAATTTATGGTGAGTGTTCCCAAGGGTCTTGAGTTCTCTTTCTCCAACTCCCTTTTGTTGAGAGGCTTGGCTATCATTTATATTACCAGTGCTCTCTGTGAGAATGACATTCCTCTAGACACAATATGTAGTCACTTAGACTTATGATGGTGGTCCTAAGGCTACACAGAGGCAGGGGAGAAAGAGAGGAAATAAATGGTCTGTTCCCCAGTTCTATGGCTACATTTTTTCCCTTGAGTTTTGGAATATAGTCCCAGTCTCAGGTTTTTATAAGTATGGAGATTTTTCTTTCTAAAACTAAACCTTTCCAAAGTAGCTCAAAATTGGACCACTGGATTTAGCTGATGGATATGACCCACTCTATGTCTCCTTTCTTTTTTACTCTTCATTATTGGCACACTTGCCTCAAACTCCTACCAAAACAAGAAAAGTCCATATGAATTTTAATTCATTAATAAAAACAATAATAATTCTCGTGCATATCAATTCATGCATGGGGCTTACCAAAGTGGTCCGGTTCCCACTGTTTCTTTAAACTGTCCGTTTCTGAATGCATTTCGAGGTCAGTTAAGACACACTTCTATAGAATTATTGAGTTAAAAAAATATTACAGGTTTAACCAGTTTAGTTGGGAGAGTCACTCATAGATTATTTTCCTACAACCTACATTATTCAAGAGAATGTAACATTAGAGATTATTTTTTATCCTACATGGAACCAAAGCCTCTTCAAATTTGACTCTGCTTAACTTTTGTCAAGCTCCTTCTCATAGTATTCTGATCCCCACATATTCTCAGGTCCTACAGTTATCTTGTAGGCAAATTCTGTTTGGAGCAGGACCTGTACTTCCCTGCTCAGGCTGTGCAGAGCTCTGTTACTGGTTATCAGCTTGTAGGCAAAAAAGGGTGATGGAGGCATGTCATGAGGAAAACAGGAGTTATCTTGCAATGAATCTATTTCAGGGGAGTTCATATATAGTCTCCAGGCAATGGAAGGCTGTTTTCTTCTGTCAAGAGGCAATGGACAGCTTCTTCTGACCAAAAAGAACAATTATGAGCTCAAAGTTCATAGGCTCATGCATTCAAATATTTCTTGCCCAGGCCTAAGGTATCACATTTTTCCTATCTAGGAAAGACTTTGACATGGAAGACCTATTGAAGCTATGCATTCAATCTCTTCCAACTGTGCCATTCTGGACCCTGAACATACTTTTCAACAGTGTCTGATTTATTGTTACAAGAGATGGGAGTCTCCTTTATGGCTGCTTATGGCTTTCATAGTCCTATGGTTTTCATAATGTTTCTAAATTGGCAATTGGCTGCTATTGTTTTCCTTTTGCAAGGCTTACAATGCTGTCAAAAGCAAATAGTCTATTCTCCAATTCTTATTATTACCATTTTCCCAGACCAATCAAATACAGCATCCAGTCAGTATCCCTATGCCTTAGCTCCCACCTGCACATCATCCCAGTTAACTGTACATAAAAGCTTTAGTAACTGTGATGCCACTGAGGGGCAGGGACTGTGTGTTACCTACTTATTATGGAAAACCATGCTTCTGCCTTCAGATAGGTGGGCTATTCAATTCCAAATCCTATTTTGAGGATTTACTCTTAAAGAACACTCCTGGAACCATAATTTTAACCTAGGATCCAAGAAAACAAAGCTGGAAGCAAAAGATTATATATTAATGCTTTATTGATGGGTGAAATTCCAGGGAAGAAAGTATGAGAGAAAAAGGAAGTGAGGCAGGAAAAAAGTGAAACCAAACATGAGAGATATGTTATCCAGATGGCCACAGCTTAACTACAAACAAAGATGGTTGCTTGAACTTCCAGGACATCTTCAGGAAGAACTTACAAAGCTACTGCCTCTCAGAACCATCTATCACACAGGAGGAGAAGTGAGAAATGTTTGCTTCTTTCTGTCTCTCTCTCTCTCTCATTGGTTAAGTTTTATCCCACCCCGGATATTAATTCACCACACTTATAGATTATATGGCCTAGTACCTCCAGGTTCATGGAAAGCTAGAGCCTCTGTATTCCATTCTAGCCCATTTTCAAGTGCTTCATTCCTTCTGCCTAGTCAGTACTACATGTGGGGTCCCTCAGTTTGTGGGAGCCAGATTGCAACAGGGGCTGTGGCTTTATGACTAAATGGTACTTCATAGAATTTTTGTGAGGACTCAGTCAAGTAGTACCCAGTGCCTGGCATTTAGTAAATACTTAGCAAATGTTAGCTATTGTTAGCAATAGTAATTAAGTGAAATTTTTGGGTGTGATTATTATGTGACATGGCTGTTAGGAGCATTTTCTCCATTCCTTCTGAGCCTTTGTTAAACACCACTAGATTCAGTCAGCACTCTGATACACAGCCAGACACATCTCAGTGGTTCAACAATGCCGTGGGCTGTGGTCCATCCAAAGCAGTGGGAGCGGGAGCTGATATGAGGCATCCAGGCAGTTCAATGGTTTTGCAACAAATTTGCAATGGTTGTGGCCACCAGCCAAGCAGCACACAGCTATGCAATGAAGCTGAGTATTTTGCCTTTACAAAAATATGACTAGGGATAATGCCTTCCATATATAGCCACCTTAAAATATTTTAAACATTTGACTTGTCTCTGAAATCCACTAAGAAAATGAATTGACATTGTTTTTTGTTCTATAAATTATAGCTATGTAGCTGAGGGATCATTTTCCTATTCACAGAGTCGTAGATTTGCTTCTGAAACCATGAATATAGGAACTCTCAAATGTCAAATACCTGAAGACTAATATTTTCCTTGGAAAATGTGTACATCATCCTCTGAGCTAGGTTAATCATAAATAAATATCCTTCATTTAATGAATAATTCAAATCTTAGTCTTGTCACCATGGAAAAGAGGGCTCCCTTCTCCATTTTTCTCTGTGAGGCACTCAGTACTACAGACATGTTTACTTCCCTCGAGGATACAACAGCTCTTGACAAGTGGAAATATGATTTCAGCCAAGAAATTGCTGTTCTGTGTGATAAAAACAGCTTCAATATTCTGTTTTGATTCCTGCTTAAAATATAGAGAGAGGATTTTTGCAGTCAGGGTAAATCTATGTACTGATAAATGTAATAGACATGAGCCTTGAGACTGAAAAAAGTGAATTTGGGGCTTTGAAAAATATACCTTTTGCTTTTCTAGAAGCAAGAGTTAAGTTTTAAAAAAATAAAACTAGTTGAACTTATTCAGTCTAATAAAAAATATAAGCTGTAACATGGGTGGTTTCTAATAAATTTTCTAAATCATGCTTTTCTTGTCGATGACAAATGTTTATCATAAGAGTCTCATCTTTGCATTAAAACCATTTGATTGACCTAATTAATTGCCCCTCTTCCCAGATCTACATCACCGCCACTTACCTGAATACAGATTTGGCTCTATCAGTTCTGATCTTTGGACTTGTACCTTAAACATGGCATGGGCACCTGTTTAAAATGCCTCGGGCCACCCCCAACAACTACCAACCAGATCTAATCCAGCCCAGGAGAGGAGTGGGGCATGCTTAGCAACTTGCAGCCAGGTTGCAAAGAAATCTAAGAAATATGTGGTAGAGTTAGGCAGAAAGTATTGGACTTTAAATTGGATATATGCAATAGAAAGAAAGCCAGGGAACCAAAGAGAGAAGAAAACATCCCTTAGGCATCTCTATGTTTCAAGTGCTTTAACTTTAAGACATTTAATCTCTACTACCCTTCAATGAAGCCATTATTATCTTAATTTCTATAACTGTGAGAATAGAGGCTCCAAGAGGTTAGATACCTTTTTCAAAGTCACTTAGGTTTCAATTTCTTAGGAAAGTCAGTAGTTCTGTGTGGTAATTACATACATGGGTAGGTGGCATGAGACAGTGGTAAGAAAGTAATTGGAAAACTAGATTTTACCCAGATAATAGAAAGCCTTATTAAGCCCTGTCCTTTTCATAAGCCTGGTTTATGTCCTTGTTATCTCTGTAACCAAAGGCAGATTAACCTCTCTCCACCTGAATTTCTTTGTCATTAAAATGGAGGGCATGGGGAGTGATTTCATCCCATACCTACCACAAGAAGTTCTGTTAAAACCAAAGGAGACAAACTGTCCTGGATGTGGTGTGAGACAGTCAGAATAGTTGGGAGCTTGTAGCTAAAGGAAAGAGGCAGGTGGGAGGAGCCAGAAGAAAGAGGTGGCTAGAAAGAGGTCCAGACAATGGCCACAGAGGGGTCCATTTTAGTATCCAGGGCCTCATCCTCTGAGACAGAGTTTCCTATGAGTCACACTTAGCATTGCCAGGGGTGAACCTGAGGGGGACTGGGGGAGTAGAGGGGTGTGGGGGGCAGTGAAAGATTAAAGAAGACAGACAAGAGAATAAAGCTGGGGGTAGATAGGACACTGTTCTCGGATGGAGAGACAGTGCCACAACCTGCAAGCTGAATCTTTATTTTATATCCAGATTCCATGAGGCAAAGTAAGGTCATGCTCAAGATTTTGCAATGTTCTCAAAGGGTTTCAAATCTACTCAATTACATGCACCTGAACTCTATCAATCTTTGTTTGGTGGCACTTGCTGCACCTCCTGCAGCCTATATCACTTAGCCACCCGGGACCACAGGTTTGGACTATAAGGTAAAGATTACAACTATTGCCTTTGGCTATATGTACTTGTTCTAGGAGGGCTTTGCCCTCCAAGCTGAGACTTGCATGTGGCTTTGCCACCAGAGTGTCATGCCCTCTCATTAGTCCGAGGCTTGAACCTGTACAAACACTGCAGCTGCTCTCCATATTCCTATAAAGAGCCAGGTAGTAAATGTTTGCAGCTTTGCATAGTCTCTATTGCAGTAACTTCACTATGCCCCAAGCAGTCACAGACAGTAGGTAAATGAGTGGGCATGGTGGGGTGCCAATAAAACTATTTATGGACATTGGGGGAGGGGAAACACCAAAAAAATACTAAAAAATTTAGTTCCAATGAATTAATGTAAGGAAGACATTCATACATAGAAAAATGCCCATGCAACTTTAACTCATTTTTCATTGTTTCTAGTTGCAAAAATGTGCAATCCAGCTGGGAGACCATATCATTCAAACACAACCTATTTAGAATAACCACAGAAGTGTAATTCAAGGTTTAGCTGTCTTGATGTCCCAAAGTCCTTTAGCCTACTAGAGAATCCCTCATCCTTTAAGATTGAATGGATATGGTCTTGAGCCCCCACCCTATATCAAATGAGAAAAACACAGTATTGTCCCCAATATTTCTGAGGTTTCTTGGACACCTTACCTCTTTCCTTATAATCCATGACTCTATTTTTATTCCTGCTGACAGCTTTGTCTCTGCTGACTGATCCATTTACATCACAACATCTACATTGGACACTACCTAGTTTCTTGAATTCTTCAAAATACTACCGGCACTAGATCATCTGTAGAGCAGAATTTTACTGAAGATTTGAGAGCAAAAGTAGTGGGGTTACAGTAGGGTAAATATTAAGTATCCCTGTTCTTAAATGTCCTTTGCCCATTTCTGCCTTTGAGAAGTCCTTACTGGCCATCTCTTCACAAGCAGCCATAGTTCAGCATCATTTTGCTCCATTTTTTTCTTGGGCAGAAATGGGCTGGGCAGCTGGTGTTGCCTTCCTATTTTCTACCTGCTACTTATAAGCACCACCCCATCCCTATTACTTATGTAGCAATAACAACAAACACTGACTGCTTATTTATATCCTAAATTATAAGTGCTTTATGTATGTACTTTCACTTGGCAGACATTTTTTCTACATTCATTTTGCCCCAGGTGTAAGACCAAACCTTGGAGCTTCATCTTTTTTAGTCCTCAACCAATAATAAACATTTCATTTATTTAGTATTCATTCACTTATTTACTAGAGGCCCGGTGCATGAAATTCGTGCATGGGGATGTGTGTCTTTCAGCCCAATCTGGGACTTCTCAAGGGATGTCCAACTGCCAGTTTAGGCCTGATCCTACTGGGACATCCCTCTCACAATCCAGGACTCCTGGCTCCCAACTGCTTGCCTGCCTGCCTTCCTGATTGCCCCTAACCACTTCTGCCTGCCAGCCTGATCACCCCCTAACCACTCTCCTGCCAGCCTGATTGATGCCTAACTGCTCCCCTGCCAGCCTGTTTGCCCCTAACTGCCTTCCCCTGCTGACCATCTTGGGGTGGCCATCTTGTGTCCACACAGGGGCAGCCATCTTGTGTGTTGGAGTGATGGTCAATTTGCATATTACTCTTTTAATAGATAGGATTTAGGCTAGGCAGTGCTAGCTCCTGGGCTTTGGCAGCAAACCGACTTGGTCTTTTTCCTCCTGTAGCTCAGGGGTGATAAAAGTAACTTGTTAAATAAAGACATTTCTGTCTTTGAGGGAATTTCCAGATTTTATAACAACTATTTTTATACTTCAATAAAAGACAACAATAAGACAAACAGCAAAATAAAACAAAAATACAAGATGCCACACAGCAGGATATGACTTGCACACAGGTATTTCAAAAAGTATAAATATGTGAGAAGCTGATGAGACCACTTGGATTAAATCAGTGGGACTTGAGGCACTGGATCAGAGCATGCACATGTAGGCACAGAAGCCTGAGGTTGTATGAGAAGAGACATAGTGGTTATGAGCAAGGCATCTGGAGTTAGATTCTGGCTCAAATCCCAGCTCTGTCACTTACTATCTGACTCTAGGGAGCAATTTATAATCTCTCTAAGCCTATATTTCCTCACCTGGAAAACTGGGATAGTAATAGTATGTTCCTCAAAGGGTTATTGTATGGATTAAATGGGGGAAGAAAGCAAACATGTAAATCTCAATAAGTAAGCAATGCCAGAAGTGTGATAAGTACCAAGCGAAAGTTCATGTATAAAAGGGCAGACTCTCTGAGGTCCTTACACTTTAACTATTTATGAAAAGAATATCTTTGAAGACCTTACCATTTCCACAATGTGGTTTTTTCATGTACATTCAAATTTTCTAGCAACTTCTAAGGTAGATATAACTATCATCACCTTCATTATTCAGAAGTGGATATTGAACTTCAGAGAGATTAAGAATTTTCTTGTGGCTTCAAAGGAACTCAGGCCAAGACTTTGAATCCAGATCTTCTGGCTCCTAATCTTTTTATTTCTGTCTTAAAAGTAAATTATTCTCACAGAGGTAATAACCTGGCATGACAACCAATAGCTTAGGCAAGAACTTCCACCAAGAGTAGAGAAGGCATCTAAAGCTAAGTCAAAAGTGGGAGTCAAAATTTGTGTTATCTCAGGGATCTAGAAATAATTGGCCAAATATGAATTGATAGTAATGTCCCTTAATAGGGAAAGGATAAAGTAGTACCTCCTTACACGGGATATCATGTAGCCAATGGAATGAATGAGGTACATCTATATATACTGGCCTAGAAAGATGTCCACCCACCTTAAACAAAAGAGCAGGCTGTGGAACAATATGCACAAGAGGGACGTTAATACAGTAGGTAGTGTTTCAGAGAACAGTGATTGACCCATGTGATTCAGTCCTCATCACATGGTCCCCTTTCCACACTATTACTCCCACAGCCTCCTTTCACAACTCCCCTTTTTCTGGGTTCTCATTATCTTTTCTCTTACCCACTCTCTTCCCCAGTTTCCTCTCTTCTCTCCGCCTGCGGCTCCTACACTAGGGACCCTAGGAGCGATTGTTTGTGGAAGCCAAACGCATGCGCTTCCTAGACCAGGGAGTGGGCAGGTTTGCCCTGGAGTCCGAGAGTCATTGATCCCAGAGCCTCCCGCGCATGCACCCAACCCGGCTGCCCAGCCCATTTCTTCCCAAGTCACCTTGGTGCTCAACTTGGGAAGTTGTCGCTGAGTTTGCTGAGATCACATTCAGTGCCGGGTTTTCCTGTTCGCTTCTCTGGCTGTTGAGACTCTTCTGCAGGTGGTGGTGTTAATGATTGCCATGCTTCCTGCTGTTGCAGCACCGCCCCCTTAAGTGCGGGAGTTTAAACCAGATTTGCTTCAACTAGGAAACAGTAAGAAAGCCGGCCCTTTCCCCTGAAAGTAGATAATGAGTTCCCTCCCCTCCGTGCTACACGCTTCCTTGTGTGTACTAAATTGCATACAAAACTCAAATTGATATTCGTGAACTAAGCTCCTTAAATAGTAAGGATTAGTAGCAGCTAACCCTCACAACCTTTGCCTATAAGGTAGGTCCATATTATTGATGAGGAGCCACGACACAGAGAAGTTAAGGAATCTGCCCGAGTTCACCCAATGTACATTCATTTAGAATATTTAGTGGCAGAGCCTGAATTAGATCCCAAGTAATCCGGCCAAGTGTCCAGTACCCCCAAGCACTGCATTCTGCTGCCTCGCAGAAAGAAACCGGGCTAGGGTAAAAATCAGTGTGCATGTCAAGGAGCAGTTTATTGAGGCTTCGTTTTCTTTTAGGTCAACTTTGGGAAGTAGGAGAGAGGAGATTGGAATGGAGACTGGAAAGAAGACCAAGAGGTTCTGAGGTCAGAAAACTGTGAAGTGGAAGAAGGTAGATTAGTTATAAGAACATACAAGTATCTACATCCATTTTTTGACATATAAATATAATTTATTGAGGTGAAATTTACATAACATAAAACCTTTTTAAAATGAACAAGTCAATGACATTTAGTACATTCACACTGTGTAACCACCACCTCTACTAATTCCAAAACATTTCCATTACCCTGAGGTAAAACCACATACTCAGGAAGTGGTTACTCCCAATTCCCCACTACTCCCAGCCCCTGACACCACCTATCTATATTGTCTCTATGGACTTATCTGTTCTGAATTTGCATATAAATGGAATCATACAAAATAGAATCATACAATAATAAGCTTTTGTGTCTGGCTTCTTTGTCTTAGTATAATGTTTCTAGGTTCCTCTTTGTAAGAAGCATATATCAGTAATTCATGCTTTTTATGGCTGAATAAAATTCCATCATAGGTACATAACACAATTTGTTTATCCTTTCAGCCATTGATGGACAGTTGGACTGTTTCCATCTTTTGACTATTATGAATAATGCTATTGTGAACATGTGCTTGTGTGTGTGTGTGTGTGTGTGTGTGTATACATACATATATATATATACTTGTTTGAATACCCATTTCAGTTCTTTTGCATCTATGCCTAGGAGTGGTATTGTAGGGACATGAGGTACTCTACATTTTTTAGAAACTCTTCCTTAATACTACAATATTATTAATACTGTAAATAATATTAGATACAAGGACTATATTAGACATTTTAAATCAGTGTTGAAATTTGGGGCCAGAGAAACCTGTGCATTGTAGGATGCTTAATGGTAATCCTGGCCCCTACCCAGTAGATGTCAGCAGCATCCCTCTCACTCCCCCCATTTATGAGAAGTAATAATGTCTCCAGACATTGCCAGATAACCCCTGGGAGGCAAAATTGACACCCTTCACTCTGAAAATCACTGTTTTAAAGGGTTCCCTGTAAACTTGAAACAAATAAGACACTAAAGCAGAATACTAAAAGAAAGTAAGGGCCTTTAAGAAATGGACATTCCTTTCAAGTTTACAGACAAATACTTTTTGTTTACTATGTTATGTTAAGGGGGTTGTATGTGTGATAACCAGGAAAAAAAATTTATCATTATATAGTCATGTAACTTTCATATGTATCTTTAGAACCATAAATCTATCTCATCCACAGAACTCCAAGAAATACAGCTTTTCACCACAGTGTGCATTACATACTAATCACATTTATAGCAGACTGTATCATAGAATTTTTAAGGTGCCAACTAGGAAGATTTGCAAGATATTTTTGATATGGTAATATTTATTATTTCACATATAAAGTCAGACAGAGCCCATAAAGAATTTCCTATTTGGTTCAGCCAAATAATGGAAAGACAAATGCTGATTTTCATTACTGGCATACAGTGAACCAAATTATTTTTTTACATGTACTGTTAAATATCATGATGAGTTAGTTGTAGAGTGGGAACTCTTGACTACATAAGTACCTTTACCATCAAAATCTGCCAGGATTGAGACTGTTATGAAAATGGATCAGCCTTAGGCACACACCGCATTGGTGTAGAATTCACAGCAGTTAGCAAGGGCTATGGCACTAAACTCTTTATTTTCCCAAGGGCCGGAAAAAGAAGGAGCGTTGGTGCCATTCAGAGAAGTACTGAAATGAAAAGCCAGAGAGATACATAGTGGGTCAGATTTTTAAGAAAATTCATTAAGACATGTCAATAAATTCTACCAAGCAATTTGGGGGAGGGGGGGCGCGCGCGCAGGAAGACCTATAAATGGATCCAATTGCAATGACCAATTAAATAGGACAGAATTAAGTATATTTTTCATTCATCCCCAAGATAAGACCTGTATATAAGCATCTATTTCCACGCCTCCCTACATACACGCCCCCGCCCCCATCCCAGGACACCACCACTCTACTCTGTTTCTATGAGTTTTATTTATTTATTTATTTTTGATTCTACATATAAGTGATACCATGCAGTATTTGTCTTTGTCAATCTTATTTCACTTTGCTTAATGTTGTTACAAATACCAGGATTTCCTTCTCTTATAAGGATACATTTTCTGTATCCATACCGTGGCTACTATGAATAATGCTGCAATGAACATGGGAATACAGATAGTGATTTCATTTTCTTTGGATATATACCCAGAAGTGAGATTGTTGGATCATGTGGTAGTTCTATTTTTAATTTATTTGGGAACCTTCATGCAAGTAAGGGATTTTAATATTCCCATTTAGAAATGGATAGATCATACAGACAGAAAATCAACAATGACACATTGGACTTAAATTATATGATATACCAGATAGACTGCCATACATTGACAGAACAATCTATCCAACACCAGAATATACTCAAGTACACATGAAAATTATCTGATAGGTCAGATGCAAGTCAACAAAACAAGTCTTAATAAATTTAGGAAGATGATATTATTATCTGTTTCTTGTAAGGCTGGTCTAGTGGTAATGAACTCCACCAGCTTTTGCTTATCTGGAAAACACTATTTCTCCACTTCTGAAAGAAAATTCTGCCTGATAAAGTATTCTTGGTTGGCAGTTTTTTCTTTTGAATATATTATCCCACTCCCTTCTGAACTACAAGGTTGCTAGTGAAAAATATGCAAATATTCTTATGAGGATTCACTTGCACATAATTAGTTATTTTTCTTTTGCTGGTTTTAAATTCTCTCTTTGTTTTTAACTTTTAACAATTTAATTATGTTTTTAACTTTTAAAAAATGTAATAATGTGTCTCTGTGTAAGTCTAGTTAATGTCCCGAAGGGGAGGTTTGCAGTCAGCACCTGAATGCAGGCTAATTAGAAGCTGGCTCCTCAGACACCAGCTGGGAAAGTATGCAGTCAGATTCTTTTCAGGGAGAAACTGGAAGATGAGCATTGTGCCTGCTCCCTCTGTACTGAACCTGGGTGTATAGCTATTGGGGGTTGCTCCTGTGCTCATTTAAAAACTTTGTTGGCTAGATTTCCCACTGGAAATTGATTTCCAGTGCAAGCCCAGTTTACTACCAGAGATAGGTGATTTGGGGGCCTGTTCCTTAAGTGGCAGCCATAAAATTTGGGGCATTAGATGTGTGTACATGCTCCTTCCAGGGAGATCCTGGAAAATTGGTTTTATTGTTGGAGGGAGAAAGTGGGCTCCAAGGAGGATCACAGTCATCCCATAGATACATGCTAATTAGAAGCTAGACACAGGGGACTCATAAATGCAAGCCACATTGGTTATCAGAGCCAGGTGATCTGGGGGCTTGTCCCTTGGGCAGCACCACAAAAACTATGGCACCATAAGTGTGTAAAACTCTTTCCAGAGAAATACTGATGACCTGGTTTTATCATTAAGCGAGCCTGATTGAAAGGTCAGGGAAGTGCCCATGGGCTTGTTTGGGTTCTAGGGAGGATTGCAGTGAGCACTTAGTTGCATGCTAATTAGAAGCAACAGTCCAGGCAGCAATTTAGAAAGTCTGCTGCAGAGCCCTTTCAGGGGAAAGACTGGGAGATGAACAATTTTGCCTCTTCCCTCTGCACTGAGCCTTGGAGGATTGCCACAATGAATGCTCACCTACTGCTGTTGGTTTGCTATAATTCTGGGAGACTCAGAAACCCAAGCCTCATATTTTTTCAGAGCTAAGTGTTTGGGGCACCTGCCCCTCAGGTGGGAGCCTTAAAAGTTGGTGCCCTAGCCGAAACCGGTTTGGCTCAGTGGATAGAGCATCGGCCTGCAGACTGAAAGGTCCCAGGTTCGATTCCGGTCCAGGGCATGTATCTTGGTTGCAGGCACATCCCCAGTGCAGGTCGTGCAGGAGGTGACTGATGGATGTCTCTCTCTCTCTCTCTCATCTATGTTTCTAACTCTCTATCCCTCTCCCTTTCTCTCTGTAAAAACTCAATAAAATATATTAAAAAAAAAAAGTTGGTGCCCTAGCTGTGCAATCCAAACCCTTCCCTCCTCTGGGAGAAGTTGAGTGGGGAGTTCCCTCAATTGTATGGTTCTGTGCCATGGTTATGGTAAGACTGTGTCTTAGCCTTTCCTACCCAATTCAATGTGGGTATTTTCTCAGTTTCCCAATGTGTAGGAGTCACTCAGCTAGTTTCTGGTTCTCTCAAAGGGAATTACTATAAAGCTATACATTCAGTGTAGCTTGGAGGAGGGAAATTCAGGAGCCTCCTCTATCGCCATCTTGGCCTGGAATCACTCGAAACTTATTTAGTACAAACAAATTGTACAAAAACATGATCTGTTTTAGAATCTAGATGCTAATGACACTAAGTAAATGTCTGTAGACAAAAAGTCCATTGTAGCTTTGGAGGCAGAAATGAGCAGGAAAGAGTATTCTGTTAATTTTTCATTGAAGTTCAATGGAAAGACAACTCATTATTAACAAAAATTAGCAGTTTTCACTTTATTCATTTACTTTAGATTGTGCTTACAATGAAATCCACTAGACTGCCATAAGAACATAGGAATCAAACAATATCACTATCCTGTTTATAATTCATCTTTAATAGTACAATAAAGGGATTATTTTTCAAAGATTGTTGGTTGCCTACTCTGATGATAACCTCCAAACACAAGAGGGTAATATCTGTTTACTCAGCATAGTAACTTATTAAGCAGCCAGCACCCAAACATCTACATAAAAAGTGAACAGATAAACTACTTAATGATAACTTTCAAATATATCTCCCACTCTGATTTCTTTCCTGAACCCCAGACCCCAACTGGCTTGCAAGTAGCATCACATGGTAGTCCCACAGATACCTCCAAGTCAACATAACCAACGGAATTAAACTAAACCATAATCTTTCCCCTTTATTCCCATTCCTGAAACTAGTCCTCCTCTCAGTGAACTAGTGTCATCCCTTTTAGACCCACTTTCTCAAGCTACAAAGAAGACAATTACGAGAGATTAACCAAGATGGCGGCATAGGTAAACACCTACACTGCTGCCTCGCACAACAATTTCAAAACTACAACTAAAAGACAGAACGGACATCATCCAGAACCACAGGAAAGCTGGCTGAGTGGAAGTTCTTACAACTAGAAGGAAAGAGAGGGGCTCACAGAGACCCAGAGGAGCTGCAAAAAGCTGAGGTAGGGAGACGCGCGCGCTGAGAGAGCGGGTGCCGGAGTACCGGGCTGGCTTTCTCTGGCGGGAGGGAAACGGAGACTCCCAACGGCATTGAACCCCTTATCCTACGACACTAAATCCCAGATCCAGCCGAAACTCATACGGGGGGAGTTTGGACTGTGAAAAGGGAGAGGTGCACGGAAATTTAGGGGAGTCGCAGAAGATCAGGTCCGGTGCTGCGTGAGGACAGACTGCTGATTGTGCCGCTGGCTTTCGCGACTGGGCGGGAGACAGACCCTCCCAGCTGGGCCACTTCTGAGTCCACTGGGCCCCTGTTTCGGGCGAAACCCTGGGGACCTAGACTCGTGTGGTCCTGGTACGCAGGGGAGCTGGAAAGGCAGTGGTTAGAGGCACCACGGGCGCGCGCACAAGGACCGCTCCAGCCATTACCCAGTCACGTGAGACTCAGGGGCCGTGGAGGGCGGGGCGACTGGAAGGCAAGGCGGTCCCTTAAGCCCTGAGACTCCACCCCTCCCAAGCTCAACAGAGGCTTCTGCGGCTTTGCGTCTGCTATCATAAGGCTGAATCCAACACAGAAGTTTCCCCGGCATAGGGAAAATGCCGAGACAAGGGAAGGGATCACAAACAAAAGAAATGGAGGGAAAAAAACAACTGGATATAGAGTTCAAAACCACGCTTATAAGGTTTTTCAAGAATATGCTAGAAAAGATGGATAAATTTAGCGAGAGCCAAGAGGAGATGAAACATACACTGACTGAAATAAAAAATATTATACAGAGTCCTAACAGCAGACTAGAGAAAGGCAAGAATCAAGTAAAAAATTTGAAATATAAAGAAGCAGACAACATTCAACTGGAAAAGCAAGAAGAGAAAAGAATCCAAAAATGTGAACATAATGTAAGGAGACTCTGGGACAGTTTCAAGCGTACCAACATCAGAATTGTGGGGGTGCCAGAAGAAGAGAGAGAGCAAGATACTGAAAACCTATTTCAAGAAATAATGACTGAAAACTTCCCACATCTGGTAAAAGAAATAGACTTACAAGTCCAGGAAGTACACAGAACCCCATATAAAAGGAATCCAAAGAGGACCACACCAAGACACATCATAATTAAAATACCAAGAGCAAAAGACAAAGAGAGAATATTAAAAGCAGCAAGAGAAAAACAGTTTATTACCTACAAGGGAGCACCCATACGACTGTCAGCTGATTTCTCAACAGAAACGATGCAGGCCAGACGGGAGTGGCAAGAAATATTCAACGTGATGAATAGCAAGAACTTACAACCAAGAATAATCTATCTAGCAAAGCTAACATTCAGAATTGAAGGGCAGATAAAGAGCTTCACAGATAAGAAAAAGCTAAAGGAGTTCATCAACTCCAAACCAGTATTATATGAAATGCTGAAAGGTACTCTTTTAGAAGAGGAAGAAGAAAAAGGTAAAAGCCAAAAAAATTATGAACAACAAATACATATCTATCAACAAGTGAATCTAAAAATTAAGTGAATTAAAATTTTGATCAACAGAATAAACTGGTGAATATAATAGAATCAGGAGCACAGAAAGGAAGTGGACTGATAATTCTCAGGGGGAAAGGGGTGAGGGGTGTACAGGGAGAGACTGGACAAAAATCATACACCTATGGATGAGATCAATGGGAGGGAGCTAAGGGCAGAGGGAGTGGTGGGAGCTGGGTGGAGGGGTGCTATGGAGGGGAAAAAAGAGAAACAAATGTAATAATCTGAATAATAAAGATTTAATTATAAAAAAAAGAAGACAATTACTTAAGGCTCCTTTTCCTTCCCTACCCCATCCTTCCCTCCTATGTAGCGATGACCAATCCCATTAGTTGGAGCATCATCCCATACACAGATTTCAGGCTTGATCCTGGTATTCACCCAAAATTCTTCTTTGTCTAGTGCATCTTCATCCCCATAACCACTTAGTATCAGCTGTCACTATTTAGTCACTTAGACTATTATAGCAATGTGTTTATTTGTTATAATAATTATCTTTAAAAAAAATCTTATCATGCCAGTGTTCAGAATTCTGTAAGTCAAGATCTGTAAGGCCTTTTAAGGTATTTTAGCCTCATCTCGGAGAACTCTCTTCATTATCTTCAGAACTCTCTTCACTCACCCATATATCACTACTGTACACATCTTTTATTTTGGCAGAACTAAACATTCTAATTCCTCAAATCTTTCTGTGTATCTCATAACTAGTTCTTTTAACTTATATATGCTCCCTTTTTTCCCCTCCTGTCTTATTTTAGTATGTTTCTTTATCTTTGGTCTTCTCTAGTTAGAAAATATGCCTACGTGTAGTTTTTTGGCATTTATCTTGCTTTGTGTTCTTTGAGTTTCCTGGATCTTTGGTTTGGAATCTGACATTAA
This sequence comes from Lasiurus cinereus, assembly GCA_011751065.1. Classification (NCBI taxonomy): domain Eukaryota; kingdom Metazoa; phylum Chordata; class Mammalia; order Chiroptera; family Vespertilionidae; genus Lasiurus; species Lasiurus cinereus. The sequence continues at coordinate 55,128,383 of JAAGEH010000076.1, forward strand.
TTTGGGAAAATTCTCAGTTATTATTATTTCAAATATTTTTTCTATTCCTTTCTTTTCGGTTGGTTGGAGCATCATCCCATACACTGAAAGGTGGTGGGTTTAAATCCAGGTCATGGCTTATATCCAGATTGTGGGTTCAATCCCGTCAGAGCACATAGGGGAGGCAACCAATTGATGTTTCTCTCTCACATGGATGTTTCTCTCTTTCTCTCTGCCTTCCTCTCTGTAAAGTCAATTTTTAAAAACATATCCTTGGTGAGGATTAAATAAAAAAATAAATAAAAAACCAGCCTGGCAGTGTGGCTCAGTTGGTTGAATATGGTCCGATGCACCAGGAAGTTGCTGGTTCAATTCCCTGTCAGAGCACATGCCCAGATTTCAGGTTTGATCCCCAGTAGGGGGCGTGCAGGAGGCAGCTGATCAATGATTCTCTCTTATCATTGATGTTTCTATCGCTCCCTTTCCCTTCCTCTCTCTGAAATCAAGTTTTAAAAAAAAACATATTTTTTTTAAAAGCAGACCTAGATACAGAGAGTATTTTGACAGATGGAACAGGGGTTGGGAGAATGGGTGAAAAGGGTAAAGGGATGAAGAAGTAAAAATTCTAATTATAGAATAGTCACAGAGTGTAAAGAACAGCATAGGGAATATAGACAATAATATAATAACTATGTATGCTGCCCGATGGGTACAAGATTTATCAGAATGATCACTTAGTAAGTTATATAATGTCTAATCAGTGGATTGTACAACTGAAACTAATGTAAATTTGCATATCAACTGTAATAGAAAAATAAAAAAATTGTTTGAAGAAAATAACTTATAGAAAACTAAGACTCAAATGGAGCACCTGATAAAGTGATTGTATTTGACCATGCAGTTCTACTGTTCTACAGACCAACTTCTCAATAGCATATTTTTCATCATATATGTATCTACTTTAGGACCCAGCAATTCTACTCCTGGTATTCACTCAAAAATAAATAAAAACATGTATCAACAACAACAAAAACAGAGTCTCTGGTATGTTTTTAAATGGTTCCTTTTCCTCCTCACCCAGGAAGGGGGAAAGAGAACCATTTTGAAGTACAACAGAACTTCAACTCTGTTTCTTAGATTCATAAGAGAGGTGAATAATCTAAGAAGAATAACTGATTTTTTAAATTGTTCAGTTTTTTACTTGTTTACCAGATCCTTACATGAGAAAACAGAAAACTATTATAATACTCCAGAAATTGGTAAACAAATTCATTTCATCTGAATGCATCATGACCAATTCAACTTGATCCTCATTCAGTCATCATTTCTGTCTGAAGAAGCCCATAATTTCTTAGCCATCTAGGACCATTGCCAAGCCTTCACCTACAACATTCTGGTCACAATAGGGAAACCACACTTCCTTTCTTCTTCCCTTGCCCCTCCACCTCTCAGTATCCCACCAATATCAGTAAAATCTGTCACTTGTCTACACTAGAGATAATACACACTAGAAGTAATAAGAGAAAAGATCATAGCGCTACACTACCACAAATACCCATCTTCCTTCTTAAACACTCTATTCAGGATCCATATGATTACTCTCAAGACCCTATTTTTCCCAGAAGATTCCTGAGTTGAGGATAGCATGTAAGAAGAAGAAGCTGGGATCCTGATGCTCACTCACCTCTGGAAGAGCTCTCTGCAGCACACATAGGCCTCATAAGTTCTATTGGTGAAACTTGTGTTTAGGAAGGAGACACAGTCAGTTTCAGCTCCCCTAGGAACATAGAGGATTCCTGGATAAAGGAGACAGATAGTAAGGGGAAGATTTTACACATGTTCCTGAAAACTCTCAATAATTTGGGTGTAAATTGGAGAACATTGTAGATTAGGTGCCTTTTCTATACATCTGTGAGATGAATGGTTAAATCAGTAATCTGAGAAAGTTCTTATCAATATCTAGGTATGTGACTTCTACCAAGAGACTAAGCTGAGGTACATACCTGCCACACAGGCACTAATAAGAGATACACAGGCCCCTGTGAAGAGGGCACGGACTACAAGCTTGGACAAGTCACTCTTCCGGTGGGGTACCATTGATGCTGCAGACAAAACAAAATAATTTGATCTCTTCCTCACCAGCCAATCTGGTATTTACCATGATCCCCAATTAAAGAATGCAGAAGAACAAAACACAATAGACGAATAGCTTTTTTAATACTAACCACCAGAGGCTGGTCAGCAGTGCCCTAAGAAGTATGTATATACATTAGTCCTGAGGGTTCACTAACTCATTTTCCAGTAAAGGAATGTGTGTATGACCCTAACTTCAGTGGTTCCATGAACATTCCCAAGATGCATCTGAATCAAGGAAAGCTCCAGTTTGCTCCAGACAGGCACAGATGCCTGGTGTTCACTAGTTGGACCAGAATCTGATGAACTGTTTTGAGCCAGAGGGATAAGGACGGCCACATTTGTCTAAACCTCAGTCACATGATTCACATCCCACTGCTAGAGGGCAGTCTATCAATCAGACAGTAATCGGGCACCAGAATTAGAACAGCACAGACAAGCATTTAACAAAGGGGGAAAATAAACCAGAAGGAAATTGTTTCACCTTTAAGTTGTTCAACCAGCAGGCAAATAAATCAATTTAATGATTTGTAATGATTCTAAATGGACACACTTAGCTGTGTTTCTTCTTACACTTTATTTCTAACTTGGATTTTCCAAACTCTTGGAATTTACTATCCCTGACCTCAAGGACAACTCCACTTTCTTCACACTTTTTCATCCAGCCATTACCCACAATCTAAATGCATCTGTGTCTGCTTCAAATACTTACTCCTCCCCCACCTAGTGATTTATAACTTTTAATCCCACACTTGACACTAGTGGTTCTCAATGTCTATCTGCCCTATGTGTCTTATGATTTTATTTGTCTTTTGATTCCTTGTACAACTCCTACTTCTATGAAGACAACTGGTGAGCAGCCTAATTTCAGAAAGCACCTTTGGTACTGAATAAAAAATAATGGGTATATATGCACAATACCCATTTAATGGCAAAATAAAAGTAATATCATGATAACCTTCCTCAAAGGGAAAATAAAAGTAAAATAAATCTTTTGAATCTCTAATTGAATGGAAAAAGAGTAACAGAAATTGAGATTGTAAATCTAACCTGGACTCCATGCATAGCCAGGCACATGGTTACCTTAACTCCAAATTATCTGTGCCAATCAGGGCCCATTTCATACCAACTTCTCTGTCTGGTCTCAACTTGTACTGAAGCACCAGACTGCCTACTGCAGAAGCTGGGGTCTGTCTGGCTTATTGGGCAGCTGGGAAAATGAAATAACTCACTCAGGCCTCCCAGTGTGATTCCTATGGAACTAAGATTGGCAAATCCACAGAGTGAAAATGTTGTAATGGTTTCAGCTCTCACCTAAGAAAAACACATGTAAATAAGTAAATAAATTCAGTCCCATATGTGTAGTGATATAATCATGATAGAAGTTCCAAAAATCATAGAACCCCCAATCTTTTCCACATTACCCTAAAGAATATGGAAAAGATGCTCAGAAAATAATCACTTCCTGAGTTATTACAGGAATAATGTTATAGCAACCATAATGGGCCTCTTTGCCCAAGAGAGCACTCTTATAGTTCATGAGTATGGAGAAATCCATGAGTATGAAGAAGGCCTACTAAGAAAGAGGATGATTGAGATAGAGGGAGAGGGAAAAGGAGATCAATTTATAGCATTTAAACTTATACATGAAGAAGGGGACTTTAGACCATCAAAAATAGTGTCCATGCTGAACTTCCCCAACAGTAAATTACATTATAGAGAGAAGTTGGGTCAGAGTGCAAGGGAGGAATAGCACATAGACCTCAGGGGACTGGAGCTAAGCATATTGTTATTCTTGCTTTGTGGGTTAGGCCTGGGACACTGGAAAGGGATCCATGGGTGTGAAACAAATTTGTATAACACTTTCTGTCTGCCCACAAATGATTTATGCTCTTCTGAATTGCCACCTACAGAAATCCATTGTTTCTCGCCCCCGATCCACTCTTCCATTCCAGAGAGACGTTTGTTCTTGTATTGAGACAGTTGCTGATAGGCCACAAACTCATTTGTGAAGAACTTGATCCCCACCATCTCAGCAACCATTGGACAATCTGCCCACTCTACACCCATCATGAAAACCATAGGCCTTAGGATATAGGAGCAAATGACCTAGGTGAAAAGAAAGAACAAGTAACACAGGTCAGGACTCAAGGACTTTCTCCGGAGCCTTAACTTAGTCTCCTCCACCCTTCTATCCATGCTCTCTCTTAGCTCACTGTGGGTCAGGAGAGCACTCACAGTTCAAGGACCACTTACATACAACCTAGAGGGACAGCACAACAAATGTAACTCTTTACCTGGAAAGTGAGCCCCTGTATGTCTACCAATTCCCCTAGCCAGGAAAGGGTAGCATTGACGAAGGCCAACACGGCCAAAAAGGCAATCAGGTTGGCTGCTACATTAGTAGCAAGGCCTATGGCATCTGTGGCTCCATTGCTGGCAGCTTCCAGGATATTTGTCTCCTTCCTGTGGTTATTGGGCATAGGAGAAGAATATGGTGTCTGGATTAGTCTCAGCCTCTCACAGAAGAGAAATATCACTTTTCCTGCAGTGCAGGAGTACAGGAGGAAGGTGCAAGACCAGTGATGGGGTTCCTTAGTGACTCTTGTGGTGGCAATTGTACTGAAGCAGTATCAGATCTAATTGCCATGAAATTGCACTGAGACCTAGGACAGAGGATACTGGTCGGCAAAAGACAGAGGCAGATGGAGGGTTAAACAAATTAAATCTACGTGATCAGCTAGAGGTAGAGAACAAGAGAGGATATGGAATCAGATTATTGCTTCTCCAGGAGACGTGAAGCCTCTGCCACCACATCACTACTCCTGACTCTGCACCTGATCTTAGTGTCTCCCAAATTATATGCCTCATTGGACTCACCCACGGGGCATTTTTACCCCCTCCTTATTCTTGAACTTGGATTCCTCCACTTCTGGATATATCAACTTTGACAAAGCAAGGGCAGATGGGGCAGCCATCACAGACGCAGAAATCAAGGATGATGCTTCAATCTGTAAGGCCAGACATAGAAATCAGTCTGCAGAACCCACACGTGGGTTCACCCAGGAGTGATCAAAAATATTATGCCTACCCCAAAGGATATGAAGGCTCCCAACACAGTGCCTGAAATGGTGGCAAACCCTCCAGTCATCACTGCATGGATTTCAGAGAGTGTCATGTCTGCAAGGTATGGACGGACGAGCAGAGGTGCCTCTGTCTATGAACAGGAGAAACGAGTCAGATTCAAGAGGATGTGACTCTCCACCCCAGAGTGCCCACCGGGCCCAGGCACACATCCCTCTAGTGTGAGTGCCCTTCCATGATGAAGCTCTGCTTTTAGGCCCTCTCAGCATCTGCCTCACTCTCTCTGGCACATAATCATATCCTGGCTGGATTGTTATCATCAATTCTCATACATGTTTGTCTTACTTATATAAATTCTAAAATGCTATGGAAGGGGAGTGGTATATTTTTTCTCCATGTCTAAAATCAGCTACAGTAAGTCCTCACTTAATGTTGATAAGTTCTGTGACTGCATAATGAAACCAATTTTACCGTAGACTGATTGATATAAACAAGAGTTAAGTTCGTATGGCATCTCATCAACTTTATAATGAAATAAAGTTAAATGAAATACTTTTTGTCCATATATTATTTGAGGACCTGATGTACTTAATGAATGACCTTATGAAATACAGTATATTTCCTGAGTACATATTAGTAGCTTTAAAAGTACTTGTTAAATTAATTGCAAATATATTATTAAAACCTATTGTTGATGAAAGAATCAAAAGAAATGTTTGAAAATGTAATGAAATTCTGAAGACCCAATTCTAAACTGTATTTAGCATCAACTTAAGGTAATGTTATTTATCATTTAATGAGTGACAATTATGTGCCTAGTGCTGTACTAGATGCCAGGGATATTAATAGAAATAAGGAAAAGTTCCTACTCTTAGGAGCCTATAATCTAGGACAGAAAACAAAGCCAGTTATAGATCATTTCAGTAAAATGTGGAGTGCTAAGGTGGAAGCATGCAGAAAAGTACTCTGAAAACATTTCAGAAACAGTTAATCAGCCAAGGGCCTTGTCAACTTGACAAACCATTGTCATTGTCCCTAACATTGAGTTAACCACTCAGTAGCATATATTGAGCACCTATTCCGGATAAATGTATCAAACAGTGTATTATGAGGAAGAGCCTTGGTGTTAGCTCTGAGCAAAGCAAATTATTGCTTCCTCAGACACCCTGGAAAACAAGGATCACAGGGAGAAACTAAAACCTTAGAGCACACTAAAGGCAGGGAGATTTGGACCAGGACATTTCCCTATATTCCTGTGTAAGAAGTTGGATCAGTGGTTAAGGATGTCCAAACTAAGTATACCCAGGTAAGTAGTTGTATTACACATGAAGGGTAAAAGCAGTGGGCTGAGTTTCCTTTGAACTTCTGAGTTTTCTTTCATCAGTGATTAACTGCCCATACATCTCATTTATTTGACTTTTCAGAAGGAAAACATACTTTTCTCAACCTGTTTTCTGCCACATCATGTATTCCCCAGGGGAAAAAAAAATTATCAGAAGGCCTCAGAGTACTTACCATACCCACAAAGATGTTTCCTGCCACAGCTAGGGTCTCTGTGGCGGTGGTGCCCATGGTAATTTGTAAAAACCAGGCAATCTAAAAGGGTACAAAGACCTAAACAGTTAACATTAGTGAAAATCTTGGAGAGTATCTAGCAAGCCTCTCCCCAACCCCCATTCCCTTTTCCATTTACTGGTAAGGAAACTAAAGCCTAGAGAAGTGGAGTGATAAACCCAAGGCCACAAAGCAAATTACAGAGCCTGGACCAGAACTCAGGACTCTTGGCTTCCAGAACTAATAGATTAAAACTCAGTATGAAATGGCAGTCCAGCCCATTTTCTCTTCCTGCTCTGCTCCTCAGCCTACCTAGAGCCTGGGCCTGACCATCCGATATCAGGCATGCTTGAGTTTGCCTTTTCACACTGGTTCTAACATCTGGATCCTACATGTGAGTGTCATGTTCATGCTTCTTGACAGACCAAGATGAAAGCCCCCCTCCTGAGTGGTGTAGGAGAATGACTCACCTTCTGAACTAGCCACTGCACAAGGCCCAGGTAGTAGAGAATGGACATCACACATCCAAAGTAAATGATGATTGGTAAGGCCTGTAATGAGAATGACGGGCTACTAATGAGATATTACAATAGACCTCCCCCCCTTATTCATGGTTTCACTTTCTGTGGTTACCTACCATCAACCATGCTCAGAAAATACATTATGGAAAATTTAAGAAGTAAACAATTCCTAGGTTTTTAAATTGTGCACCACAATGATTATCATGATAGAATTTTGTACTGTCCTGATCTGTCCCGACTGGGATATGAATCATCCCTTTATCTAGTGTATACACTGTTTACACTAGCCACCAGCCCATTAGTCACTTAGTAGCTGTCTAGGTTATCAGATCCACTGTCACAGTATGTCAGTGCTTGTGTTTAAGTAACCCTTATTTTATTTAATGGCCCCAAAGCACAAGAGTAGTGAGGCAGATAATTCATAAAGTGCTTCCTTTAAGAGAAAAAGTAAAAATTCTCAGTAAGAAAAGAAAAAAAAATCATATGGTAAGGTTGCTAAGATCTTTGGTAAGAATGAATCTTCTACCTGTGAAATTGCCTAATTTATAAATTAAACTTTATCCAAGATAGATCTGAATAGGGGGGAAAAACAATATAGGGTTTGGTAATACCTGGTTTCAGGCATTCACTGGGGATTGGGATAATCTTGGAATGTATCCCTCACAGGTAAGGGGGACTACTGTACAAATGTGCTCATGTATGCCACAGATGGACTGTGTTTCAGGTCTCTAAATTAACTCTTAGTCTTCCAAGAGCAGCTGACACAGTATAGATACTCAGTGGATATTTTTTTTAACACAAGCTAGTTTAGGAATAACTTAAATGTATTATATCTGTTATCCCATTAGTACCAAGCCACAAGGAGCCTTCTCCCCCCCCCCCTCCTATTTTATTCCAGTTTCAGTATGGTAATGATCAAAGGGCTGGAGATTGATGCAGTTCCTTCTACAGATGGGGTCTGATCCTCTTCTTAGGGTCAAATTGGTATGTAGACTAGCTGATCTCTTGGGCACACATTTTTATCCTCTGCTTTATACCTCTCCCCACACGGACCCTCATCACTGCCTACAAAACAGATAATGACCTGAAAAGCAAAGACATCCTTGACCAGTGTATCCCCAAAGACAAAACTGGAGCCAGCTACTGTGTAGCCCAGGAAAATCTGAAAGAAAAGAGAAAGAGAGAGAGTGAATAAGAGTGAAGCCAGGTAGGACAAAGAGGAACATTTGATCAGACTCAGACATGATTAGGTCTTACTTCTGTTACTGAATATATCTCTCACAGTTCTTTATTCATATAATTAATTGTACCCTAGTATACTCTTTCGTTTCCCACCAGATCTCCCACTATTATCATTAACAAGATGTAGTCCAAATCTCCTTTCTCTCGGGTTCTAAAAGAACAGAGCCCTCACATTCAATTTCTCATACCTGAATCTGCTCTCCCAGCCACTGAAATGCATTAAATCCAGGATCAGTTCTGATGACCAAGATCCCAAAGACAAATTGAAGACCCAGGCCCCAAAACACCGTCCTCCAGGACACCTGGGACCAATAAGAACTCATGTTATTCCTATGTGAATTCTAAACCCTACTTGTCCATTATCGGGTTGAAATTTTAAAGATGGATTCATGGTACTCTGGGTGAAACCAACCAAGGATGTTAACAGGAAATCTGGGGTAAGATAGAGTAGAGAGCAGGGGGAAACAGAGTGGAATAATATTTAAAGAGCTACATATGTCCATATGGTTTTTAAAACTGTGTCTATAGGTTTGATGAAACACATGCATACATACATATCCTATATAATAATCTTAAATAATAAAAGGCTAATATGCAAACAGACTGAATGGCAGAAAGATTTATCACTTTGATGCACACTGACCACTGGCGGGGGTGGGGGTGTGTGTGGGCAGATGCTCAATGTAGGAACTGCCCCCTGGGGGTCACTGCACTCCCACAAGGGGAGTGTCACTCAGCCATGAGCCAGGCTCAAGGCTGGCGAGTGCAAGGCGGTGGTGGGAGCCTCTCTCACCTCTGCAGCAACGCTAAGGATGTCCAACTGAGGGCACAGGCCGGGCTGAGGGACCCCTACTATACAAATAAAAGCATCATAACCAATATTTTAATATTCCTAAGTCGAATCTTTATTGTATTTTCTTTTCTTTCTTTCCTTTTTTTGTTTTATTTGTTTTTTCTTTAACACTGGCTTAGATCCACTAATTTGATATCAAGACTCACTAATGGATTATAGCCTACCATTTAAAAATAAATAGTCTACAGCCTCTGAGAACTTTAAAACTTGTTTTAGGAGCAAAATCATAAAAAATAAAAAATAAAAAAATAGAAGCAAATTCTGGAGATTCTAAAGAGCTTAGTTCTATGTCTTTATAATCAATACTTAACACATGCACTTTGTAATCAGTAACACACAGCCCTTGGCCCGCCCTGAATATCCCAAACTCACTGCACTGTGGTGTTTGGAGCAGGCAAAGAGGATGAGGATGAACATGCAGATTCCTGCAAAGGACATCAGCTGCTCTGGCCTTTGGGCAGTGTCTAGAGCTAGCCACAGGATGAGGCCAACCAAGGCAACTCCAGCGAACACCCTAAAGAGGGAATGCCAATATCATGTCATCAACTCAGTGAATGAATAACAAATAATTAACCTTACCTCTAAAAAACACAAATTCACCCCAAGGGTAAATGAAATAACTCAATAGATTAGACACAGAGACATCTCTTGAGAATCATTCATCTGGCAGTTTCCTAGCGATCAGCTCTCTCTCCAATCCTTGTACTCACAGAATGAAACTGAAAGAGTCCAACCTAAGGATGCAAATCGCGTGAGTTCCTTTTCTCAAGCTTCCATATCAGTAAGATGTGATATGAAGACTCATTCTTTAAGCTTGTACTAATGAAAAACCAAAGTATTTCAAAAAGAAATAAAAGTATGCATGGTCCTCCCCACGAATCTTCAGGCAATTTCCAACCACTCCTAGGGCAAGAGTAAAGGCTAAGCCACAAACCAACCCCTATGGTCTTAAGGTCCCTTGATGTACCACATATGCTGGATCAATACACAGACTGGTTTCCTCAGGTCTGAGTGTTGGTGTCATTTCAGTTCCAGGGGAAAGGATTAGAAGGGAGAGCAAATATGAAAAGAAAGCAAAACAAAAAGTGTACTTTGTCCATTGAGATGCCTCAGGAACAACAACAAGGATAACAAGGCAGGGTTGAATTGAGGAGCTATTCTTACTATGAACTCTTCTCGCTTAAAGTGAATCAAATCTGGCTTCTAGAATCTATCCTGCTAATGAATAGTGTCATTTTAGCATTGTCTCCTCAGTGTCAAATCAATGATCCAAAATTTAGGTTGCAGTCTGGTGTGTTTCTCCAGATAGTTGCTGTTGCAAACATTCTTAACATCCATTCTCTGTGTGTCCATTGGAGAACAGGCAAAAAAAAGGAACTCTCTCTAGAGCAGTGGTTCTCAACCTTTCTAATGCAGCGACTCTTTAGTACAGTTCCTCATGTTGTAGTGACCCCCATCCATAAAATTATTTTTTGTTGCTACTTCATAATTGTAATTTTGCTACTGTTAATGAATCATGATGTAAATATCTGTGTTTTCCAATGGTCTTAGGTGTCGCTGCTAGCAATTCTCAACCCCCACAGGTTTTGAGAATTAAAATAAGCTTCTTTGTTTTGATTACTTCATTGCAGAAAAGTATGGTTTTCCTTATTTCTGTCATGAACCCTGACAATAAATAAATGGAAACTCTTCTCTGAAACTTGACCCTTCCTGCCCCCTACCAGTGTTGATACACGAGGCTATAAGAAACTGGATGGAAATCCAGTGCTCAGAGGCTTGTATTTGTTCTCTGAACATTGATTTTGAAAAGTATAGGTGAGGGTCTGAGAGACAGCTCAGGAACTGTCAAAGAAGAAAGGGGGACAAGTTTGAGCGACCAGGGATATTGAGATTCTTAACTCACCATTTCATCCAAAGCTTCAGGCAGGAGTTTTCAAAGGGCTTCAGACATCTTGTTAATGTTTTACCAAACAAACTTTTAAGAGCGCGGTGAACCAGGACCAAGAGCACCAAGCAGGTGAGGACGAACAAGGCCAGTGCCCTCTGGAAATCCAAGATGCAGGCTGCCAGGAAGTAGGCAGCATAAGCTAAAAGGAGAAGGGGCAGAGTAAAGATCAACAAGTCAGAGCTCCCCAGGGGCAAATGAAGCTCTAGTCATGAATGTCTGGGACTTAAAGCAAGAAAAACCCTCCAGCGGTGTTGCCCCCCAGCCTCAAACAGAGCTGCAGTTCTCAAGACCAGGATGATGGCCAATTTCTTTCTGAGGATACCCAGGGAGAGTCCAACTTAGTTGAAATATTGCATGTTTTCACTTGTCTTTCATTAACTGCCTTGAATTTACTCTGATATCCTTTTTCAGAGTAAATTTGGAGTGCATTTGATCAGCATCCACCATTAAACATTCCAAGTCATCTTTTCTAAAGCTTTTAACCTTGAGCAAAATCATATAAACACTAGGAAGAATGTCAGATCCTCGAAATATGTCTTTCATTATAACATTGATAAGATGCCATAGGAACTTAACTCTTGTTTATATCAATTAGCCTCTGGTAAAACTGGTTCATTATACATCACTCCACTGAAAGTGACAGAACCCATTGACAATGTTAAGTGAGGACTTACCATACAGTCCTCATCCCATAGCTCCTTGACTGATCCCCACCTCTAATATTGACATCAAGATTCCCTACATCACTGACAATATATATTAAAATAGAGGTTTGCTGTTTTAAAAAATATTTTAGCCCTAGCCAGTTTGGTTCAGTGGATAGAGCATCAGCCTGCAGACTGAAGGGTTCCAGGTTCAATTCTGGTAAAGGGCATGTACCTTGGTTGTGGGCACGTACCTTGGTTGTGGGTACATCCCCAGTTGGGGGTGTGCAGAAGGCAGCTGATCGATGTTTCTCTCTCATTGATGTTTCTAACGCTTTATCCCTCTCCTTTTCTCTCTGTAAAAAAGTCAATAAAATATATTAAAAATATTTTATATCATTGATCTTACTAGCAAATAAGTAATGTTACTACAGGTTTCTCTTGTAAAGACTCTAAAGACCATGCCCTACATTGAATCAAGACACTAAAACAGACACACACCAGATCCCCTGAGATATTTAAGTCTATCAAATAATTTTGAAAAATAATTTATGCTCAGATTTTACTTATTCCTAAAAATGCAACTCAATAAATATAGTTCAGATTATTTACTTATAAATAATTCAGACCTATACATCAAATAAAAAAGATCAGTTTGTGAATAAAGTTGTATCCCATTTAGAAACATCTTGACACAAGATCACATTCCTAAAATGATTGTGTCTCTCGCTTACAGGAATTCTCAACACCTCACCCAAACAGAACAGGCCCAGCAGGATCTTCTTGAACAGGCTGGCATGTGTTTTGCAGAAACTTCTTGCCCTGATGAAAGGTTGTAGTACTCTGCTCCTGATGAGAACCCAAAAATTAAGATACGAAAATTACTCCATCACATTTGTATCAATTCCAGACGTTAGATGGCTTGGCCCCGAGGAAGAATTTTCTTTTCTTCATGAGGAAATTATTCAGCCAGGTGGACATTAGGTAGTGCCCCAAAGGTCACATTGCAATGGGCAAGTAGGTCAGACTAACCCTACCCCACCCAGACTGGCAATATCTCAGTAATCTCCTACCGCAGAGATGGACACTCATATCGGGGAGAAACTCCTGGGACCTATTCCTTTCCTGTTCCCCAGGGATCAGTCATTGCTCAGTATCCAGATTCAGAAAAGGGCCTTTTTTTCTGAGTGGCAGCTTTGACCATTCCTTTCTAAAAACCACACAAGCCCACAACTCTGAACAGCCAATCAGATGTGCATTGACAGACTGGAAGGAAAACACCAATAACTCGTGGCTGGGCAGGGACTGAGAGAAGATGCCCAACAGGGAGGACTATTCAAATTTGATTTAACATTTATATAGTACTTTCTATGTGCTGGGCTCTTTCTAAGAACTTTATCAATAGTAACTCATTGACTCCTCCTAAGAACGTTTGCGGTGGTTACTATTATCATTCCTATTTACAGATGTGGAAACTGGAAAACAGAAATTGGGTAACTTTCCCAAGGTCATGGAAGCTGTAAGGAGTAAAGACAAAATGTAAACTCAGGAATCCGGCTTCAGAATCTGAGCTCCTCACCATCATCTTATGCTGTATTTTACCTAGATTCCAGGCTCACCTGTCTGACATCCCTCAGTATCCTCAGCACACTGCAGTCATTTAAGCAAAAAAGCTCTAATTTCCAGCCCTAGCCAGTTTGAGTCAGTGGATAGAGTGTCAGGCCAGCCTTAAGACTGAAGGTTCCCAGGTTTGATTCTGGTGATGTGTCTCTCTTACATCGATGTTTCTCTCTCTCAGTCTCTCCTCTTCCCTTCCACCCTTTCTAAAAATCAGTGGAAAAATATCCTTCTCCATTGCTGCCTTTCCCATCTAACACACTCATTCTTCATTATACAGCCTTCCTTTTCACTCATCCCTCCTCTTCCACTGCCTCCTCGCTTCCCTTTCTGCAGGGAGCCCAGCCCTGTGTTAACAAAATAGAACGTGTATTAGCAGATACAAATAATCTGAAAAAGGACAAAACCATCTTTATCACCACCTAACTGAGTCAATTCAAGAAGATACCTTAGGATCTCAAGAACTCTGCTACCTTTCCAGGATTAATAAAGAATGTAGTGAGTAAAAAGTATTGCTTAGAGCAGTGGTCAGCAAACTCATTAGGCAACAAAGCCAAATATCAACAGTACAACGATTGAAATTTCTTTTGAGAGCCAAAATTTTTAAACTTAAACTTCTTTTAACGCCACTTCTTCAAAATAGAATAGCCCAGGCTGTGGTATTTTGTGGAAGAGCCACACTCAAGAAGCCAAAGAGCTGCATGTGGCTTGCGAGCTGCAGTTTGCCACCACTGGCTTAGAGGTGTCAGATACCCAAAGGACATCATTATCTTTGGAACATCATTCACAAAGCACATCAAGAAACAAATGCAATTTTAACCCTAGTCTTCCTGTATGTGCCAGGTATATTTGATTTGCTCCTCTAGATCCACTCTCCACCTTGCTCTGTGCCCAGGGAGTCTTACTCTGTGGACTACACCTACAGGCCCCCATGCCCTCTAGCTTACCTAGTTGGGTTCTACCAGGGGAACCCAGAAGAGGATCAGAGTGTAAGAAAAGACTGAGATCAGCATACTGAGGTCTTCTTTATCTGACTCTCTTAGGTCCTCTTACATCTTGTCCCTTCAGGCATAGGATAGTAACAGTTCACTGCTCAGTTTCTTGCACTGTCCTTCCTTGTGGTTCCACTACATCTTACATCTTTGTAATGGTCTCTTTGTAAATAAAGCCTTTCAAATCATCCTAAGTATTCCATTTGTTTCCTGTTGGTACTCAAACTATACACTAGGTAAAGCTGATATAAAATTTACCCAGTCAAATGTCAGATCAGCAAGGCCACTGCAAAATAAGCATGGGCATGCACTAGTCCAAGAGTGAATAAGTCATATGCCTGGAAAAGGTTTTTGATGGATGTATCACCTTATAATCAGATTTAACCATTTCCTGGGAACTAAAGTTCAGTGGGTACTACCAGAAATCAATGAAGAAAACTCATTTCTGCAAAACTCATTAACAACCTGATTCTAGAATATCAAGTTGGAACTGGACCTCTGGTTTAAAAAATTAAAATAAAAATAGAAAGGAAAGCTGTGAGGGGCATCCAATTGAAAAGAGGAACCAATTGAGAATCAGTGCACAGAAGCATGTGAGCAGATATTCATGATCCTGGCATCCTGCTTAGCCCAGGATCTTGCTAATACTACCAAACTCTTTATTTGCATAATGGTACCATTTGAGGGTTAGTATTATGTTATATCAGGAAGCTGAATTTAGAAGTAATCTACTTGATAAATGCTGAAATTCAATACCTTGTCCATAACTTGTTTGAAGTATGTACCCACTGGTAAGCTCTCCTGGTATGTACATGGGAGGCTTTCCAGATATGGGCTAACAATAACCCTCTCACTTAT
The DNA here is from genome assembly GCA_011751065.1 of Lasiurus cinereus. Classification (NCBI taxonomy): domain Eukaryota; kingdom Metazoa; phylum Chordata; class Mammalia; order Chiroptera; family Vespertilionidae; genus Lasiurus; species Lasiurus cinereus. Next base: position 55,143,808 of record JAAGEH010000076.1, read on the forward strand.
ATGCTTACTGCCTGCAGCCTCAAATGACAGAGCAAGAAAGAATAGGGTAGGATAATAGGTCATGCTAGCTGAGCATAACATTAGAAGACACTACAGGTCAGGTCTAACAGAAAGAATGTGCATGTATTTTCTCAGTGACCGTATCCACAACATGAGGAAACTCTCCTAATTAAGGAAAATAGAATTATGGAAACTCCGAGGGTCTGGGAACTATCATTTCTCAATTAGAGTAGAAAGCTTAGGACAGCTTTCTGAAAATTCATCTCCAAGCAGGGCTTGAGGGGACTGGGAACCACCATCTTGAGGCTGTGGCCACCGCCATCTTTGAGGGCATTACAGCAATTAGCATATTCCCTCCTTATTGGCTGTGGGCACTGCCATCTTTTGCAATGGTGTGAGGGTCAATTAGCATATTCCCTTTTTATTAGATAGGATAATATGAAAAGAACTAGTCCATTGGTACTGTACTTGTACCACTTTGCCAGATTCAAAATTATGTACACAACTAGTTTCAAACTGGATGGGCAAGGAGAGCTGGAGGGTGTTGTACAGGGTTTGAGAAGTTATCAAAAGTATCCAAGGAGAATGGTGACTGAGTCTGAGAAACAAAAAGCTTATCAATAAGCCAAAGTGGAAAGCCAAATAGGAGTTGAAAAACCCAGGAAGGCAAGAGAGGGAAGCCAGAAAACTTACATTGGAAGCAGACTCTGTGCACCTGGGGATTACCAGTTCTGAGACCCATCAGCCCAGGTAGAGTGAGAAAGGAACCTAAACCAGAACACAGCCAGGTGCTTAGTTGCTGAGTTGTGATGGATGTATCATCTTGGAAAGAACTCTTCCTTCATTCTGTAGCCAAATCTCTGCTTGGTGTGGCTATTTCAGATAACAGAAAACATCAGATCTTCACACTAAGACAGGAAGGACCTATGTGATGGGATTTCTAACTAGCCCTTCAAAACCACCCTCTTCTTCATTCCAGAACTCTGTTCTCTCCAAGTTAGAGGTAGCAGTGGTTCAGACAGACAGTGAAATCTTCCCAGGTAAAGCGTCCTCTCTCATTAGGGAGAGTCATGACTACCTTCAGTGGCCTTTTGAGCCAGGCCCTTTAGTTATGTTGTTAGCAGAAGTTTCTCCTGGTTTCTAATATATGGTTAAGGCCCATTATGGACTTTCTGTGCTAGTACAGTTTGTCCCTACTTATACCTTTTAAAAATATTTCAATAGGATTTTGAAGACAAGGAAGCTCTAGCTGATTCAGCTATTGATATCAGGTTCAGGCCCTAATGAGAAACAAAATAAAGAGTAGTGAGGAGAAGCTCCCAGCAAGGAAGGGCTTCCTAAAATTCTTCACTTGGGAATTGCATTGGCATGTAACATAGGCTTCAGGCACCCTTCCCAACCTCCCTCCTGGTAACTTGTACAGCTCACAGCCACCTTCTTATCTTGCCATCCCATCCCTACCAGGCTTACCACTATCCTCCCAGGAAGTCAGAACAGTTGCTCTGATAGGGCAGCCAGAAGACACAGCAGACTTAGTAGGAGCAGTTTGAGAGCTAAGAGAAAAAGTGAAAAAGAGAAATGATCTTTAGGCAGGAGGAGAGGTCAATGATATTCAATGATAATAAAATTAAGTGGCATAGCAATGAGAAGAAGATGCTAGATTCAGCAGTGAAGGGGTGACTGGTCCTCTGGGAGAGAGCTATAGGAGAGTAATTGGGTAAAAGCGGAATTGCAGGGGATTGAGTAATCCATATATGGATTACTTTTTTTTTTTAAGTTTGTCTGTGAAGAAAAACCAGATACTGTTTATTAAGCACCTTTTACCAGACCTCACCAATCATCCTCCCCCAAACCACAAGGTTAGTTAGATGTATGAGCCAGGGAACTGGGCCTACCAGTAGGTGGCAGAGTTAGGATTTAAAATCCAGATCTTTCCATTACTCCATATGACTTCTACTTAGAGATGTAAGACTAGAATTTCAGAGGGCTCATCCAAGAATTCAAAATGTATGATTGCTAAGAAAGCAGGAGAGAAGAAGCAGGTAACCATGCCTGTGATTGCTGAAGAAGCTTTCACAAAGGAGAGGAGAGGTGAACTGATATGAGAGGAAAGGGAAAAAGCTTGCTCAGTGTGTGTGTTGAGGCAGTTAGAAGAGAAGGTTGGGGAATCTCCAGAAGAAGAAAAGCATACCTGAGTGAGCTTAGCATTTTGAAAACAAAAAACAAAAAACAAAAAACAAACATTATGATTTTCAATCACTGGGAAGCAAGGAGTATGTAGATGGATGGTGGGAAGAAAGCTGGTAAAAAGGGATAGAAGCCAGGTCATATAGATGATATGCCATAGTTAGGAATTCAGGTATTATTTTATAGAAAATGGAAAGCCACTGCAGAATGTAAGCAAGGTAATAATGTGAGCAGATGAATGTTTTAGAAAGATCACTCTGGCTCAGACCGGTTTGGCTCAGTGGATAGAGCGTCGGCCTGTGGACTGAAGGGTCCCAGGTTCGATTCCGGTCGGAGGCATGTACCTTGGTTGCGGGCACATCTCCAGTGTGGGGCGTGCAGGAGGCGGCTGATTGATGTCTCTCTCTCATCGATGTTTCTGACTTTCTATCCCTCTCTCTTCCTCTCTGTGAAAAATCAATAAAATGCATTTAAAAAATTATTAAAATAAAAGAAAGAAAGAAAGATCACTCTGGTGGCAGTGGGGTGGGAGATAGACTGGGGCTGTAAAGGAAGTAACTGAGGGTGCAGGAGGAGATTGACATAAGGGGTGAATGGCACAGAAGTTTAGGAGAGAGGATTAATATCAAGTGGAAGGAAACTGGCTGATGCTGAGGTTCCTGCCATGCATGCCTTAGTCATTCACCAAAGTAGAGAATATAGGAGGAGGAACAGATCGAAGGAGAAACAGACATGAGGAGGAAATGTGAATTTATTCATCTTTGTGTGCCTAGAGCCCAACCTGGCACTTGATGTAGTATGGAAGCCTCAAACCTATGCTGATAGGAGCTTGGTTTCAATGTTTAATTTGAAGTATAAATGTGACATCTAAGTGTTAGAAGTTTGGCAAATGGTTAGATATATAGGGCTGAAGCTTAGAACAAAGGTACAGACTTCAGATGTGGCTTTATGAATCAAGACATTACATGTAGGAGTGAGAAGAGAAGAAAAGTGACAGACCCTGGAAAACTAAAATAAATAATATCCAGAGAGGTAAGAGAATGAGGAGGGTGTAGTGTCATTGAAATCAAAACATTTGTTTCAAGGACAGAAAGGGTCAGAAGGGTCATGCTTCAGAGATTTCCAATGAAAGTGTGTGTACAAAAAGAAACCAAGATGGTGGCATAACTAAACACCTAAACTGCTGCTAAACTACAATTTTAAAACTACAACTAAAAGACAGAACAGACATCATCCAGAACCACAGGAAAGCTGGCTGAGTGGAAATTCTACAACTAGAAGGAAAGAGAGGGGCTCACAGAAACTCAGAGGAACTGCAAAAAAACTGAGATAAGGAGACACGCATGTGGAGAGGACAGGCAGCGGGAGGCCTGGCTGGCTTCATTTAGCGGGAGGGAGATGGAAACTCCCAACTGCACCGAACCCCAGTTCTGACTGCACTGAACCCCCGTTCCAGGCGAGACTCATACAGGGGAAGTCTGGACTGTTGTGAAAAGAGAGGAGTGCATGGAAACTTAGGGGAGCCACAAAAGGCAGAGGTCTGGAGGCACACGCGCAAGTGCACACTAAGAAGACTAACTGCTGATTGTTCCGCTGGCTTTCTCTAGCGGGAGGAAGACAGAACCTCCCAACTGAGCTGAAATCCAGTTCCAGCTGCACTGAACCTCAGTTTTGGGTGAGACCCTGGGAACCCAGACTCATACAGGTCCCCAGAGCGCACAGAAACTCAGGGGAGCTGCGAAAGGCAGAGGTCTGGAGGCACACAAGCGTGAGTGCGCACAGAGATGGCTGCAGTGATTACCAAGGGACACTGAGACTCAGGGCCTCAGAGGGCAGGGTTGATGGGAAGCCAAGGCTCTCTGCTCAGCCCTGAGACTCTGCCCCATCCAAGCTGAATACAGAGGCTTTTGCAATTTTGCAAGTTTTGTATCATAGGCTGACTCCAGCACAGAAGTTCTCCCAGGTTGTGATCCTCACAACCAATTGTGTTGGAGGTCAATCCCCCCACTGATACCAACAACAATCAAGACTTAACTACAACAAGGCTGTACACACAGTCCAAAAGAGGTACACCAAGAGAGTTCACCTCAGGTAACTGGGGAGGCAGAGCTCCTGGGCCATATAGAACACCTAGCACACAAAGCTACTCTAGCAATTCAGGGAAGCAGCGAAAATGTGGAGACAAAAGAACAGATCACAAATGAAAGAAATGGAGGAAAATAAATGACTGGATATAGAGTTCAAAATCACAGTTATAAGGTTTTTCAAGAATTTCCTAGAAAAGATGGATAAATTTAGCGAGACCCAAGAGGAAATGAAAAAGGACCAACTAGAAATTAAACATACACTGACTGAAATAAAAAATATTATACAGAGACCTAACAGCAGACTTGAGGAATACAAGAATCAAGTTAAAGATTTGAAATACAAAGAAGCAGAAAACACTCAACTGGAAAAGCAAAAAGCAAAAAGAATCCAAAAATGTGAAGATAGTGTCAGGAGCCTCTGGGACAACTTCAAGCATACCAACATCAGAATTATGGAGGTGTCAGAAGAAGAGAGAGAGAGCAAGATACTGAAAACCTATTTCAAGAAATAATGACTGAAAACTTCCCCCACCTGGTCAAAGAAATAGACTTACAAGTTCAGGAAGCTCACAGAACTCCAAACAAAAGGAATCCAAAGAGTAGCACACCAAGACACATCATAATTAAAATGCCAAAAGCAAAAGACAAAGAGAGGATATTAAAAGCAGCAAGAGAAAAACAGTCAATTACCTACAAGGGAGCACCCATACGACTGTCAGCTGATTTCTCAACAGAAACTATGCAGGCCAGATGGGAATGGCAAGAAATATTCAAAGTAATGAATAGCAAGAACCTACAACCAAAATTACTCGACCCTGAAAAGATATCATTCGGAATTGAAGGCAGATAAAGAGCTTCACAGATAAGAAAAAACTAAAGGAGTTCATCAGCACCAAACCAATATTATATGAAATGCTGAAAAATACTTTTTAAGCAGAGGAAGAAGAAGAAAAATGTAAAGATAAAAATTATGGACAACTAATACCAGTGAATCTAAAAATCAAATAAATAAAAAAATCTGATGAAGAGAATAAACTGGTGAATGTAATAGAATCAGGGGCATAGAAAGGGAGTGGACTGACAATTCTCAGGGGAAAGAGGTGAGGGTGGTGCAGGGAGAGACTGGACAAAAATCATACATTTATGGATGAGGACAATGGGGAGGGGAGGTAAGGGCAGAGGGTGGGGTGGAGCCGGGTGGGGGGCTGTTACTGGGGGGGGGGGGGAAGAGGAACAATTGTAATAATCTGAACAATAAAGATGTATTAAATAAAAAATATTAAATCAACCTAAATAAAGCATAGAAAAAAGAAAGGGCATAACAAGAGGAAAGGCATTAAAAATAAAATGGAAAAACATCTCATGCTTATGAATCAGAAGAATTAATATTGTTAAAATGTGCATACTACCCAAAGCCATCTATGGATTCAACATAATCCCCATCAAAATACCAATGGCATTGTTCACAGAAATAGAAAAAAACTATTCTAATATTTGTATGAAACCACAAAAGACCCCAAATAACCAAAGCAGTCCTGAAGAAAAAACAAAGCAAAACTGAAGGTATCATATTTTTTATTTCAAACTATAATACAAAGCTATAATAATAAAAACAGTATTTATATATATAAAAGCCTAAGCAACTATTACAACTGGATGACCAGCCAGTAGCTATGATGCCCACTGACCACCAGGGTGCAGATGTTCAATGCAGGAGCTGCCCCTGGTGGTCAGTGCACTCCCACAGTCAACCTCCCACAGCTGGCCAACTTCTCGGGATCCCTCCCCAATACATCCCTGGTTGGCCCTGATTGCCAGCCAGGCTAAGGGACCCGACCTGTGCACAAATTCATGCACCAGGTTTCTAGTATATCATAAAAAGACACATAGACCAATAGAACAGAATAGAGTGCTCAGAATTAAATTACCACATATAGAGTCAACTGATATTTAGCAACAGAGCCAAGGACATGCAATGCGGAAAAATAGTCTCTTCAACAAATATGTTGGGAAAACTAGATAAACCCATGCACAATAATGAAAATGACCTATCTTATACCACTCACAAAAATTAAATCAAAATGGATCAAAGATTTAAACATAAGACCTGATACTGTAAGACTCTTAGAAGAAAATGTAGGTGAAGAAGCTCCTTAACATTAATCTTGGTGATAATTTTCTGGATATAACACCAAAAGCACAAAAAACAAAAGCAAAAAATCAACAAGTGGAACTACATCAAACTTAAAAACTTCTGTATAGCAAAAAAAAAAACAGAATGAGAAAAAAAGCAGCCTACAGAATGAGAGGACATTTCTGCAAATCATATATTGCATAAGAGATTAATATCCAAAATATATGAAGAACTCATACAACTCAATAGCAAAAAAAAAAAAAAGAAAAGAAAAGAAACAATCCAATTTCTAAATGGAGAGAGGAGCTGAATAGACAAATTTTTCCAAAGAAGATATCCAATTGGTCAACATGAAAAGATGCTCAACATCAGTAATCATCAGAGAAATGCAAATAAAAACCACAATGAGCTATAACCTCACACCTGTTTGAATGGTTGTCATAAAAAAGACAAGATAGTTATATAACTAATGTTTGCAAGGATGTGGAGAAAAGGAAATCTTTGTATACTGTTGGTGAGAATGTAAATTGGTTCAATCACTATGGAAAATAATATGGAGGTTCTTCAAAAAATTGAAAATAGATCTATCATCTTATTCAGTAATTTCACTTCTGGGTATATACCCATAAGACCCACAGGAAATGAAAACAAAATATTAGAGAGATGTATGTGTTCCCATGTTTATTTCATCCCATCAAGGGGTGAATGGATAATGATACAATGTGAATAAATAAGGTATCCCTAAAAAATGTATATACACTTTAACAGCTAATAGCTCAATTTTTAAAGTAAAATGTATTTTAATAAAGTCTGCCTTTATAATTATTCAAAATGTGTGAGTATATTTTTGGGGACACTGTATATGTATATATAGCTAAATTCAGAAAGAGTAATGGGAAAAAAAAAAGAGAAGCTAAAGTCAGTTTACATTGCAAATCAGATTAAGCATTTCCTGTGGAACCAAGAACAGAAGTAAGAGAGGATAAAGATGGGTCTGAGTGTGTGTCCTGAAAATGGTTGACCTTTAATCACTAAAACTTGTCAATTCTACTCTAAAAGTATATCTGGGGCCCAAACTGGTTTGGCTCAGGGGATAGAGCGTCAGCCTGTGGACTGAAAGGTCCCAGGTTCGATTCCGGTCAGAGGCATGTACCTTGGTTTCAGGCACATCTCCAGTAGGGGGCATACAGAAGACAGCTGATCGATGTCTCTCTCTCATGGATGTTTCTAACTCTCTATCCCTCTCCCTTCCTCTCTGTAAAAAATCAATAAAATATATTTAAAAAAATAAATAAATAAAAGTATATCTGGGATTTAACTTTTCTAATCTATTTCCACATGTCCATGTTTTTAAATTGAATTTTAGAGAGAGAGGAAGGGAAGGGAAGGGAAGGCAAGGGAAAGGGGTAGAGAGAGAGAGAGAGAACATTGCTATGACAGTGAAACATCTGGCATGCCCCCTACCAGGAAAGTAGCCTGACAAGAATGGAACTGGCAACCTTTCGGTGCATGGGATGACACCCAACCAACTGAGCCACACTGGCCAGGACAAAATCTGTAACTGGCTGTGATCAATTAATTGTAGGCACCATTGCACTTGGACCAGCCATGTCCATGTTGATATATATCAATTTGTATAACAAAAGCGACCTTCTGAAGAAGAAAATAGAATTTAAAATTTTAAGCTTGTCTTCTTTGTGAAGTCACTGTTAATTCTTAAAAATAAGGAGAAGAAAACAAACAAAAATAACTGTGTTTAGGATTAGTACCTTTAGAAACTCTTCAACAGCCTCTTCTAAGCTTCTGCACTTTTTTTTTTTTATAAATATCCAGACCTTTTCCACACCATACAACATGGCTTCCATCTGACCCACTTTATCCAAACAACTTTCTTAAACATTACTTCTAGGACCAAATCCATGAGCAAATTCAAAGATTTTTCTCACTCCTACTTCCCTGACCCCTGCCTGTTCAGATAACATTGTGAACTGTGCCTTCATTCTTGATACTTTCTTGCCTTTTGACTTTCAAGGCTCTACATTTTTACTTTCATTATCCCTCATGGCGGTCCTCCTCTGCCTTTTTTTCTCTTTCTCCCCATCCCCAAAATTGAGTATTTCAGAAGAGGTTTTTGTTTGTTTGTTTGTTTGTTTTTTCTTTCAATGATATGGGTAAGTTAATTTATAAGCCTCAATTTTCTAACTGATAAAAAAAAAGGGAGATTAAAATTAGTATCCACCTGTTGTGAAAATTAAATTAATTACATAAAGCATTCTGCACAATAGTGAGTACTCAATAAATGTTAGCTGTTACTATTCTCGTTGTTATTTTTGTTGTCAGCCCAACCAACTCCAATTATATATGGCACAAGTTTGAGACAAATAGTTGTGCATATGGTACCATCAGGTGACTGTGAGTCTTATCGCCACAATAAGACCATGAGACTCCTGAGTCCAGTGGCCACGATTAACTCCCCTAGCTCCTTAGGCCTTAGCTAAACCAATTCCAGAACCCACGTACCTGTGGTGAGTGGAAGGCCCCAGCACATCCCGGAGGCTTTGTCCTTGCTCTTCAGTTCTCCTGGTTCCCTCAGAATTTATTCCTTCTTCCTATAAACACGGGTAGAGCTGGGGTCAGTCATAGGGCCCTGCCAAGAGTGATGGGAATTGTGAGCAGCCAAAGACCCTGATAGGAGGCTGCACAGCAGACCAGAAAGCTCTGCATAAATTAAATCGGTGGATTACCGTGAGCTCCAGCCCTGGGTTCCTTATGCCATTCTCCATTGTGGACAAAGCAATGGCCTCTCTTCCACTTGTTTTCTCCTTCTCCTGTTCTCCTCAACTGAAAAACAAATTCAGGGGCAAGGCTAAAAGATTGGCCATTCTGTAATGCGGGGCTAGGGAGGAATTTTAGGGCCAGTTACCCACAGGAAAAAAAAAACAACTAAACATCTTTAGAGGTTTAGCTGATTTCTTTAAGAAACTGAAAATTGAGAAGATTGGAAACATAATTTTAATATAATAAATAATGAAATACAGACTTCTATTTCCTATTGTGAATAGGCAAGGAAGGGGTAGTAAGATAAGAGAAGAGAAATAAAGGCCGGCGGAATTGAACTGAATCAGTGATTCACCCAGGTCCCCAATAGGTTCCTTAAAGAGTCAGAGGGCAACTACTCTTGTTAACTGAGAGAGTCCCCACTGACCTGTGCCGGGTAAGAAAGGGAGGCAGAGGGCTGGGAAAGCTCCACATCCCAGCATATTGCTGAGAAACAAAGATTACAGGCTTTCAAGTTCCTGACTATATTGTAACACATTGTTTTTGTCCTGGCCAGCGTGGCTCAGTGGTCGAGCATCAACCTATAAACCAGGAGGTCATGGTTCCATTCTGGTCAGGGCATATACCCGGGTTGTAGGCTAAATCCCCAGTGAGGGGTGTGTAGGAGGTAGCTGATCAATGATTCTCTCTCATCATAGATGTTTCTATCTCTCTCTCCCTCTCCCTTCCTCTCTGAAATCAATAAAGATATATTTTGGGGGAAAAATTGTTTTTGGAACATCTAAGACAGCTCCTCATTAGTTAAATAAAAGAAAGCTACACTTAGAATAGTCAGCATGAATGTTAATTATCCCCAAATAAGTTTTAAAACAAAATGAGAAAATCAATAAAGTAAAGCAACATTTGAGCCTCACTGTATTAGTAAGCAATCCTAATAGACAAACATTGGAATTTATAAACTTATTCTGAGATGTTTCTTTACTTTGCAGAAAGTTTACTGACCCCATGAAATATTTTTTAATATGATCTCTTCAAGCATTAAAATCTAATTTCATTTAACACACATAACAGATTTTTGCTGTGTATATTAGGACCTTCCTGTATAGGCAGAGAAGAACCTGAATTTGGTCTTAAACAGGATCAATAATGGAATTTAGCAAACCAGGTTCCTACCCTCCCCAAACACCCTTTCTTACACCAGCTTCTAAGATTCCTTCTGTCTCCTCAGGGAAGGACGGGAAGAAAAACTCAGCTCCCAGAGATCCTGACTCTGAAGGGAGTCCTCCCCTGTAGAGGAGGAGTGCAACTCTCGAGTTAAACATTTACATCTTTTAAAGACTGTTTTGTGGGGTCAGGTCTAAGAGTTCTGCCGACCTTCCTCACAGGCAGATCAGCAGGAGCATTGTCCAGCACTGAACTAAGAGAAAGGTCTCTGCACTCAGGAAATGTATCATGTTGTATGGGAAAGACAATTACTAGAAAGAAGGAAAAACAGAAAGCAGGACTATGCAGGATTCAATACCACATGATCACTGGGAAGCACTAAGAAGTCTTTCATTAATCCATTTAACAAACATTTACGGAGTACTCACTGTTTTGGGTGCTGAAGATAGAAAGATGAATGAAACATGGTCTCTGCCAGGAAGGAACTTACGAATCATTAAGGGAAGACATGTGTCAGAAAGGTTCACAGAGTTGGTAACATTTGCTGTGAGTCTTCAGTCTTGAAAGGTAAGTTGGGATGAATGATGGAGAAGGGGAAAGATGAACCAGCAGAGAGAGAAACTTGAACAAAGGCACAGAGATGTGGCCTTCTCTGACATGCTAAGGAGGCTGCAAAAATTAGCTAAAGAATGGGGAGAATTTTTAGAGGATTAAAAAAGGACAAAATAAAGAAATTAGTTAAGAAATGAAGGAGTAGGGGGGAGGGGATCCCGCCAGGTGTTGCTCAGTGGTTGAACATTGACCCATGAACCAGGAGGTCAGGGTTTGATTCCCTTTCAGGGCACATGCCTGGGTTTCCGGCTCCATACCCTGTAGGGGGAGTGCAGGAGGCAGCTGATCAATAATTTTCTCTCATGGTTGATGTTTCTCTCTCCCGCCCTCCTCCTCTCTCTGAAATCAATCTATAATAAAAGCATAATATGCTAATTAGACCTGATGTCCTTCCAGACGAAACCGGGGCTGCAGCCACAGGACCCAAGGAAGCTGCCACGGCTATGGAGGCCTATTCTTACACGAATTTCATGCATCGGGCCTCTGGTAAAAGCATATTTATTGGAGAAACTGCTGAAAATGCATTTAAAATGGAGCTAAGCATGTGTTGAAGCTAGGTATAGAGTTTATATTAGAGTTAAGACCTTTGTTCCCTCTGACAAGAGTAAAGTCCCTTGAGGAAATTGTATTAAGTGTGAAGGCAGAGAAATAACAAACTGAAAAATCCAACTTTCTCATCACTGACTGAGTTAATGTTGAGTGGATATGTCACATTATATTGTTATCTGCTAAACAAGAGCACAGATTTGGAAATTATCTTTCTTCCAAAAGGACAACTGAAGAAATCAAAGCACCAAGGAGTATTTGAAGGCCTTTCTGTTCCTCCTTTGCTCAATGTCATCTCGCCTTGGCACCAGCCAGTGTCATAAAATACCTTTATCTAGGGGTGTGGAGCAGGTTATCTTGTAGAGTCATATAGATTTTTAGAGCAAAATGGACTTTTAACATCTTTTGTCTAGCCACAACTGCTCTGACTATTATAAGTCATCAATCGGCAGGCAGTTGCCCGGTGGGCATGGCATAAGGACTTTGTACTCTGCTGGTCATGCACTCAGGCCCAGTAAACCCAACAGCCTATTGCACACCTTCCACTTTATGGAGATGAGATCCAGTCTCTCTCTCTAACCCTCCCACACTTCTGTCATCCCAGAAACCTGAAGTTTATTTCCACTTAGATGCTCTCTGATGTCTCAGCACCAATATGTTTTAAACAAGAACTTTCTGTTATCTTCTCAGGTGCCACCTTCTCCGCTAAGTAAAGCATTCCTTATACTTTCTGCCCTCTTTTTTTCCTTGCCCCCCTCCCACTGGCCCTTGCCCTCACTCGTCTCTGTGTGGGAGGTAAGGATGTGTTAGAGCTAGGTACAGAGTTTGTATTGGAGCTAAAGCCTTTGTTCCTGCTCACCAGTGGGGAAGTTCCTCCAGGGAAGAGCTTGTGAAGGAGAAAAGAAAGACATGATGGGGCAGAATGCAAAGGGAAGCATTTAAAGATACATTTCTTCAAATGTCACAATTTTGGGTAGGGTTGACCCTGAATATCAAGCTATTTGAACTACTGGGGGTATTTAAAATGGTTTAAAGAGGTGGTGATAGCAACTGTTTTCTAAGAACCTCAATATTTTTATAATGCCAGGTATACAATTACGTATAGTTTGTTTGTTTTAATATTTGCCATTTCTCATAGAATCCTGAAGATTTTTAAACTTGCCTTCAAGAAGTTAAGGTCTTTTTCTCTCTAGCTTTGCCCCTCATACAGGTTCCTTTCAGAGTAGTGAACGTGTGACGGGTGTGGAACTAGAGAAGGGGAATGATAAATACCCCTCCATACTGCAGCACTGGGCTTGACCAATTCAGTGAGCATGCACTAGGCAACCTGCTTATTCAGCAGTTTTTAACAAATTCCAATTGAAAGATCAACCAAATGTTATCTGACCACAGAAAGCAGAATGAGAATATGGTAAGTCTTAAGAAGTTATAACCTTTCTGCTCTGCCATTAGGGCTTTCTATCTTCTTTCGCGCCCTCTACTTTTACATCTGACTTTTAACTTCTCTATCTCTTTGACTCTACTTCTCTTCTTCTCTTTTCTCTGTCTCTCCCTCAAACCCCTTTCTCTCCTTGTCCTATCTCCTTCTGTTTGACTTTGCAGTGCTCCACCTGAGAAGGTTGTGATAGAGAGAGCGCTGGGAAAACAGGCTCCAGAACGCCTGTGGAGGCCGGGTCAGCCCTTGCAGAGCAGAGCTGGTGATGAGAGACTGACAGGGATAAAGGCCTGTGTGTCAGGGAGCAGATGGGTGAGCATTCCTGGCTTTGTGATGGGAATGGATGAGCCTTGTGTTCTAGAAACTTAGCATCAACAACCACCTCCCACACTTAGTCATAGCGTGGATCAGAATCTTTATTCTCTATTTGCTGAACTTCTTGGGAGACGTTTGATTTGGGTTCTAATTTTAAAAGCCTTACCTCTAATAGTTCTTATTGATTAATAGATGGCTAATTATTTTCCATGGCTAAATGGGTAAGTGGACAAAGTCTAGTAAGTTGGTGATTATGTTCCACTCCTGACCCTCTTCGTAGATGCTCTAACTATATCTCATTGGTGAAAGTCTACCCTTGATTGGGAAAACAAGTAATAAGGAAGTAATCCTATTTATTATTTAGCATTTCAGGGTTTATCACTCCTGATTTTTTTTGTGTTTTTTGTTTGTTTTACTTTATCTTCAAGGCAGGATTGGAAAAATTTGGAGTCAGGCTCCATGGGCAAGTGACCTCACTCTCAAATGATTAAATTAGAACAAAAGTGCAAGGGAAAACATTTGTATAAATGGTAAGTGCTCCAAAAAATTTAATAGTTGAAGTGTTATGTCTCACGTCCCACGTAGTTCAGGGTTCAGGCTCTGGAAGAGGGGCTGCACGCAAGTGAAAGAAATGAGACAAGAAATAATAATTTGGAAATATTGGGGGACCAGTCAGAATTCCAACTCAAGAGGAAGGACTCCCCTAGGGCTCCAGCCTTGCCAAACTTTTATTCAATTTGGGGTACAACTATAGCCCTTAGGCAGGCAATTTTCAGTGACAGGCAAACTATCTTATCAATAAGAATTTACATGACTGTCCGGTAGGGAAGTTGCTTCAGCTACCATTATCTGGACTAATCAGTGGGTGTCCAGCCCTGATCTTTGCCAGAGCTCAAGGGTCACCAGCTTTCGGGGTTCCTTGTCCACACCTCTCTGCTAGTGAAGACAATGGGCGGCTTCCCACAGTGTTAAGTTCCTAATATAGATCTTTGCTTTTTAAAAGCTATATTGTTCACATATATGGCAGTCACCAAAATGCATTTCACACATTTTCTGATTTACTCCTGACCATGTACCTTTGAGGAAGGTACTATTGCTATCCCAATATTCCAGACAAGGACACTCAGGCTCAGAGACATGAAGCAATTCACCAAATACTAAAGTGAGCAAATGACAGGACGAAGTCTGAGCCCAGAGTCCTTGCCCTTAATCACAACTCTCTGCTGTTCACCCTGGCCCAGCTGTCTGCCTCTCCCCCGTCTTCCGGTTCTCATTATACCATCTGTTAATGTCCAAGTCAGCTGACTTCTTTTTCTGAATGCCGCTGGATTCCATTTCAACCTCCAATGAACTCACTGTCTTCTTTTATAGCCTGAGCTACTCATGTGGCATCTTTTATATTTTTCTCTAATGCTATTTGTCATAATGTTGTTATATTGTATTCTGGAGGGGGAAAAAGTTTGTATAAAAGTAGCACTACAATGTGTCATTGAGAATTGTGGGTTTTGTTTTGCTTTGTTTCAGTTTTAGCAAATTTCTTGATTGGCTTTTTGGGAATGAAGCTCCATTTGAGCAGAGACCCAAGCCCCTAGCACACAGAAATTGTGTAAAAATTATTTGTTCAAAAAAATAGAAACACCTAGGTATGTGCCCAGATGTCTGGAGCAAAGGAAAGTGAGGATATCTGTTACTTGAAAAGAGTACAGCACTTAGCATCATGCCTGGTACAAAGTAAGCATTCAATAGGTGGTGGCTATCTTGTTTTACAAACTAATAGAGCAGGAATTATTGGAGCACCTTACGAGGAGCAGGTAGAAAAGGACAGGAGAAGAGAGAGGGGGAAAAATGGAGTAATATGTTGGTCACAGGAGCTCCATGTAAACAGCAGGCCAGTGAGTCTTTTCAGAGGTGGCAATGGCCAAGGGTCAATTAAGGAAAAGGATATTTAACATTTTCTGTGCTGAGCTACAACTTCCCTCTCCTTCCCTCAAGTCTTTAGTAAAACCTGACACACACACAGCTTGATGTCAATAATGCTTGGAGAATTCAGGAAGCCAGGTTGTGTCGGGGAGGGGGGGGTGCCAGGGAGCAGGGGCAACGAGGTGATATATCCATATGGACAGCCCATTCAGCAAAGTTAGAGAATTTAGCCAAAGTATGCAAACAGAACCAGGGACAACAAGGAGGAGCGAGGCCCCAATAATTTTCAGAAATATTGGGAGCGATGGTGATTAATCTCATTCTACAGAAGATGAGGGGGTTTGAGATAATTTATTTAAGTATTAAAGGATGGGGGATGGGAGCAGCTTTCAGCAGTCCAGAGGACTTTGGGAACATCCAAATGAGTAACACTTTAGTCACATATATATTGTTACCATGTGGTTTATGTTATGTTTCCTTAGCTATATTATAAACTCTTTGGAGTAGCAACTATGACAAGGCGTTGAATTGAAACTGTGTGGCTTTTTCTCATTCATGTGTATCGACACATTGGATACTGGCAATAACCCTCTGAAATAGTGTGGCAAGTATTCTCTCTTTTCTCTCCTCCCTTCTATGGCTCACTCTTCTTCCTCTCTCTCAAAACTTAGGTTCAATGTTTGTTCTATCCTGCCATGTTCCTTATATTTTATTGTACCTTTGATGGTTCTGACCCTTCACCTGGGGGTAACCCTGAAGAATGGAAGCAGGGGCTGGGCTGGGCTTAGGCTTTGAATGAGAGAGCCAGATAGCAAGCCCTAGGCCATGTTTAAGGTACAAGGCCTGGCATCCAAAGTGGTGGATGTCCAAGAGGTGACTTCAGCGCCAAGAACCAGGGGCAGCCAGGTCATTGGATGGTTTCAACACAAATACTAGTCCATGT
Source organism: Lasiurus cinereus (assembly GCA_011751065.1). Taxonomy (NCBI): domain Eukaryota; kingdom Metazoa; phylum Chordata; class Mammalia; order Chiroptera; family Vespertilionidae; genus Lasiurus; species Lasiurus cinereus. The sequence continues at coordinate 55,159,929 of JAAGEH010000076.1, forward strand.
GAAAACATCTATCAATGAAAGAGAAACATGTTCTGGAAAGTTTATTGGTGTGTTAGTTGGCTTGGGCTGTCTTAACAAAATGCAATAGAGTGAGTGGCTTAAACAACAGAAATTTAAATTTATTGCTCACAATTCTGTAGGCTAGAAGTTCAACATCAGGGTACAGCATGGCTGGATTCTGGTGAGAGCTCTCTTCCTGGCTTGCAGATGGCTTCCTTGCTGTGTCCCCACATGGCAGAGAGAACGAGCGAGCTCTCTGGTTTTTCTTCTTATAAGGAGGTTAATCCCACCAGGAGGGCCCCACACTCATGACCTCATTTAACCTAATTATCTAAATACCATCCAAAGGTCTCATCCCTAAATACCATCAGTGAGGATTAAGGCTTCAACATTTGAGTCGGAGGGATAAATAAACATAACAATAGGCAACTATTGTAGTACAGCTTTTATTTTTTTTTTAATATATTTTATTGATTTTTCACAGAAAGGAAGAGAGAGGGATAGAAAGTTAGAAACATCGATCAGCTGCCTCCTGCACACCCCCTACTGGGGATGTGCCTGCAACCAATGTACGTGCCCTTGACCGGAATCAAACCTGGAATATTTCAGTCCGCAGGCCGAGGTTCTATCCACTGAGCCAAACCAGTTTTGGCTGTAGTACAGCTTTTATTTTGCTTTAGTTTGTACAGTTTTGACCATTAAAGAGAGGCCTTTCAGAAACTTGAATTTCTTTCTAACCAAGTGAAATGTATACGTTTGAAATCACAAAGTTCATTTTATTACTGACACAAGGCTCAAAGATATTTCACTCATCAGTTTACAGATTTCGTTATAAATATCTCCCCATATATTTGATGTAGGAATTGAAATAGAATATTAAGGCTTTTTAAAAAAAAAACAAATTTGGAGCAGTAAGTTCTTTGCCAAAACCACATTTCTTCTTGTCAAGGGCCATTGTTCCTTAAGGAAAGTGAACATTATATCTGCAACACTGACTTTCTTATGAAGAGAAATTAGAGGGTGTTCCTTTTCTCTATGTCCTAGGTTAAATTTTTTGTCAAAAGAATACCTCTTGGTGATTAACACAATGCACAGAATGATAAGGTGCATTTCCTTAGAAAATAATTGTTCAAACCTATTACATATAATAAATAACATAGATTGCACAGAATAAGTTATTTATTCCATAAGAAGTTATTGGGGATTCAAGGCAAGTTAATTAGACCATTAACAGGCAAATAATCCTTTTGCCACACTACTGTAACATTCAGATAAAAAATATATCTATGCTCTGGCTGGCGTGGCTCAGTTGGTCGGAGCATCATCCTATACACTGAAAGGTTGCAGGTTCCATCCCTGGTCAGGATAGGATCAATGTTTTTTTCTCTCTCTAAAATCAATAATATATATATAATTCTTTAACAATTATATTATTGCTAAATGCTACATTTTCCCATTTGAGGTAATTAGGCTTTAAAAAATTAATCTTTCAAATATCCCTGTCCTTTAAAAAGTGCACAATTCATAGTAGCTCTTAAAAAAAGTGTTAGATATTATTTTTTAGGAACACTACAGAATATAATAAATGCTAGACAAAGAAAGGCACTCTGAGAAATCATATTTTTGTAAAAGAAAACATTCCATACCATGGCAAGTGAATGCCCCTACCAGGGAGGCCCCTCTTGAACTTGGTGCCCAAGCACCATGGGCCCAGCCTAGACATTGATGAAGTTTTGTCAAGTTCTCTCTATGTCAGAACACTGAATGGGTTCATGAAAATTTGAAAAAGGCCTACAGGGAGAAGGAGAAAATGCTCACCAAAACCATGTCCTAGGATGGTCACCAATTATTATTAATAATAATAACCACTAACCTTTATGGAGCTTACTTGGTACAAAATTCTGAGCCAAGGGCCTTTCATGCATTATTTCACTGAATCCTCCCAACCTCCTGTAAGGTAGTTACTGCTTTGTTAAGCCCATATTTTACAAAACCTGGGGCATAGAGAAGTTAAGCAACTTGTCCAACTGCTGTTAAGTGGAAATGTTATATATGAATCCAGATAGTTGGGTATTTTCTCAAGTAGAGTCACAAACCTTCAGTTGTAGGTACCAAACTTGCCTCCTGGCTCCTCTACAGTCCCAGAGGGTGCTTATGGGGCATTGTACAGTTGGGGAACTGATTCAGGCCCTCAGTTCATATCTTCTCAGGGAAAAGCCTTCTGAAGCAGTGTTGCAATGAGGATAAGTGTAATTCAGCATTCTACTAAAATGAATGAAGATAACTAGTAATAGGGAAAGGCCACCAGGCTGGCACCAGCTTTGAAATTGTTTCCAGGTAGAAGTTCTGCTGATTCTGTGGCTTGAAAGAGTGGGACCTGCTTGTGAGAAAGATGGAAGGGAGTAGTTGCTGCCACCTCCTCGCTTCACTCCTCTCTCTTCTACCTCCCCAAGCAGTCCCAATCCGATCCTTTCCAAGGAAACCACTGTCCACATCATCTTCTTGAGAGTCAGAGAGGAAAATGGAGTCCAACCTGGGTAAGATGGGGACATAAAGAAGAGAGGTCATGCCTGAGACAAGTACTGAAGGACAGCACAGATAAATGGGAAGCCAGCAAAGAGTCTTTGGAGCCAAGCCTTCTTTCTTTTCCCTTTTATCCATCCTCCGTCTTCCCCTCTTTGGCCTGATCACAATCTGTCTTCAGGGAAGGATCTGAGATCAGTGCCTCACTGGGTACAAAGTCAGGAAGTACCCATGTGGTTTCTGTGCCCTGTTAAGGGCTTTTGGAATCAGTGAGCAAGTCAGGGAGGGAGGTTTGTCTTGTTCAGGATTAATTACTTAGTGCCTAAACTAGTGCCTGGCTCCTCAAACTTTGTGGAACAAATACATTTTGGAGGCCAGGGAGTCCTTCTTGGGATCCTAAACTCCCACACCTCTTGGCCCTGGACTGTGGACCTGTGAACCACAGCTGCTGGACAGAGCTTCCAGCCTCAGCATTCCACATCCACTTCCTGGAATGCAGCGCCTCCTAGTGGAAGTCTAGGACTGCGGCCTCCTCCCTAGATGCCTCCAAACTTGGGCCCCGCTATTACTCCCCCCAGATCTCCATCTTCTCATTCTCATAACCTCAAGGTCACCCCCATCAATGAAGCCCAGTGGACTGGAGCAGGCCCCTTCTAGTAAGCACAAGTACTCACAAGATGAACAATAAAGGGCTCCAATGGAGTCAGGGAGTTACCCTATGTGAGAGCAGCACTTCTCAAACTAAGGTGCAGATGAATAATGTGCGAAAGCTTATAAATTACAGTTGTCTTCGTCATGATTTGCCCCTTAAAGGTTTCCCTGTCTCTCTTCCAGTGCTGAGACCTAAAGAAGAGCTTAACCTTCGAGTTGGAAGGAGTGGGGGGAAAGGACCACATTCCCAGAATCAGAAACTGCAAAATAGGGTTTACTAGTTAAGCAAGAGGTCAAGGGGAAGAGGGTGTTGTCTGACTGCTCAGAGAGGGCATTCCAGAGCAGCAGGTGAGGTCACCAAAGGTCAGGGTCCCTAGTTCTCAGTTCTGCCAGCCCAGAAACTCCTTTTATCAGTGCACCCAGAGATAATTCAAGGGAAACGAAGCATACCAAATCCTTAAGAATCTAAATCAAGCCTTGCTGGCATAGCTCAATGGTTGAGTGTCAACCTGTGAACCAGGAGGTCAAGGAGTTCCCTTCCAACATGCCTGGGTTGTGAACTCAATCCCCAGTAGGGGACGTGCAGTAAACAGCTGATCAATGATTCTCTGTCATCATTGATGTTTCTCTCTCTCTTTCCTGTCCTCTCTGAAATCAATAAAAATATAGAAGGAAAAAAAAAAATAACTGAGCTTGTTTAGAACAATGCTCTCCCCTGCAAAAACATCTACATGGATCTACATGGGCAGTCATATCATTATCAAAAGTCTGTTTTGTAGGCCTGATATCAGACCAAGAGTAATCAAGTGACCTCAGTAAAGAATATTATGAAATTTTGATGGTTGGGTGACATCCATCTCCAGGATAACTGTATACCTGCCAAGGTCAGCAGTTGCAAGTGCAGAAGAACACCTTCCCCTTCTGTCACTCTTCCTCAAGAAAAAAACAAAACAAAACAGGAGACTTTCCTGGCTTTCCACCGTGACACCTCATTCCAGCCCTCGGATTTAAAAAACGTCAGTGTAGCTATTTGGTAAATGGTCAGAGGAAAAAAGTTCATCACATTTCTGTTGGCCAGTTCTGTTTTTTTGTTGTTGTTTTTTAATGTTATGTTGACTGTGTGTGTGTGTGTGTGTGTGTGTGTGTATTCTTAAGTCTGGCACTTTATCAGGCTCACCTTCGTCCATTCTGTTCTATTTTGGTCTGAGCTGTCCTGTTGTGTGGCTTTAAATTCATCAAATTTCGGAAAGTGACCCGGGAAAATTACAGCCCTCAACAGTGTCTTGCTCTTACACACCATTCAGTAAATATTTGCTGATAAATTGTCGTAAAGGGGTCACAACCCCACTGCAATGTCCACCTCTCCCAAGTTTGCTTCCTGGATTGCTTTGCTAGCCCCCAGGTCCCCAGGGAGCAGCTCATTTCTCCCTAAAGTCCTACCTCATTCCCTCCTTGACGTGATACAACTGCTGTCAGCGTCCCCAGAGCCAAATCCAAAACTTCCATTTTGCTTGATGGCAAATGACAGACCTTAATTTGTTGAATTTGGATTTTTTTAGGTGCTCATACAATAACTAACAAAATTGGCTTCAAACCTGAGGTAGATTAAGAACAAAAAAAACCTCAAGAAGGAAACACCCTGCCACCTAGGAGGTTGTGGAGACAGAGGCCACAAACTCCTCCTTGGCACTACTCATCGCGACTCTGGAAATCAGCCCCCTCCAGGGCCGCCATTATTTTCCATTTGTCACAGGGTATTGTCTACTCCGCAGTCTTCTCACCCTTAATAAATGTTTGCATTGTTCTTATGACCTCTAGACTCCAAAGTATGTAAGTTATAGCTAGTGCGAGGCTTTTTAAAAAACACAGTATGTGACTTGACCCTTGGTAAGGGGCCAAATGAAGAAAGAACGGGGTCCCGCGGCAAAACCACATAACAGGAAATACGAAGGCCAGTTTAGCCGCGGGCAGATGAACTAGAAAGAGGAGTGAAGGTCTCAAAGAGTTTATTTTTTGCCGCTTGGGAATCTGGGCTGTGGCTAAAGTCATAGTTAAGAGGTAGGGAACAACTAGAGAGAGATGTGGCTTCCGGAACCTAAAAGGGCGCCCTTGCCGTGCCATTGCCCCGCAATGCCGTGACTCGGATTCGAACCGAGGTTGCTGCGGCCACAACGCAGAGTACTAACCACTATACGATCACGGCGAGCTACCGGAACGCCACGGGAGCGGGCCTTCGAGGGCAGTACTCGTCGATAGGGCTGTCATTCCAAGCTTCCTAAGTTGACCATTGTGACCCAGGCCCTTCTAGCCCTCGCTCTGACCTAAAGCAGAGGACGAGCACCGCGGACTCCCCGGCTGGTCGTCCACACAAACCGTAAAAAAAGTTTTGCAAACGAAAGGACTTCAAGCCTACGGTGAGGCCCCGGAGTCGCCCAAAAGGTGGCCCTCTCGCGCACACCGCTCACGCTCTGGTCTAGAATGGAGCTCTCTCTTAAATTCTACAAGGAAATCGGTTCCGACGCGCCCGCACAACTTCCTTGGAGACGCAAAGAAGTGAAAACCCGGGCGCATCCTCCCTGCTTGAGAAGCGGCGGGATCCTGCCCGCAGACGAAAGTAAGGAAGTACGCCTGCGTACACTCGGAATAGCCAGGTTGGAGATGGGCGGGAGCAAGGACAAATCACATGCGTTCAGGGGCGGGGCTTTTAACACAGAAGACTTCAGGAGAGGACGTAGTGCGTCAGGTCCCCAGTAGCTCGCCGTGATCGTATAGTGGTTAGTACTCTGCGTTGTGGCCGCAGCAACCTCGGTTCGAATCCGAGTCACGGCATTGCGTGAAGCAATGGCACGGCAGGGGATTTGCTCTTTTACTTTTCTGTCGAGTTTTTAGCGGCCTTCTGGAAAATAGATCTCAATTCCCTTATGACAGCGGAAAATGGCGTTTTCGCCATCTCTGGCTAAACTGGATATCTGACAAAAATAGGCCTCCAGTTACTCCAGTTCTACGTGCCGTTATCTTTCTTAGGGACAAAGCACAAAGCACTCACAAGGCTGTGTTATCACAGGCGTGAACAAATTCTCATGGCAGCACTGGAAACGGACTCCCAGTAATAGGAAGAGAAGGCCTCGCAGAACAGTTGTCCTTTGAAGGAGCTCTTGAAGGCAGAAAAGAAATTTGTCACTCAGCCAAGTTAATCTCCTGTGCAAAGGCTTACATCGCTATCGTAATTCCTCTTTGCAAATTTTCTCTCTGAAAGGGTAGGCTAATTTCTTGGAGGGTGGGAGTCAGAGGCGGTGTGGTCAAATGATTTCATGTTTAGCAAGATCCTTCTGGCGATTCTGCAGGGTGTGGGGAGGTGATTAGAGCAGATGACAGCGGAGAGACGGGGAGTCGTTGTGCATTCACTTTTCAGAACCATTTAGCAGGTTCCTGGTTTAGCTGCAGAAAGCCACTTACTGCTGTGGACTCGGGCCGGGTTCTAGGCGCGGTGGGGGCGGGAGCACGAGAAAAGCCCCGCCTGAATCCTGCTGCCGCCCAGGGACACGACAGGTGTGTACCGGGGTCCGGCGGGAGATTGCGGGGACAGGATCCGCGCCGTCGGGGAAGTAGAAGAAGCTGCAGGGCAGTGGGGGTTGAGGGGAGGAGAACGGGAGAGTGAGATGCGTTGAGTCCTTGCTGCGTGGCCAGCCGGGTTGTGGGGCGTCCACATCCTCCGCGGAGGAGGCGTTGGGTCACTCCTTGGGGAATCAGCAAGGAAGAGAACCCCCGAGGGAGCGCCCTGCAGGCCCACCATCATTGGAAGGGTCCCCCGAGCACAGAAACAGAAGTCGGCGTCCCCCAGGAAATGGGAGTTACACAGCTCGTGAACGCTCTGCTATCCGACCAGTCCCGAATGTGGATGCCCAAATGGTCCCCTCTAACCTTCCACATCCCACATGGAACCCACCCTTCCCACTGCATCTTCACCATCTCCCGCCACTGAAGGACCAAAACAGGCGAGAACAACTGCCGGGAGCGCAATGAACTGCGAGTTCTCAGACAGGCCTTAAGCTGAAATCCCGCCCCGTGGGCGGGGCTTTTAGTGACGTGCAGACGGGGAAGGCCTATAACTATTGAAAAGGGTAATCGAAAGCGCTGTGCCCCAAGGCTCCGGTAGCTCGCCGTGATCGTATAGTGGTTAGTACTCTGCGTTGTGGCCGCAGCAACCTCGGTTCGAATCCGAGTCACGGCATTGTGGAACAATGACACGGCAAGGGGCTTAAGCTTTTAGTTCTCTGTCCTTGACCCATCCGATCTGTTTTGTATATGTCATAAAATGCTTTTTTAAAAATAAACCACTGCACCTCCCCTAAATATTGAGCCACCGCTAACTTCGGCTACCCCTAGTAATTCTGATTTAACGCTTCGGCTTCAGATCAGTTTGAAAATCGGTGTCCAAATCATTCTCCTACACCAGCAAAACAGTGCTTCTGTGACCTTGCGATTTTTTTTCCTTTTCATGCATCTTTTAAAATTTGGATTGTTCTTTTTCAAATAGAGAGTGCATGTGCACAAGTCCAGTGAAAAGTAAGTCTCATTCTTCACTCCGTCCACCAATTATTGCCAGTTTCCAGTGTATCTTTCTATGACAGTCCTTGTATAAACACTTATATGTATGCAAATATATTCCCGCTCTTCTTGCAAAATACAAATGACCTCTTCTTCCCTTCCTCTCTTTCACCCTCAGAGTCAAAACTTGAGGTGATAGATTTGCACTGATAGGCAATCTCCACTTTCAGGGAAGAATAGTACACATATCTGGAAAGCATCTCACCCAGATCCTGTCCTTTTTCTCCCTAGCCCTCCATCCTGGCTGGGGAAGGTGGGAGATGTTTGGGGAAAGAGAGGGGAAAGTGGTTCACTACTGTGGCCATAGAAATCTTTGGATGGGAGCCTGGGGTCTGTAAGAAAGCAGCCCTATTTTGATTTGAGGTTGGAAGGGCAGGAAAGCATCCTGGGTTTAGAAGTGGGAAAAGGGATTAAGCCATTTGAAAGCTCTCTACTTCCATCTCTCCCCAATCTTATTGTCAGGATCCAACTTAAGTCACAAGCCAGTGTAGTTAGAAAATTCAAGTTCATTGAAGGCAGAACCAAATTTTACTATGTTTGTGTTCTAAGCATACATCTTTTCCATAAATATTTGAACTGAGGTTTCTAATTGAGTTTATAAATGAGTGAAGTGGCCTAATTTGCTTTTTGGTTGTAAATTAAGTTGTATTCTTTTAACACAGAGTCATGTTATTTTGATATCAGACAAATAGAAAACTTGACCCAAATGAACCTCATTTACATCCAAAATCTCAAAGAACAGAGTGCATATGTGAGTGTACTAGTATATGTTAGTCCTCACAAGGTTGTGGACAGAGATGGGTCCAAGGCAGGACAAGGACCAGACTTAGAAGAAAGCAAAACCCAGAAGGAAGCAAAATTCAGGACAGAATGAGCACCAAAGTCAGGCACAAACAGAAATGATGACATCCAGAGTGTACTCAGTAAGAAAAGTGAGGGCTAAGGACTAGGCCTTGGGATGTGCACAAATTTAGGAGGTTAAAGGAGAAAGAGAGGATGTGGCCTGAGAGAAAGGAAGAGAACCAGAACAGTGTCATTTAAAGAAAAATTTTGGAGAAGAAGATTTTGAGCACAGAGAGGTCAGCAAACTCAGATGCTGCAAAGGAGAAAGGAATGAGACAAAATCTTTGGGTTTGACACTTAGAAGTCATTGATTTTTAAAACCTTCTATGAGAGCAATTGGATAATGTGTTTCAAGAGCCAGGAAAAAAAAAGTGTACTCTGTGCTCTAATAATTCTACTTTTAGGGATCTTGCCAAAGCAAATAATCCTAAACTTGGAAAAGTTATCTGCATAAAGATGTCTGTTTACAGAGTTATTTAGAAGGGAGGAGAATGGAAATAGCCTAAATGAGCAACAAATAAAGTGCTGAACTAAACTAAGGTATATAATAATAGTCATTTTAATTTTTTTAAATAATTATTTTTAAAATATAAAAGTCAACTTTTAAATATTTTTTTAACTACAAAGAGTAAAATTCTCTTAAAGGAATGACTGATTACAGATCTTCAGCAGGGGAAGTACAAGTTGAGTCTGGAATATCTTGTGTAACAAAGCAAGCAAGTGCTTAAACACTGATAGGACCAAATCAAAAGGACATCGAAGCTGTCTGAAAGGACTCCTATTGGACAAATATGGGGCAATGTGAGCATCAAAAAGAATATTGATAGTAATAAATTACATCACATAGGATTAAAGAATTTTCAAGATCACAGGGAGAGAAAAAGAAGAAGAAAAATTCTTTACAGAAGAATGCCAGATAATAAACACAGAAGTAATGACAGAAGTAGAGAATCACCATTTTGCACTCGCAGTGTAATAACAAATGCAAGCAGGGAAGCCAAAACCACTTGGAAAAAACTTGTTGGGAGCAAATACTGATATGTCTTAGGAAAGCACACCAGAACTTAATTTAACTTGTTGTGTAGAGAGATCTGATAAGTTCTAACTTAACCAAGTGAGCAAGCCTGGCACCACTAATAAAGAGATAAATATGCATTATTGGCCTCCCAGTGTGACACAATTGCCCCTACATGGTGGTCTTTTCAAAACTGAAAAGTCTTTTCCAATATGTTTAACCTGAATCTAGTCGTAAGGAAACTATGGAAGGATCCAGAATGTGGGACATTCTATATGACAACTGCTTTGGATGCTTCAAAACAATGCTCTGAAAAAACAAACTAGCAATAATAAAATGGGGAACTGTTCAAGATCAAAGAGACTAAAGAAACTTAAACACATGCAATGGAGGAGTCTAGATGAAATCAAATCTATATAAATATACATATATATGATTTTGCAGAGAAAAATAGAAAAAAATCAGTGTAGACTGAATTTTATCTATTTGTCTATCACAATAGACAATACTATTGTGATAATAATCTTATGGCCCTTTAGAAGAATTCCTTATTCTTAGGAAATTGATGCTGAAGTATTTAGAGCTGAAGTGCCATTATATTTGCAACTTGCAATCAAATGGTTAAGAAAAAAAAGGGATAGAGCATATATGGCAAAATGTTCAAAAAGAGTGAATCTAGGTGAAAGGTATACAGATTCCTTTCTCTGAGCTTCTCTGTAGGTTTGCAATTTTTAAAAAAAGGAGTTGGAAGAAAATAACAAAAATAGGGAAATTATGCAATGTTAAGTATAGCTCTACAAAATAAGAACAAGAGAAAGTGTTTTTTTTTTATTCATTTTAACATTTGCTAAGCTCCTGCCACACAACAGGCTCCGTTTTAACCCTCTGTTTCCCTTCAGAAACCTGGTTTTACAGTGTCATGCTTAACATGCCTATCTTTCAAGACTTTGGATCCCGCCAATGCTACCCACATCTCAGAGGACCCTTGCTGTGACAGCTTCACCTCTGTTATCCTGGGTTCCTAGCAAGATGCCTGGCCCCATGAGGCATTCAACAATGCCTGCTTCCAGGAGGTTACACTTTGGTGGGTAAGGAAATTGCATTAACAGATAATTTAAAATAAGATGAAGAACATGGTTCACATAAGGTATTACAGTATTTTAATTCTCATGTAAACTCTTACCTTTATGATCTCCTCCTCATCATCATCTAACTTTATTTCCTGCTCTTCTCTACTATGAATCTCCCCCTTTATGGCATTCTGGTCCCTACCTCAATGCTCTCACTCCACTCATGCTGACCTCCTAGCTTGGCATGAATGAACTTCCCACTCCTTTGCTTCACCTGTCCAAAGCCTACCCAGCTCAGGTCTACTTTTACAACGTGCACATGTCATTTTCTCAATTGCAGTTCATGAAGCCAGACAGAGTATCAGATATTTCAGTACTTCCTACAGCCCAGCCGATCCAGGTGTGGTGGGAGAGCCAACAGCATCTGTATCAGTTGGGAGTCCATTAGAGCTACAGCCCGGCATCCTATCCAGCCACAACTTACAGAATCAGAAACTGCATTCGGAACAAGTTCCCGGGGAGATTCACGGTCACATTAAAGTGTGAGAAGCACAGTCCTGTAACACTAACTAGAGGATGAATAAAGCAGAAGCTCAACTATTTGGAGACCCGAGACCCTCCTTGGGGGATCCCGGGGGATTCTCTTGGCGCCCTCAGAAGGCAGATATGAAGCGAAGAGTGAGGGGGACACTGAGGCAGTGTCCATGGGGTGCTGGTGAGGTGAAGCCGCTGCTGTCTGCTTCGCGGGCACATTGGGGGGGGGGGGGCCCGAGAAACGGGCTTTGCTTCTAAGACACAAATGCCTAATCGCTGCAGCCTCCGAGCCTCGGGATAAGAGACAGACAACACTGGAACTGTTTCTGGCCTCGATTTATTGACTCTTCTGTGTCTCCCCTGTCACTCATCTGATTGACAATGAAACCCGGGCTGTGATTTCTGC
>JAAGEH010000076.1:55176578-55211656 GCA_011751065.1 Lasiurus cinereus
GCAGAACCAGCACAAAGCTCCACTCCCCCTCACCCTCCTCCAGTAGCCCCCCGGCATCCCTGCAAGTGCTGCAACCCCAGGAAGCGGGTGACGGCCGGGGTTTCTCCCTGCGGACACAGCAAGAGCTGGCCTTTGCCTCACCCAGTGGGACTGGAGCTGGGTGGCCTGTTGTTCTCAGGAAACCCGACGGGCAGTATGCAGCTCCGAGAGGAGGATGCTGACCACTGAGGTTCAGGCAGGTCCACTACTGCACTCCCTCCCGGGTCCCCCCAGGTGTGGGGACGGTCAGTGCTCAGAACCTGTTGCCCAGAAGGGGCTGAACAGCTGAGACCACACTTCTTCTCCTACTGGCCTCTCCCTCCCTCTGTCCATGCTGAGGGTGGCGAGAGCCTTTTATGGATCTGCAAGCTTGGGGTAGAGAGGAGAGCTGGGCATCCCTCGTTCCAGAGAACGCCCGCTGTGCCTCAGCAGGCCCTGGTGGAGAAGCCACCCCCTGCCCAGCTTCAGTTTGACTTCTCTCTCCTTGACAGCGGAAAGCCCTCCCCAGGTCCCTCCAGCCCTACATTTTATGACTGTCTGGGCTACTCTGGCTCTGCTGTCCCTCTTCACTCTCCCCTGGGAGCTCAGCTCTGGGGCCTATTCCTTCCTCCTCCTCAGAGAACAGTTTTATTGGATTGGAGAGCAAAGTTGCTGTCCGAATCCACTGGCTCCAGGCTGGAGGCTTTCAGCTGAGAAGGTGCTGTTCTGCCTGATTTCCTGGGTGAGAGAGATGGGTCAGGTCAGAGCAGAAGCCTCAGGAATGCGAATTATTTTTCCCCCTAGTTCCTGCCATGGGGCATGGCTGCCCATCCTGAGTTAGGATCCTTAGCCTGCAGAAGGAGGCTGTGCTTTCTTTACATGTCCTTACCTTAGTCTTCCTTTTTCCCCCGATTGTCCCCAGCTATTGGGTGATGTGATGGTGGTGGAGTAAGACCCAGAGAGCATTAGGCCTTGTTTTTACTATTTTTAAAAAATGACCTACTATAGGAGCAGCAGGAGCCGAACCCTGCATGGGATGAGAAAGAGATAGAGCCCTGACCAAGAATGGAACCATGACCTCCCGGTTCGTAGGTCCATGCTCAATCACTGAGCCACACCAGCCAGGCTTGTTTTTACTCTTGACCAATAGTCTCTTCCTCCCTGTCCACACTCATTCGCACATGGGTCTGAGCTGTTCCTGGCCCTCTTGGTCCTAGAATGGTTTAGCAGCCTTCTCACCAAGCTGTGGGCTCCTCCAGGACAAGGACCATGTCCTCAAGTCTGTGTCTTCCAAGGGATGGACACCATTTTTGGCGTAAAGAAGGGTGCATAAATAAGTCCTGAATGATGACTGTTCATTTCCGTTGTGGCCCGAGGGTCAGAGACTCCCCTTGTACATTTCGCCACAAAGACCCCACAATGAAGGCGATGTGCCCACACAACCAATCAGAGACCTGCAGCCTCCTCTCACTGAGGGCATCCATGTCTGACCCTGGATCAGCTCTGTGATCTGTGGGCTGTTCAGACCTTGGGGGCCAAGAGGTGTCTGACTCCTTTGTCAGCTGCAGGGACTGGAATGAAATCCAGCAGGATATCCTGGGAACCACACAATCAGTGGCTTCTTTACCAGGTATGATGAAGAGGAGCGAGGATGCCATTCAAGAGGGCCCAGGGGCAGGGATGCTGATCTGGGACTTCCCACCATTCCAAGAGAGCAGCTTCACCCCTTTAGGAGCTGTTTTGGGGACCCCTGAGTCTTCCCTTAGGAAGAGCCCTGACAAGGTACCTGAACCCTTTATCCTAAATCCAATTGTCAGCACATGCGTACAGAGCTCAATCTGCCCCTGAACAGTGAGCTGGCTCTGGCTCTTGAGGCATTACTGAGGCAGTTTTTCCATTCTGTGGCTGTTTTATCCCTGTTCTCTGTTCTCCCTCCTCCTGCACATCCTCTTGGCTTGTTGCTTTTGGGTCACTGGCTGAGGTGAGGCAGGCACTGGAGACCAGGATGTGCCTTGGGCTGGCCAATTTCTCTCCTCCAAGAGCCCAGTGATTGGTGCTGGTTGGGTCAGAACCCTGTGAAAGGGGCTGGTTTATGAGGATTGATGAAATGGGTGGAAATGCCTCTGTGATGAGCCAGAGAGATTGAGGGCAAATGAGTTCAGTGAATATGGGGTAGGAGAGAATGGGGACTTGGATAGGACCCAGAGAGGCCCAAGGGGCTCAGGACCATCAGCTTTCTCCCCAGGCAGGGCTTTGGCTGTTGGCCCTCCCTGAGACCTACTGCTGCAGTTGGCAGGGTGCAAGGGTGGCCATCTGGGCAGGCCTGGCAGGACAGGCAGGGGAGCAGCAGGAGCCGAGCCCTGCATGGGATGGGAAGGCAGGGACTCACCATCTGGCCAAAAAAGAACTCCCGCATGGTGTTGGACCCTTTCTGGCCATCAGGCCATGCTCTGACAGAAGGGTCAGGAGCCAGGCCTTCCTTTGCTTTGCTCCCTTTTCTCAGACCTTCAACAGGAAAAACCTGGTCTAAGAAAGAGAGATGGGGATGGGAAAGGGGCCCTGATTGGATGAAGCTTTGAGCTGTCTATGACCATCTGCACAGTGTGTCCTTTGCATCCATCATGCCAAGATATGCGCGTGTGTATGTACGTGTGTGTGTGTGTGTGTGTGTGTGTGAGAGAGAGAGAGAGAGAGAGAGAGAGAGAGGAGAGAAATGTAATGGGAACAATAAGACAGGCATCCTGTATGAAGTGAAGCTAGAGCTCTTATTCTTAGCTTATGGGGGTGTTTTAGGAGTTCATGAACCTCCAGAAATTGTACAGATATTTGAGTAGATGAGCATTTTTCTGGGAAAAGGGGTTCACACAGCATTTCACAGGACCCAAAATATTAAGAGTGTAAATAAAAATAGGTGTGTCTTATAGATGGTATCCACATGGACTTGGATTCTTCAGGCCCAAATTTAGAATGAATGAACAGACAGTACAGTGAAGGAGATATTTGGGTGTCTGAAATTAAACAAGACATGCCTCCCCTGGGGTTAGGAGAGCGGGTAGGGGCCCTCCCTTACCTAATGTTCATTGAGTGTTTATGTATCCTTAAATGATACCTAGGCCCTGAAAGGGACTCACCACCCAGAAGACCTGATACTTGACTTTTTTTGAGTTTGCTTGTTTGCCTTCATTTTCCTTGTTGTGCCTTCCACAGAGCCCAGAAGTCTGATCTGTTTATCTAGCACATGGCCTCCTGTGGAAGTGGAGAGAGGAGAAAAGAGAGGTCCAGATCAGGGACCGTTGTGGACTGGCTAGACCTCTTAATCCTTTGTGGCCTGAACGGGCAGTGCCCCTCCCAGAGCAGCTGTCAGGTTTGAACTCTCTTCCTGCCCAAGCCTCTCCTGAGGTGGCTGGAAGGCCCACCATCTGGTGGAACCTTCTACTCTGCATCTGTGCTGCAGTTAGTGCTTTGGGGAGGGCTGAGGCCTGAGACCTGTGGGATTGTGTGGCAGGCCTGTCCACTCGAACCAGTGCCGCCTCCTCACGTTGCGGCAGTCCGACCCTCTAGAAGACATCTTTGGCTTGTTGGCTTGGACGGTGACTCAGAGACAACTCAGCCCTGACTCTATGCACTGGGAGTCTGGAACAGCTGGGACCCTGTAGACCATGAATGGAAATAGGAGCAGCTGGCTGGGCCCTGGGCTTGGAGGGGTACCTGCTGCCTACTCCAGTTACTTTCACCACAGAACCAGTGTGATATTATTTGACAGCAGTGAGCCTGGGTCCCAGACTTGGGTCCCAGAGGTGGGACCCTGTAAAGCAGTCTGGGACAGCTGGGTCCCTGTAGACCTGCTTTCCTATTCCAGTTGCCCTCACCACAGAACCAGTGTGATATTATTTGACAGCAGTGAGCCTGTGGTGCTTCTAGAGCCTGGGTCCCAGACGTGGGGCTTCACAGCACTTCAAGATGCTTCGATCTTTTGGAGCTTATTCTGTGTCTGTCACTGTGATATAATGGCGGACATTTACTGAGCACTTACCTCGTGCCTGGTACCATTTTGAAGCGAATGACGTGGATTAGGATCCTTACCACTTCCATATGATGAAATTATTATTATCTCAGTTATATACAGGGAGACGAAGCACAGGAATGCTGGGTCACACTTGCATGGTTTCATAGCTAGTAAGTAGGAGAGCCCAGGTTGACAGCGAGGTGGCCTGACTCCAGACTGGCTGCCAGCACCATGCCAGGGGACCCTTGAACTTATGGAATGGAGCCCTGCAGAACAGAGGTGTTCACTAGACATTTGCTAATGAACAAGGGGAAGGAGACTCAGAGAAGGAATGAAGAGTGCATTCTGGGCTGGGTTCACCAGTTCCTAGATGATGAAGGACTGCATTTGCCACCTAATCTCGAGGTAGCCATAGACACACCTAATAAGGGTTGGCAGCATGGATCGCATTCATCATCTTCTTCCCAAGCCTCTGAGGTAGATACTAATACTAGCCCCATTTTACAGATAAAAATACAGAGGCCTCCAGATATTAAATGTAAACTAAAGAAATGGGGAAAAGGGGCAGTGGTAGATTTTGGGGTCCTTGCCGAGCCAAATCCTGTAATGTTTGTCCCCTTGGTCTCCCTGGACTCAGAAGCCCCACGGAGGGCAGAGGGTCCAGCTGCAGAGTAGAAGGTTCCACCAGATGGTGGGCCTTCCAGCCACCTCAGGAGAGGCTTGGGCAGGAAGGAGAGTTCAAACCTGACAGCTGCTCTGGGAGGGGCACTGCCCAGTTGGAACAGGCACAAGAGCTGCCTCCTGGAGGCACCCTGCTGGATGGTAGAAAGGAGGGGACCTGGTTGGCAGGCAGTGTGGGGACAAGGGGCCCCTCTGGGCAGAGCTACTTACATACTAGCTTGGAAATGGTTCAGCATTTCAATAGCATTGTGACTACCAGAGGGCTTCCCAAATATCAGCCCTGGCCTTGATGTCTGCCCTGCTAGAAGGGAGACCTGCTCCTGAGTCAGGGGCTTTGATTCCCATTCTAAAGTCGAGCCTCTTGACAGCCTGCTCCTACAGCTGCTACTGGTTGGTCAAAGTTCAGGTAAATGGGGATCTGAGAGTCTATGGGTATGGGGAGAAGGATGCCTGTTGATCCTCCAGGTAATGTGCACTGAGCACCCACTGTGCGCCAGGCTCTGTGGTGGACGTGGTGTGTAATAGTGAGCACATTAGAGTCCGGTAAAGGGCCCATACACAAAAGAAATAGTGGTAGGACTAAGGGTTCAGAAGCCTACAGGGGGAACTTCCCCCACTGAGCAGTTTTGCCTCCTGTGTAACCCAGAAGCTCCTGAGGAAGCAGGCCTGGTCTATGACACGGGTCCTCTGTGCTAGGGCAAGTGCCTGTCCTGCCTGGTTTCCCAGTAGGCATTTCTGCTGTTGCTCCTGATTCCCAACCCCATGGGTGGCTCCTTGGGCACCCCAGCTCAGAGCAGGAGGGGGTGGGGTTGGGGCTTCCTGGAGCAGGGTGTGGAGCCAGGAGTGGAACAGAGGAGCCATTGAGCTGCCCACAAAGCTGCCACCTGGGCGCCCACGGGAACCAAGGGCTGGCGCTAGGGAGGCCCACGCTGGCCTGGGAGGGGTCATGGCTCTAGGCACCGGCCCAGGACTCCAATGGGAAGGGTGCTGAGTGCAGCTGTGACCAAGCTTAGTGAGGGAAGGGCTGGAGGGCTCTGTGGAGTTGGGGGCCGCCGGTGCATGGTTCTGGGTGCTTCTGCTCACTGAGCAGCTTCCAGGGTCTCAACCCCCCTACCTGATCCTTCACCCCTCCCAGATTCATGCTCCTCCCTCTTCTGAATGAACAAGAAAACGTGCTTCCTTTGTTCATTCTTCCTGTTTTATGTGAACTGATTTAACAAAGATTTACTGAGCACTTCTGGGCATTGGGAATTTAGCCAGTAAACATGGTTCTTGCCCTCAGGAAGCTCACAGTCTGCAGGAAGACAGATAATAAAACAAGTATTCACTACACACATAATGACGGCCCAGCTCAGAGGCACCTAACCTGACCTGGGGGGAGAATGGAAAGGCTTTCTGAAAGAAGAAAAGAATTTGATTCAGGCTTAGGGAAAGCTTTTGAGGTGAGAAAAAGAGCATTGAGCTTTCAGGTAACAATGTGATCTGAGATGGGTAAAGAGAAACCAAAGAGGCAAGTGGAATCTTTAAATCTTTTTAACTATGGACTTTTTATTGGAGCCATTGGAGAGCCATTGCAAGGTTTAAGAATAGCTTGTCCATTGATTCAGTTACTGTTGAGCTGCTGCCATGTGTGAGTTGTGAGGCTGAGTGCTAACTGGGCTGAGTACCCAACAGGCTCGCTCCAGAACCCCCTTGGTCAAGTGGGTGGGGCCACTTGGGGGTGTGCCAGCTGGCCTGGGAGAAAGCAGTTTGGGTTAGGAGGGGGTGAGTGGATTTATTTTCTTTACTTCTTGGAGGAAGGAGGATGAGGTGTGGTGGGCTCTAAAGGAGGTAGGAGCTGATCTAGTAGAAACATTTTTCTAATAGAAACGTTAGTGCCTACTGTAAGCTGGGTACTTACTGGAGCAGGAGAGACAAAAATGACAAAAGGCTCTAGGCTAGTGGCTGATCTGGTGGTGGGTTAGGAAGATCTGAGATGGCAGTATTCTCAGAAGTAGGCAGAGATCTGAGGGCGGAAAGGGGCTGGGTGGCTTGACTAGGACAAATGGAATAAGGTGGGAGCTAAAGAGCTGAAGGGTGAAGAGCCTTTGGGACATGCTTTGGAGACCCTGGGAGGGGTTTGCAGCAGCCCAAGGAACATGAAGAAGGGGTCTCTGAGGTGGGAAGCTTCCTTTTTCCA
Source organism: Lasiurus cinereus (assembly GCA_011751065.1). NCBI lineage: Eukaryota > Metazoa > Chordata > Mammalia > Chiroptera > Vespertilionidae > Lasiurus > Lasiurus cinereus. The sequence goes on from JAAGEH010000076.1 coordinate 55,183,463, forward strand.
TCTCTGCCTTATGAAGGGTCCCAGATCCACTCACCCAGGGCAGGGAGGTCACCCTTACAGCTTCCCTGTTCATCTGGCTCCCACAGTCCTGCTCTGTGGGATCTTGGCCCAGAACCAAAGCCTAGACCGAGAAGCGGGGAGAGGTAGGAGTGGCGCCTCCCGGTGCTGCTGCCCCCAGAGCCATGTCTTGTGAATGCAGTGCTCCCCTGAGGGGCTGGGTGGGCTGGGCTCTGTCTCTGCCTCAACCAGTCCTCCCCTCCCTGCCCCCCAGGAGCCTGTGCCCAGCTTGGAAAAAGGCTCTATTGTCCTCAGTTGTGCCCCGCCCCAAGCACCTTGAACTCCTCTGCAGGGTGTGCAGCTTGCGGTTCCCTCTGCCTTGACTGGGAGCAGGGACAGAGGGGTGGCCTTGAGCCGTTTGTGTGGGAGAACGCTTGGGATATGGAGGGCCAAGACCAGGCCTTTGCTGTCCCTGTTCTCCAGGAGCCCAGGGGATTTCAGCAGAGCCCAAATCCTGGCTTTCCTTATGGCTGTCCTAAGGTTGTCTTTCTCCTGGGACAGCCAAGGTGCGCACTGGTGGCAGGTTGGCAGCATGATTTTGTATAAAGGATGCAGGTTGCAATCCTGGTTCCTCAACTTACTTGAAATGGTCTAGGGCAGTGGTCAACAAACTGCGGCTCTCAAGCCACCATTTGCTGCTCTGTTGACTAATGAATTTGCCGACCACTGGGATAGGGGCTTAATCACAAGGAACAACAACAGCCTGTAATTATTGGAATCGACAGTCTAGGTCAGTGGTCAGCAAACTCATTAGTCAACAGGGGGGGCAAACCACGGCTTGCGAGCTGCAGTTTGCTGATCACTGGTCTGAGGCATGTTGTCCCCTACTTGTTTTGAGCCTTCTTTTCCTTAAAATGGAGATAATAATACCCACATGATGATTATGATGGGTATCCTGCAGCTAAACCAGCAGAACCGTGGCATAAAAGTGAGGACTCAGTCTTTCTGTTCTTGGTGGTCAAATAATATTTGTTCAGAATCTGGTAACACACTGGTAGGCATGGACCAAGCTAATCTCCAAGTTGCCTCCTGTGCCTGTCCACTCTTTGAACTCTGTTGTAACCAGTTCTCTGAATTATTCCTCTCTGTTGAGCCATCTGGTATAAGCTCTTGGTCTGCCTGGACCCTGACTGAGGCAGGCTTTAAGGCCCAGAGCCTCATCCTGGCTATATAGCCTAGAAGATGGCCCAGAGGCACAAAATTAACAGAAAAGAAAGTACCATTTTGGGGGCAGCCTAGTGGGAGAACCCTGCAAAGGCAGAGCCAGGGCTTCTTCCCATGTAGGTTCAGAGCTTGCCCTTGGGTACCTGGGACTCCAGGTCTAAGGCAACCTGTCCAGGACTCTTGCTCCTGTGGATAGAGCATCTGGGGAGAAGAGCTTCTCTCAGGTGTCTGAAGCCTGCTCTCTTCCCACAGTTGGCAATCCTAGAAGACTATGCAGACCCGTTTGATGTCCAGGAGACTGGTGAGAGCCTAGTAGGAGCTTCAGGAGCCCCAGAGAAGGTTCCAGAAAACGATGGCTACATGGAGCCCTATGAGGCCCAAAAGATGATGGCTGGTGAGTGATAGAGTAAGGGAGAGTGGTGGGGGAAGCTGTTCCCTGAGGCTTGGGTATCCGAAAAACAAGCTTTGGGATCTACATGTTTTAAGAATTGATTCCTTGGTCTCTAGAAAATAGGAGAATGCCTTTGCTGGGTCCTCAGGGAAGGTGACCACTGCTTTCAAGATACTGTAGTCACTTTGGAGAAGGCGCTGTGATTTGTGGTACCTGAGACCTGAGGTGGTAGAGAAGGCCACACAACCAAAGGTCAGACAGGTGAAGCATTTGGGATGGTCAGAAAGGGCAAGATAGTGGTGTGGGCTGTGGGTCATTGGTCCCTAAAAGAGAATCACGAGCTTTAGAGAAGGTGGTAAGTTTGAAACGATGTGATGATATCAAACGACAATTGGAAACGCATGACTACAAATGCAAATGCAATGCCCATGATGTTGGGCAAGCAGGTCAAGGAGTGAGGCAGGAAGAAATGGATAAGACCTGGCTCTGGGGAGCAGAGACCAAGAAAGGGCCCAGGGAAAGACCAAATCGGGGCAAGAAGGACAGAGGTGAGTCCATCTAAGCCAAGCTGCCAAGGTAGGATGAAAGGAAGATATGCTCACAGGAGAGGCAAGAGGAGAGAGGCCAAGAGGGACATTGAAAGGCCTTACAGGCTGGAATGAGGCATTTGGACTTGCTCCAAAAGGGGAAGGGGAGACATTATGGATTCTTGAGCAAGAAAACAGCAGGACAAATAAGGCATTTTAAGGGGATTACAAAGGCTTTGATGTACAGAACAGAATAGAAGAGCTGGGCATCAATCAGAAAGATGAGTTAGCAGCCTATTGTGGAAATTACTGAGGCTTTACAGAACCAATAATTAACACCCTTTTCTTCCCCTCTGAAGCTTGGAAATAATTGAGAAATAAGATCAAGGAAACAGAAAATGGAGATAACAGTGTCAGTTTTATTACTGATAAAGGTGATTGGAGGACATTACTTAGCTATGTCACTACAATGGGCTTCTTAATACTTCCTCACGAATTAAACTTGCCCACTCAGGCTTAGGCAACGTAGCATGACTGTAGGCCCTACACAGGGGCAGGAGGAGAAAGAACCAGAATGTTCTCTCTGTGTAAGAAAGCAGGTCAGATAAACTGCTCTCCCTCCTTGGGAGAGGTGGGAGAGGGGCAGAGAGCAGTCAGGAGTGTTATTCCATGAAGCTAAAGAAACGAGGTCCTGAAGAATGGAGGTTCGCCCAAGTAGTAATCTAGATGTGGAGAGATGAGGGTGAGACTCACCAGGCATTGGCAATGATAGATGGGACTCAGACAATGAAGGAGGGCCAGGACTAATACTGTTTCCAGTATTGGAAACAGTGGGAGGGTGGCTACCATATTTAGATCAGAGGGGTGTGGCCCCTAGGACAGCGGTCACCAACCTTTTGGACCTCAGGGACCACCAGAGGTCGACTGCCCTAGGAGGTCCATGAGTGCCTGGAATTGATGAGAAAATTTGCACATAGGGGGTGCTCCATAGTTTTTATAATAGTTTCACTGGGGTCAGAGATCTCAAAAAGAAAATCACAGAACAGACTAGAACATTTGGGGAGAGTGGTGAGTTTGAAACATCTGGCAACTAGAAACATAGATGCAAAGGGTTCCATGAGACTGGGCAAGTAGTGCAAGGATAAGGCCTGGGAAAAATGAATAAGACTTGGCCTTGGGAAATAGAGACCAAGAGAGGATCCAGTAAAAGAGACCAAATGGGAGGACCGTCCATGAAGGGGACAATTTCAAGGATGGATGGTCTGCAGTGTCTGCAACAAAGAAGGATTGTCCTATTGTGAAATGGTATCACTTGGGACACAAAGAAATAAACGGAGCTGGGTAGGAAGGAGATGGACTAGGAGAGGACCCAGACTTGGTTTCTTAAATGTGGAAGCCTCAGCTCCCCAGCCCTTGCTGGTCATCCCAGGTGCTGTCTTTCATCCCGGTGCCTCTGCCCCTGCATCTGTTGGGTCCCCTGCTTTTGGAATCCCAGAGATGTTTTAAGGGAGAGGGACCCTGTACGTGTGCCCCAGAGCCACCGGCCTCTGTGAAGGACGCCTGACTGCTGGGAGCCAGGCTGGGGGGCTGAGCCAGGCAGCCAGGCTCTCACACCCCCTCCCGTTTGCCCTGGTAGAGATCCGGGGCTCCAAGGAGACGGCCACTCAATCCCTGCCTCTGTATGACACACCCTACGAGCCAGAAGAGGAGGGGGCCACCCCTGAGGGTGAGGGGCCCCCTTGGCCCCGGGAGTCCCGCCTCCCTGAGGATGATGAGAGGCCGCCCGAGGAGTATGACCAGCCCTGGGAGTGGAAGAAGGAGCGGATTTCTAAAGCCTTTGCTGGTGAGTCGGGGCTCTGGGGAGTGGATGAGTGGTACCTTGCTGGGGAGGCCCAGGAGAGAAGTGGATTGAGCTTCACCCTGGAGCTATGAGTTGGCAGGTGGACAAAGCGCTGTGTGCAGAGTGAGGGTATGGACACAAGAGGAGGATGAAGGTGTCTCCCTGCATCACCACTTTGACGCCAAGAGGCGTGGGCCACTTCCATCTTTTGGGGGACTGAGTATATTTAAAAATAAAGAAGTTTCAAACGAAATTATAAAACTTGTGGCCTATGCTAAATACTTAACAAAAGAAGGCATTAACCCTCCAAACCATGAAAACAGCTGCCTCCGTAACCGTTAGAGATACCAGCCCTGAGTGAGAGGGCTGTGTCTCCCAGTGGTAGGCCATGCAGACCAGGGGTGCCTGCTCCCAGAGGATTTCTGAGAAATCCCCCTTACTGAATCAGGATAGGTTTCTTCTGTACCCACCACCCCAGTGGCCACCCCAGGCCTGGAATCCGACATGCAGAGGTGTGTGTGAGTGGTTTGAGTTGGGGGCAGGGCGCACAAGAGCTTTAACTCCTGGATCCTTGATTCAGTGAAGACATAGAGGACTTAAATGCCATTAGACTCCATTTCCATGCCCATGTCCCTTTCTCCTCCTGGGGCAAGAGGCTTATCCTGGAGCTGGACCCAGCTCTTTGCTCTGTGGGGAAGCTTACCCTGGCAGCCAGACTGAGAAACCACAGGTTTCTCATTTGTTTCCTGTAAAGCGCACACCACTGAGGATGGGCCGCTTATCTCCAGAAGGCTCCTTGGAGAATCAATACTGTTTGGCTTGCTTAATGGGAAAATCTATGCTCGTCATTAGGAAACCTTGTTAGCAGTCCTGGCGCCGCCCATGGCATCACTCTTCTCATTGTCAGGGCTTGGGATTTAGGGTGTGGGGGGCAAATTTCACTAAAACAGCTGCCCCCACATCTGAGTATCCCTGGAGCTGGGCTGTCTCAGCTAGGCGGTGAGGAAAGGAGGGACGGAGGGCTGGGGGTGCCAGGAGGCTAAGGGAACCCGGGGGTGGTGCTGGGAGACGTGGGCAGCTCCTTATCCCTCTTTCCCTCCTTTCCTGGCCCCTCTGGTTCCTGGAAGCTTATGAGAGGTCATATGAAGGGGATCCATAGGGCTGACAGCAAGATCCTGCTTTTGCCACCCGAGCCTCCCACCTTTGACAATACCAGCCCAGTGTGGTCAGTGTGACTCCACCTGGCCCTCTGAGCGTCCTGTTCCCCATTCAGAAGCCACCCCTGCCTCCACTCTGACCCTCCTCCTTTCTAGGCTGTCCTGTGTCCTGGCTCTGGGTTTTGGTGTCTCAACCTCTGCCTCTCTCTGTCTCTGTCTCTATCCCTGTCCCTGCCTGTCTCTCTTCTCCCTGCTGTGCTACTGGTTCCAGTTGACATTAAGGTCATCAAAGACCTACCTTGGCCTCCACCGGTGGGACAGCTGGACAGCAGCCCCTCCCTGCCCGACGGGGACAGGGACATCTCCGGTCCAGCCTCACCCCTCCCCGAGCCCAGCCTGGAGGATGGCAGCGGTGGGTCCTGTCGGGGCTTCTGGCCAGGGTGACGTGTCCTCTCATGCCTTGGGCGCTGGGGGCTTGGGTTGGAGGAGCTATGAGGTGATGCATGGTTTGAAGGACCCAGGAACAACCCCTCTGTTCTGAAGGAAGAAGGAAGGGAGAAAGTATACATCTCCCCTCCCTCCCCAAACATATGGGGAAGGTGTCTCCTAAAGGAAACCCACTTCTTTGGGTAGTGCTTTGCCTGACCAGAACTTCAGCAATACAAATAACTCCTAAGATGGGGGACACAAGCTAGCACAGTAAGTGTCTAGGAAAGGATCTGTCCTTGCATTTGGTGTCTGAAAGATAATAAGGGCTTGAAAGTGCTGCAAGGAGAGAAAAATAGTCCAAATGGGGAGAAAGAAGGCACTGAACACCTCATCTACGTTCAGTTTTACCCAGAATGGGCAGTTGGGTGAACGGGGGGTGGAGGTGTGGTGAGTGGGGGGAGAGAGGTGGGGGAGAGTGCATCTCTGCACATACACAGAGACCTGAGCACCTGTTTGTACATGTGTGCCCCAGTGTGAGTGGGTATTTTGTAAATACAGGATGTCACCTGTGCATTGTGCCTTTGCCCATGTGGTCTGCTGGCTTCAGTTGTCCCTGTGCAGGCTCAACAGTCAGGTCTGCCCTGGTCGGGGAGGGCAGAGACCCCTCTACTGGGTTTCTGTGGGGGTGGGGAGGGGAGTCTGTGGGCAGCGACCTTGGGAGCGGGGGAGGGGCGGACCGGCTGGCGGCTTTGGGCAGGATTAGCCTGTCAGGATAGCACCAAGGGGAATCAGATAATTGTTCTCAGATCGATAAGTCATTTCTACAGAATGGCTTGGCAGGGTGATTTGAAGAACGGTAATGAACTCTGAAGAGGAGAAAGAAACAATATTATCAGCACTGAAGCCACCCTGAGGAGGATGGAATAGGGGAAGGCAGTCAGCTGCTCCTCAGGGAAAAGCTTAAGTGGTTTCTCTTGCTGCTCCTCTCCCCTCTTCTCCCACAGTGTAGGGACTGGGAGACCCTGTGTGGCACTGGAGGGCTGAGCCCCACCTTCATCTCCACCCCGGGGCGATGGACCCAGAATTCCATCCCTAGAGCCAGATGGGCCCATGAGCATGTCCAGGAAATGGGGGTGGGGTATTGGCTCTTCTGTAGGGCTCTACTTCTAGGGTCCTCAGTGGCTGTGACTGGTATGTTCCCCACAGCCCAGTTTGAAGGATCTGAGAAGAGCTGCCTGTCACCCAGCCTGGAGGAGAAGGGGCGTCTACCTCCCCGACTCTCTGCAGGGAACCCCAAGTCAGCCAAGTCCCTAAGCATGGAGCCCAGCAGCCCCCTGGGGGAGTGGACAGACCCAGCACTGCCTCTGGAAAACCAGGTGTGAGTGTCTGTGTCCAGCTGGGGACTCTCCCCACTCCCTTCCCTTCCTAGCACTTGCCTGAGGGGACACCTTGAATGAGTGGGCCTGGTCAGCGAGGGACCCAGCAGAGATGCTCCCCTTCCTCTCTCTCATCCTCAGCTGGTACCATGGGGCCATCAGTCGAACAGATGCCGAGAACCTGCTCCGGCTGTGCAAAGAGGCCAGCTACCTGGTGCGCAACAGTGAGACCAGCAAGAATGACTTCTCCCTGTCCCTCAAGTGAGTGGGGCTGGCTGGCAGTTTTAGACAGGATTAGCCTGTGAGGGTGGCACCAAGGATAATGAATGGGAGGACAACCACCAGGACAGAAGGAGACCCTAATATTCCAGGCTCAGCCAAGCTGGGGAGAACCCCATCCCCCATGAACCTTTGCCAACTCTGAGCTCAGCCTCTGCTCTCAAGGAGCTCATTGTTTCTTGGGGGAAATAGTTAAGCTGGTGTCCAGTTCAGAAGGGTTCTGTCACTTACTAGCTATGTGGCCTTGGGTGCCCTTAATCTCTCAGTTTCCTTACCTTACAAAGGGTGGGAATAATATCTACTTTATAGGGAATGATTAAATGAAATAATGTATGGAAAGTACTTGACATGGTGCTAAGTGCCCAATGAATGATCACCATCATCATCATTAATGGAAATCCGCAATGTTCTAAAAGCACTGGCAAGGAGATAGGAACGTAGCCTGAAAGGATCTACAGGGTGAAATGGAGGCTGGGTCCTGGGAGGAGGACCAGGCTGTGGACACAAAGCTATTATTATTCACTCTGAAGAAGCGGGCAGATCTGGTTGCTAGTGGCTGACAACTGAGCTTTAACGATGCCCTCCCTTCCCATCAGCCCTCCTCTCTGGGAGCAGATACACAGGCCAGGACTGGCTTCCCAGGCTCTCCTGGCAGGATGGCAAGTCCTCTCCTTGGCACCCGAGAGTTCCCCCTGGTAGAGCCTGTACTCCACAGGACCACTGTCAGAGTGGTGTGTCCATTCATACCTCCTCCCCCACCACCACTACTGCAGCATCTATATCACCTTCTCCCACATTTTCTGGGTGCAATGGAATATAGATATACCCGCACTTCAAACAAATCCAATATATGGAAATTTGGGACTACTAAGTAAAACATTTGAAGATACTTATTCAGCTTCACTAAAAGATAATGAAGAAAAGAAAGAGCCAGACTATAGTCATAACCTGAGTTTTATTCTTGGGTTTAATAAAATTAGCTAGCTATGTGTAGCCAAAACCGGTTTGGCTCAGTAGATAGAGCTTCGGCCTGCAGACTGAAGGGTCCCAGATTCAATTCTGATCAGGGATATGTGCCTTGGTTGTGGGCACATCCCCACAGGGGGGTGGGGGGGAGGCGCGGTGGACAGGGTATAGGAGGCAGCTGATCAATGGTTCTCTCTCGTCGATGTTTCTGGGTCTCTATCCCTCTCCCTTCTTCTCTGTAAAAAATCAATTAAAAATATTTTTAAAAAAATAGCTATGTGACCCAAGACAACCTTAACCCCTCTGGGCCTTGGTTTCTCCACTTGCAAAATAGGTTGATGGTTACTTCTTAGGTTTCTTCCAGCTCTCGTACTCTAGGAGTCTGCAAATTATCATAAAATCAAAGGAGCATTTGGGGAAATTTGTCAAAAATGTGATTTACATAACTTCTGGAATGTGTATTGCTTTAAAAATTATAGTTAAGATTCATAAAGTATATACTATGTGCCAAATAGCAGCTTATATACCATCTCTTAAACCAACTAGCATCCTGCAAAATCTATCTCTTTTTATAAACAAAAATAGAGTCAAAGAGGTATGACTGGCTCAAGGCCACGAGCTAATAAAATTACAAGAACAGAATTTTTAAAAACTATATTTTTATTGGTATCAGAGAGTGAAGGAGGGAGACCAAGATGAAACATCACTGATGAGAGAGAATCATTGATTGGCTGCCTCCTGTGCGCCCCACACTGGGGATCGAACCCGCAACCCAGGAATCAAATCCGGGATCATTCAGTCCACAGGCCAATGCTCTATCCACTGAGCCAGAGTGGCTGGGGCTAAAAGCAGGATTTGAATCCAGCTCAGTCTGACTCTAATAACCACACTGTTCATTGCACAGCTCCACCCCTCAAGTCTGGAACAATCTAAGGCAAGGGAGACTGCAGGGGTCTGGCTCCCTAGCAGAACACAGCCCTGCCTTAGCCTGGGGTAAAAAGGGGGAGACTCATCTGGACGCCTGGCTCCAACCCTGGCTGATCTGGCCCCGCCAGCAACTGTCTGCCAGAGCCCCGTTCACATATAAATGGCTTTTCTGAAATACAATTATGGTTTCTCTTCTCTCTGTAATGGAAGGGCTTTCATTGGTAATTAAACAGCTTCCTCCACAAGTCAAGCCAGCCTTGGCTCTGCTTCCCAGCTAGTCCCACCCCGGCCCCTGAGGGTCTGGCAAGGGCTCTGCTGTGTCCTAATGGACCCTTGGGACTTTGTCCCAGGAGCTCAGTTAGCCAGATGGAGGCCGAGCTCTCAGCTTCCAACTCTGGTCTCTGGCTACTTGTTGCCCTTGTTGCCCAGATCTGTCCCTCCAAGAGAAGATAGAATGGAAGTTATTAGGAGAGATGATTTTCCCAAGTGGACTGTGGGAAGGGAGCCATCCCCAAACTGTGAGAGGGTGAGGGAAGGCAGGGTTCATGCTGCTGCCCACAGCCTTGGGCCTGGGCCTAGGCATAGGGCAGACAAGGGAGGGGATCACTTACTGCCTCCCTTTCTACAGCCCCCAGGGTCTGCACATTTTCCTGAGCCCTCGGCTCCTTTCCAGGGCCTGTGTGGTCACTGTCAGCCTCAGTAGTTATCTCAGATCAACAGATAAAGGATGGCCCACACTGTGACACACCCCACCCTACCCCCCCAGAACTGGGGCTTCCAGCAGGCTTTGGGGAAGGAAGGGTGGAGTTAAGGGCCTGTGTTTTCCTCCCATCCCTTTCCTCTCTTCAGTCACGCCATTCCCCCACTTTCTGACTGGTGGGCCTAGTGAAATGGGTCCAGAGGCCTCTTTTAACCTCGGCAGGGGAGGCAAGTGAGGAGGTATTCCAGCCTCACCTCTCAAGAGCAAGGGCCTCTCCATGAGTCCTGCCTCCCACACCTGCTTCTGAGCCCTGTCCTTGTCCCCAGGTAGGCTCTGACCAGCAGGGCTCCCCTAAGCAGTGTTGATCACTTGCTGGTGAGTGAGTTTCAGACCTGGGGCCTGGGCTGTAGCAGTTTGGACAAATGTTGTTCTTGCTGGGGCCCCACCCCCACTCTAAGGCTGAGGGTACCCAGACATCTGGGAGCTTGCCAGACCTGGGGGGAGGGGAAGGACAGCGGGGGTCAGGGGGAGGGGAGGGATGGGGTCCTTGTCTTGAGGTCAGGGCCAGGGACTACTGCTGACTTCCTAGATTGTGCCGGGAGATGGGAGAGGCGGTGGGTGGAGCATGTCCTCTCTGAGGGAGGGCATGGAGCTGCAGCCTCACCCACGACGTCAGCCCAGGCTGAAGGGCTAGATGGATGGGTTGGGGGCTTGGCTCAAGGCCCAGTTAGCAGGAGGGTGAAGGGATGTCCCTAGGACAAGGTGGCTGGCTATCCCCAGATTTGGGGAGCAGCTCACCTCCTCCCCTAGTATCTGCCAGGGAGAGCCTGAACCAAGATTCTCTTGGTTGTCACATCCATCCACCACTCTCCTGTCTCCACAGGAGTGACCAAGAGCCTCACTGGTGTCCTCCCCCACAGCTCAGAAAGGGGGATGGGTAAACTGGTCCTGGCCACATAGGCTGGAAGGCAGGAGTGCCTGGATACCAGGGTTTGGGGTGGGGGTGAGGGGTGTTGGTCCCTCCAGTTTCCACCTGTACACACCCTGTACACTCACGACAAGCACATTCTTGGCACACCCTGTGCCCTCACTACAAAGCCAAGACCTACTGCTACCTACTTGCAAAATCCCCTCCGCCCCCTCCCTGCTTTCTGAACTGACCTCCATCTCCCAGAGCCACCTCCACTCTCCACTGGTTTGGAACATTAGCTGCAGGGCGGGGGGAGGGAGAGAGAGGTCTGGAAAGGGCCTCCACTCACCAGGGTCTCCTCTCTTCCCAGGAGCAGCCAGGGCTTCATGCATATGAAGCTGTCTCGGACCAAGGAACACAAGTATGTGCTGGGCCAGAACAGCCCGCCCTTCAGCAGCGTCCCTGAGATCGTGCACCACTACGCCAGCCGCAAGCTGCCCATCAAGGGGGCCGAGCACATGTCCCTGCTCTACCCCGTGGCCATCCGGACACTGTAGGTGTGAGGCTCGGGCGCTGCGGCAGACCTGGACCCAGTCCTGTGCCTGCCCCCTGGCCGAGGGCTGCGGTCCTTCCCAGGGCCATGATCTCCCAAGCCTTTCTTCCCCTGTCCCTGGGGTGCAGTGGAAACTGGAGATTCCTTAATTTATTCTAAAGAGTAAGGGCTAGGGGCCTTGGAGTCAGAGGAGGTCTGGAGCTGAGGAGAGAAGAACCCTGGGCAGCCCCTGGAGGAAGGGGCTCCCAAACCGCGAGTCTCCCGCAGCTCCGGGCTCTTCCCGCCTCTGGGGCCGAGGTGGCACCCTACTTCCCCTCCGCCCTCTACCCCCAGGTCAGTCCGAGGCGGGGCAGGACGCAGGCCCGCCGCCGAGCACCCTGACCTCTTCCCCTCCACCCACAAACCATCGGCGGACCCCTGGGATGGAGACGGCTTTGGGGCGGGAGGGCGGGAAAGGGATGGGGACGGCGGGAACTGGTTTGGTCCCTCGGCCGTCGGCTCCCGGCCAGAGGCAATCAATAAACCCAGTGCTGCCGGGCACCGCCGCGTCTGCGCCTTCAGCGCCGCACCCCGGGGGCGGGTGGGGAGCGGCGAAGCGAGCACAGATCTGTTTATACATCAGCTCTGGAGCAGTCACAGGCCGGCTGAGAAAAGCGCTTTCGGAGCATCGAGTTCCTTCCTTTGACGAGATATCAAAACATCCCCTCTTGCCCCCGCCCCGGCTGGGGGGCGGGAGGGGCCCGGAGCCGGCCGGCCTCGTGGCGCCCCCTCCCCGCCGCGCCGCCGAGCCGGGCTTCCCAGGCGCGCGTCCAACTTCCTGCCTCCAGCCATTTGTCTGCGAGGAGGGAGCCGGGGAGACAAAGAGGCAGCGCGCCAGGCGGGAGGAGCGGGTGGCCCTGCCACGCGGAAGCCGCGCGCCCGCGAGCTGGGAAAGCTGGCACAGCCGACTGCATTTCCTTTCCAGAGCAAGCGGGCCCTGCTGCTGCCTCCTCCACTCACTGAAGGAGGGTTCGCCCCGGGACCTGCAGCCGGCGGGCCTCGGTCTGGACCTCCCTCCCTGCTGCGGCTCGCGGCCGGGGCTGGGAGGGGGCCGTCCGCGCGCGCCCTCTGCTGGCCGTGCCCTGAACTGCGGGACCCGGGGTTGCGGGGGGAATCACACCTGCCCCAGGCCCCCTAAGCGCCCCTGCTGCAAACTGCCGAGGCTTGTGGGCCCAGCTCCTGGGAATACCCCCTGGGCCGCCAGGCAGAGCTTCTGTCAAACCACTCCAGGCTTGCCCTCCTGCTTTCCTGGGCAAGCTGGACAAAATCTCTACGAGGGGCTGAACACACCCCCTGGGGATGGTTGCCTTGGGAAAACAGTCTAAGGACCTCCTCCAGAACCCAGATCTGCAACTCCGAAGTGTGATGTGAAGCATGGGATTTTGGATTTTCTAATCTAGTGGTTAATTTATCAGGGATAGGGACGGAGGATTTGTGATCCGACAAATGTACTAGGTAAGAATTCTGTGGAAACAATGGAATGAATCACTTGAAATTGGGCACTGCTTCAAAAATTCCTGTCAAGAGGGTTGCCCTATCTTTTTAAAAAAATATATTTTTTATTGATTTTTTTACAGAGAGGAAGGGAGAGGGATAGAGAGTTAGAAACATTGATCAGCTGCCTCCTGCTCGCCCTACACTGGAGATGTGCCTGCAACCAGGATACACACCCTTGATGGGGATCGAACTTAGGACCCCCGGTCCCCAGGCCGATGCTCTATCCACTGAACCAAACCGGTTTCAGCGGTTGCCCTATCTTTAAGTAGATGCAAAAACAGTTCCAAAAAGGTTAGGTCACTGGTCGGCAAACTGCGGCCCTCGAGCCACATTTGGCTCTTTGGCCGCTTGAGTGTGGCTCTTTCACAAAATACCATGGCCTAGGCAAGTCTATAAGTAGCATTTGAAGAAGTTTAAAAAATTTGGCTCTCAAAAGAAATTTCAATCGTTGTACTGTTTATATTCGGCTCTGTTGACTAATGAGTTTGCCCACCCCTGGGTTAGGTGGTGTGCTCATCTGTTTCCTTGCTATCATCTCACTACCTGGTGCTCAGAGGAGAACTGGGAGTAACAGATCCCGGAGCAGGCCAGGCCAACTCTGCCTCTCTGTTGGCTCCTAGGTGTCTCGGCCCCCATTCCCCACTCCTTGTGCCCAGTCTACCTTCTCCAAAACCCCTCCCACCTCTCCCTCTCCTAACCAGGCTTCAGAAGCCTCAAACTTGCCACTCAGAGAGGTACTCTGTCCGGAAGGATGCCCTTGAGCAGGGAAAGGGGTCTCTAGCTGGGGTGCTTGGCTTGGGTGGGTTCCTTTATTCAGAGGATACTAGCAAGCTCAGAGAATGTCTGCACTGGCCTGTTAGCCAGCCACTTGCATGGCTTCTTCTGCCAGTACCTACCCCATCCTGGGGCAGAATAAAGCAAGCCAGAGTGCATAAAAGTGGTTTATTTTGTAAAGAAGACTATGGAACAGAAGAGAAGGCCTGAAGAGCACTACTTGGAGAGATACTGGGCCAGGTTCTGACTACAGTACCTGTTTAAGAACCTGAGAGAGAAGATCAATTTGCGTTAAACTGGGGCGCTGAGAGATTTCCTATAAATTTCTCTCTGGGGTCCAGCCTCTATCCCCTTGCAGGCATTTGCCAGCCCTTTTGACAGTGGATAGCCCCAAAGAGGGAGAGGACTTAGAGGAGGAGTTCTAAGATGCCAGCATCTGTGCTCCCACTTCATCCTTAGGCTCACAGCCCCCTATACACACACACACACATACATACACACACACACACACACACACACACACACACACTACTTACTACTTGTCAGCCCCAGTCTTTTGAAATTTTTCTTAGTTTGGAAGAAGAGGTGTTACTTTGCCCCAAAACAATAATACTAGCTTCTAACCTCTAGTCCCCAAACAGTGCCTTCCACTAATCCAGGCTGAGACTATGAGTCTGGGGGTCCCTGAACCCACATGGGGTGACTGACCATGGCCACCTGGACCAAGGTTGGTAGGTGGGAGTGGGGAGAAGGCGAGGGAACCAGGAACAGGAAGTACAGAGGTGAGGCGAGGTGTGACCCAAACCTCTGCTCAGCAGGCAGAGGGTGGAGCCCCTGGGCAGGAGGCCTAGAAGTTCTCGTAATGGTGGGAGAAATGAGTCCGGTCCTGCCTGTTGATGAGCTGACAGGCCTTTTCCACATTCTTGGTCATGCCAGGGGGGCCACAGCTAAACACCCCAATCTTTCGAACCTGTTGGGGAAGGAAGAAGTGAAGGCTAGCTCAGTGTTCAGAGGGAAGGCTAGCTCAGGTCCATATTAAAGCCACAAAGAGTCCTTGATGAGGGCTCATTCCACGTTCCTGTGAAAGTTTGCTTCTTCCATGCCTGGTGAGGACCAGCTTGGAGTTTTTAAATCTAACTTGGTTTTCGTAGACCTTCTCTCTGGAGGTCCAGCCTCTTCCTCTTCCAAAGCATTTGCCAGCTTCAAATGCAAGCAAGAGCAGTCTCTGATATGGCCTGGGTTAATCAATGTTCACGTTGAGGGATAGCTTAGTGTCTCACTAAGGGCTCACCCAGTGTTTCTGAGAGCAGTGGCTTGTTCCGAGTTCATGGTGAAGATTAGCTCAGTGTCCAGGATGAGGCCTGGGTTAGTATTAGTGTGAAGGGTAGCTCTGAGTTTATGGTGAGGACTAGCTCAATCATTGAGCTCTTCCTTCTGAACAAGGCATCATGGCTGCAGAAGTGGCAAGTCTCTGTCGCCTGCCTCCCCACTCCTCTCTCAGGGTGATCCCTTCTTCTCCTTTCCCATTTCATTACCCCACCAACTTCCCAGGAGGGGCTGGATTCTCCTCGGCAGCATTAGCTTCCCTGAAGCTTTGCTCAACCCCCCAGAAGATAAAGTGAAGAGGCCTTAGATAGGGGGTGGGGAACTGACCTGTGGATGAACCTCCTGCAGGGAGTTGAAGAAGGGCTCAAAGGGGGGGCGACCAAAGTGGGTGACAGAGCGCAGGCCGGTGAACAGACTCCGGTTCAGCACCTTCTGGAAGTGCCGCTCACAGATGTACTGGGGGCACAGGGGTAGGTTAAGACAAGGACAATCAGGGTGAGTACCTAGCCCAAGCCCACCCAAAGCCTGGGTTGGGAGGGAGCTGGAGGCTGAGTATCGGAGCCACCTGCTCTGTGGCTCCTGCCAACTGAGCCTGGCTGTCCACCCACCTTCCCTGGCCATCCTGCCTTCTCCTGCTAACCCACTCAACACTGAGCTACCCTGCCTGGCCAGCCCTGACGTACCAGCATGGTGGTCCTGAGGTCGAACTTCTCAGCCAGCTGGGTGATGTAGATGTGCACGGAGACCAGGTCCTGGTGGTCGTTCTCCTCCACCTCCCGGATGATGTCAGCCAGCCACTCGAACTGCCGCTGGGTCCGTGTCACCCAGATGAAGTAGATCTGGGGACAGGGCTGGAGCTTAGAGCCCAGCTCAGCTCAGGCTCCTTATACCCCAGGGATTTACACACCAATAGAACTCTTCTGGCCAGCTTGTGCTCCTCTCCAGATTTCTGGGAAATGGGAGTGTCTGGGTTCACAGGGCCAGACTGGAGCAGAACATGGAGTTGCCCCAAGGCATGGAGAGGTGCAAATAAGTGACAGCCTGGGGCACCTGAAGGTCTGAGCCTATCCTGCCACTCTCTCCATTGTGCCTCCTCAGGCTCCAACCAACCAAGCCCAGAAGGAGAGGGTACCACTAAAGGGCTTGTCATAGAACATTTTCAGGGAAGACCCAGCAGGCTGTATGGAGGGATGGGAATGGACTCAGAGACCAGGGGGGTGGAAACTTCCCTAGGGGAATCCATCTCCAGCTTCTGATGGGGGGAAGTGGGGCTGATTGGGTTAAGAAGCAGAGGCAGCCTGGCCAGTGTGGCTCAGTGGTTGAACGTTGATCTATGAACCAGGAGATCATGGTTCAATTCCCAATCAGGATACATGCCCAGGTTGCAAGCGTGATACTCTGGGGGGTGTGCAGGAGGCAGCCAATCATAATTCTCTTATCATTGATGTTTCTATCTCTCCCTTCCTCTCTGAACTAAACTTGAATCTATATATTTAAAAAGGACAGCATATGGGCTGGGCCTCTGCCTGCTGCATTCCTGCACTCCTGCACTCCTGACTCACCTACCAGGCCTAGAGAGACAAGCAGGGGCCTGCCACAAGGTGCAGGCTGGAGTGAAGGGGCCTGGCGTGGAGGGGTCCCGAGGGCCTGGGCTGTGTTCCTGGAGCCAGCTGTGCCCATCAGCCCTGCCTACCACCTCTGTTCGCTTCCTCTTGAGATCAAAGCCAGTTTCACCTGTGCCCCACCCCAAGTGTGCCCTTCCTTCTCCTAGCCCAACAATGCCTCAAGTGCTAGCTTCCTCTGTAGGAGGAGAGTTTTTTCACCTTTTTCCAACCTGCCTGGAGGGATTCCCAGAAGCAAACCCTATGTGAGGTGCTTCATAACTGAGGGAAGGAGCCCAGGGGCATCAACCAATTAACTCTGTCCTTTAGGATCTGGGGATATCCTGACCACCCCACCCGACCCCCACCCAGGGCCAGGCCAGCTTGGCCTTGCCTAAACCACGGAGTCCAAGAACAGAGGAAGGAGAGCCAGCACAGATGGACACAGTGGTCGGGAGTAGGGATATGGGCTGGCCAGAGGAGGGGGCACTTACCTTCTTACAGAACACTTGGTAGCTGACTGATGACTTGAAGACCAGGTCTTTGAGGATAGAGGCAAAGGGGGTGACCCCAATGCCCCCTCCTACCAGCACTGACACCTCAAACTTATGCCATTCCTGGTGGCCCTCCCCAAATGGTCCATCGAGGTACAACTGCAGGGAGCAGAGTGGGTGTGAGTTAAGCTCTCAGCTACCACCATAGTTCTGAGGCCAGAAGTGAGAGGCAAGAAAAAGCAGGTAGGTTTATGGAGTGAGGGAGAAAGGGGTCTGTGGCTTTTTCTGGAACAGCCAGTTTCTAAGGGGGCGCGGGGAGGGAGAAGCACAACGGGCGTCTGGTGCTGCAGAGTCGAGGCCTGCTAAGGGGCTGTGGGAGCATGTGGCACATCTGGCCTGGGTCTGGGCACCTTCGGGTATCTGGCAGAGCCGCTGGTCGGGGGTGAGTAGATCTCCCTGAGGCGAGTGGTCCAGGGTCCTGCTGCCCGAATGTGCAGGCTGAGCGTGTCCTCATGGGGTGCAGAAGTCAGTGTGAAGGGGTGGTACTCGGTGGTCCCCAGAGCTAGGCAGGCGATCCGCACCCACTGTCCTGACTTGTACTCAAAGCCTTGGGGCCGCTGGAACTGCAGGTGGGTCACTCCTAGGGAGGGAAAGAGGGGGGGTGTGGGAGACGGCTGCTGTCCTGAACCCAGCAATAATGTGGTCTCCAGAGAGTTCTCCCACTGCAGCCTCAGCTCTGCTTCTGGAATATGCCAGGGGGACCTCCCCCATCAGAAGTCATTACTCCCCTCAGGCCATGTCTGCCCTGAGGAGGGGCTGGTGGTCAGCAGGGCAAGGAACAGACTGACCTGGGCTTCTCCTCCCTGTTGTGAAAGAGGGTCAGGGCCCGTGGTAAAGAGCTTCTTTTACCAGCTCCCTCATCCCTTCCACCCAAGGCCCCTGCTGACTCCACTGGGCCAGGCTAGGAGACTGCAAGGTCCAGGCTCTGCTCTGCTTCCTCGGTACCACCAAGCTGGGCCTCTGACAGCCTCTCGGCTGGTACCTGAAGGCAGCAGCTCGGCCTTCACCACGCTGATCTCCACCTTCTTCCGGCTCAGGCTCACCAGCTTGTCCCCCCCATAGATCAGTGCCGGGACCAGGAAGAAGATGTGGAAGCGGGGCAGCTGGATCAGAGCGAAGCTGCCGTGGATGATGAGCTGAATAGAGGGAAGAATACCACTCAGAGCCGGCCACACCCACAACAGGATCTGAGGCTGGCCCAGGGCTTAGACCCTGTAACATTCCTCGCTGGCATGTCCATACCTCACTTCACCGTGTGCCATGCTCCTTCCAGGTTCCAAAACCTAACCATTCCCAACCCCATCCTCCAAAGCATCCTTGATGAATAAGATATTTGCATCTCTCCGGCACCATCCTAGACCAAGCCATGTCAGCTCTCCCCCACACTCATGCAGTAGCCTCCTCCACTGGGTTGCCCCATGTGATCTATTCTCTTCAAGGCAGGCAGTGTGACTTTATAAAGTTCATTTTATCATGTCACCCCCAGCTTTAAAAGCCTTAGCGGCTTTCCCATTGCCTGGTGATGCTCTGATCCCTGCCTGCCAAACATGGCAAGTCCTTTCTGCTCCATGACCTTTGCACCTGCTTTTCCCTCTGCCAGGAATGCTCTTCCCCTGGCTCTTCCGAGATGATCTCCATCTCATGTTTCAGGTCTCAGCAGACACAGGCTTTCCCCCCTGTCTTCTCCATCACAGCTCCCTGCCAACTCCCTTCAAAACACTTGTCATCCACAATAATTGTGTTTCTCCATTCATTGACCTATTCACTGTTGCTTTCCCCAGTGGACTGCTGGAGTCTGTACTGCATCCATTTTTTTTTTTTTTTTTTTGCCACTATACTCTCAGCTCCTAGCGGTTTCTGCCTGGCACATGGTAGGCACTCAATAATTGTTGAGTCAATGAAAGAAGTTCTCCCAATTTATCTTCTCCTTTTTAAATCTAAGAACACATAACCAGTCTTCATTTTCCATGAAATAACTGACAGGCATTGTCCAGCTCTAGTCCTTTCCTCAATAAACTGGTCAGACACTCCTTGCCCCATTTCTCCCACTTCCTTGCTCCTAAGTCTGCTCAGTCTGGCTTCCCCAGCAGGTTCTTCTCAGGCAGGATCTTCTCACTGAGGGCTCAGGAACGGCCAAACCCCAAGGTGTCCTTTCAGATCACTTTTGCTCCCCGCTGTGGCACCTATGGCACAGTGCCCCCTCCCCCTGCCACCTTGCCACTCCTGCAACAATACAATGCTCTTCTGAGTCTCCCTCCTCTCAGGCCACTCACTTTCCACCTCCTTCACTGACTGTTCCTTCTCCACCCCAACCTTGTGTTGCCCAAGCCTGATTTCCTCACCCTCTGTTTGTCTTTATGCTCTCCCACGTAGCATGGCTCTCAGCTGAACCACAGTCTCTCAGCTTCAGTGCAATTCACACAGGTTTACCATGTCCTGCCACCACCTAACGCCCTTGGCCAGGCAGCACTGTCTCCTCTGTGTCCTGAATATTCTGTCATCATTCACGCCTCCACACCTGTGCTCATGCCCTCCCTTCTACCTGTAATGCTCTTCAGCTTCCACTCTGCCCTGTCAAACCCTAGCTTATCTCTCCGTAAGGCTTGGTTGACCCAAGTCCCATCTTCTCCTTGAATTCTTCCCTAACCAGTTTGGCCTTCAATGAGGTCCTGTAACTTACTTTCCGGAACACTCAGCTCAGCAGTTAATCCTGTATTGTCTGCTCATATCCATCATTTCACACACATGGTATTTACCTCTGCCCCATATCCTAAATGCCTGAGGGCAAAGCATCGAGTCTCAACTTCCCTACAGGGCTTAGCACAGAGCTAGGACTTAACAGACCTCAGCACAACTGTTAAACTGAACTCTGGTTCCTCACTCAGCTCTCCCTCCCCACAGCTGAGGGTCCTTTCCCCACAGGATTTACTTGAGCCTCTCTGAGCTCTCCTCTGAACTGGCTCCAGTTCCCCCAGTTCCTCTTCCATTGTGGATCCCACGCCCCAAGGCTTTCTGAGCATCCAACCAGGCTGAGAACAATGCCAGGGTGACCTCATGCTATACACCCTGTTTGGTGTTGGCTCTACTTTTTAACCACAATCTGCTATTTGGCTGAGGAGCTGGGGGAGCAGCCGCCAAGCTCAGCTTTAGCTGTGCTAGCCCTGCCTCTCCAGCCTTCTCAGGGTCTACTCCACCCTGGGTCCTTTACTTGTAACTTCTCTTTCTGCCGGAGGTCAAGAGGCCACACCTGTGATAAATGGGAAGGATGTGGGCCCTGACCTACCCCCAGGGGAGATGCCCCCAAGCTGCCAGGGCTAGGACAGTCCAGCCGAGGGGCCTACACCTCTCTGAGTTGCTGACTACCCTGCTGGCAGGAAGGGTTGTTCTGAACTCCAGTGATTCTCCCAAACCAGAGATTAATCAGAAAGGAGTCTTGGTCTCAGGAAGCCAGATTAGTTCAAAGAAGCTCCTCTTTTCACCAGGAATAAGAACATTACTCCACCCCCACCAGAAACAGTAACTAGGGCTCCACCCATTACCGAGGAGGTGGTGAGGGAGGGATAAATTAGCTTGAGAGAGATTTGTTTGGGAATAAACATCATCAATTCTAGGAAACAGCCTAAGCCAAGGCTGGGTAGTCATCTTCAGAACTGTGAAGTACCAAGCCTTGGGCAAGATAGAAATAGACCCTCTTACCTATCAGTGAAGACAGAACAGCACCTGGGAGGAGGCCCCTGTGTGCAGTTCTGCCTGGAGCCAGTGACAGAGAAGGAATGCATATGGACTGTGCATTTCTTAAATGCTCCCAGCCAAGCTGTCATTAGTGGGGACACAGGAGCCTTGGGACTTAGTTTAGCTCCTCAACAAGCAGGCCTTGTGGGTGCCCTTTTGGGAACTGCCTGTGTCCATGAAGAAGGCAGGCCATACAGAACCATGACACAGGGGCACAGATCAAAGTCAGCTCCGAAGCAGCTGACAAACCCAGGGAAGGGGGAAGGGAGTAGGAGAGGATGTGAAGGAAGGCAGGCAGGAGCCAGGTTAAAGAGAAGGAAAGGGGAAGATGGTCTTACAAATCCAGTTTATCATCAGTCCAAAGTGAAGACTTTTGGAGCAAAGTCATTAATTTTATAGGTAGCACTTAGGTGAGTAGGGTGGCTAGCATCTTAGAAAATGGGATCAGAACAAAAGCGGCAAAACACAATTAAGATAAGTTTCTCTAAAAAAGAGCGATATGGCAGGGAGAAACCAAGATGGTGGCGTAGGTGAACACCTAAACTGCTGCCTCGCACAACAATTTTAAAACTACAGCTAGAAGACAGAACGAATATCATCCAGAACCACAGGAAAGCTGGATGAATGGAAATTCTACAACTAGAAGGAAAGAGAGGGGCTCATGAAGACTCAGAGAAGCTGCAAAAGCTGAGGTATGGAGACACACGCACGGAGAGAATGGGCAGCTGAGTGCCTGGTTGGCTTTCTCTAGCGGGAGGGAGACAGAAACTCCCAACTGCACTGAACCCCAGTTCTGGGCGAGATCCTAGGGTCCCATACTCATACGGGGGAAGTCTGGACTGTGGGGAAAAGAGAGGAGTGCATGGAAACTCAGGGGAGCCGCAAAAAGCAGAGGTCTGGAAGCAAGCGCCCGTGCAAGTTCGTGCAGAGGACTGACTGCTGAGTATACCACTGGCTTTCTCTAGTGGGAGAAAGATGGGACATCCCGACTATGCTGAACTCCAGTTCTGACTGCACTGAACCTCAGTTTTGGGCAAGTCCCTGGGGACCCAGACTCATATGGGGGGGAAATGGACTGTCAGGAAAAGAGAGGAGTGCATGGAAACTCAGGGGAGTTGCAAAAGGCAGAGGTCTGGAGGCATACACCTGAGTGTGTGCAGAGAGGACTACAGCAATTACTGAGGGACATTGAGATCTAGGGGCCTCATAGGGCAGGGCTGATGAGAATCCAAGACCATCTGCTCAGCCCTGAGTCTCTGCCCCATCCAAGCTGAGCACAGAGGCTTTTGCAATTTTGCAAGTCTTGTATCATAAGGCTATCTCCAATACAGAAGTTCTCCTGGTGTAGACACAGCTGATCCTCACAACCAATTGGCTGGGAGGTCAATTCCCCCCAGTGATACCAACAACAATCAAGACTTAACTACAACAAGGCTGTACACACAGTCCACAAAGGGGTGCACCAACAGTATCCACCTCAGGTAACTGGGGAAGCGGAGCCATTGGGCAATATAGGACACCTAGCACACAAAGCTACTCTACCAACTCAGGGAAGCAGTAAAAATGCGGAGACAAAGGAACAGATTACAAACTAAAGCAATGGAGGAAAACAAACAACTGGATATACATTTCAAAACCACGGTTATAAGGTTTTTCAAGAATTTCCTAGAAAAGATGGATAAATTTAGCGAGACCCTATATGAAAAAGGACCAACTAGGAATTAAACATACCCTGACTGAAATAAAAAATATTATACAGAAACCTAACAGCAGACTAGAGGAATGCAAGAATCAAGTCAAAGTTTGAAATACAAAGAAGCATAAAACACTCAACCAGAAAAGAAAAAAGAATCCAAAAATTTGAAGATAGTATAAGGAGCCTCTGGGAAACTTCAAGCATACCAACATCAAAATTATGGGGGTGCCAGAAAAAGAGAGAGAGCAAGATACTGAAAATCTAGTTGAAGAAATAATGACTGAAAACTTCCCCCACCTGGTGAAAGAAATAAGACTTATAAGTTCAGGAAGTACACAGAACCCCAAACAAAAGGAATTCAAAGAGGACCACACCAAGACACATAATTTAAATGCCAAGAGCAAAAGACAAAGAGAGAATATTAAAAGCAGCAGCTATCATTCAGAATTGAAGGTCAGATAAAGAGCTTCACAGATAAGAAAAAGCTAAAGGAGTTCATCACCGCCAAAGCAGTATTATATGAAATGCTGAAAGGTACTCTTTAAGATGAGGAAGAAGAAGAAAAAGGTAAAGATAAAAATTATGAACAATAAATACATATCTATCAACAAGTAAATCTAAAAATCAAGTGAATTAAAAATCTGATGAACTAAATAAACTGGTGAATATAATAGAATCAGGGGCATAGAAAGGGAGTGGACTGACAGTTATCTGAGGGACAGAAGTGTGTGGGGGCGGGTGTGAGAAGAGACTGGAAAAAATCGTACACCTATGGATGAGGATAGTGTGGGGGAGGTAAGGGCAGAGGGTTGGGTGAGAACCGGGTGAAGGGGATCTATGGGGGCGGGGGAGAGGAACAATTGTAATAATCGGAACAATAAAGATTTATTAAATTAAAAAAAAGAATTCAAGCCAAAAAAAATTAAAAATAAAATAATAAAGGGCAATACGGCCTTGAGTGTAGGCGGCCCACCCCAGAGCCCTAACCGGCCTCTCAAAGTGGAGAAAGACTGGTTGGGCAAAATGATGTGGGGGGTCTCTGCTGGGACTGCAGATCAGTCTGCTAGAGCTGCTACTGCAAAACCCAGGCCAGCATATCAAGTGCTGCATATCAGGGTCAGTCTACTCGAAAGTCCCCTATTATCATCTCCATCTTTAAGTGACAAGTGAAGAGGATACTTGAAATAACTAAGGGGATGGAGGACCAATGTCTCAGCCCTCACTGCCTCCCTGGGAACATCTTGCCCAGACCCCATTCGCCTGGCTCAGAGCCAAAAGCCCTCACCAGGATGTAGAGCAGGATGTAGAGGTGGTGGGTCAGCCAGAAGCCCCGGAAGCTGCAGCGCCGGAAGTGGTGGGAGGCGAAGACATACATGATGGCCAGGACCAGGAGCATTATAACCCCCGTGAGGCCTGCAAAATGAACAAGGTTTCTGAAGGGCAAAGGAGTGAGGCTGTTCTGGACCTGCCAAGGGCCTGGATTCCTTCCCCCCAACGCCACTGTCCTAGGAGTGGGTGCGGAAAGCCCAGCATCTTCTTCTGTTCCTCTCACAGGTACTTCTTGCTTCTTCAGACCCTACTCTCCTTCATAGATTTTGTCATGATTTTTTCAAGAACCTGTGTTTTATGTCCATCACTTTCCTGACTCTCAGGTTCACAAGAACAGGATCAGGCTAGGCTCGTTCACCGCTGAACCTAGTGTAGGGCCTGCATACCGTGGGCCTTATACAAATGTATGTTGAATAAATGAATGCATGAGGCTGGGACTCTGGACATTGCAGGCCCTGCCTTATGCAGTCCAGGCGTGTTCCCCGCCCCTGCAGCACTCCACCTAGCTGCCACAGCACACAGTGTGAGCACTGGTGAATAAGTGCTATCCCAGAGACCTCCCTGGGTTCAGCCCTGAGTTGGTGGGAGGTCCCTCTTCACAGGGAATCCCAGGCCTGGCCTACCCAAGAGGACAATACTGGCACCAGAATGGGAATGCAGCATTCAGAGAATGGCCCCTCAAGTGATCAAGGAGGAGAGAGACAGAAATTAGGAAGATTACAGTCCTAAAGAATGGCAAAGCAGAGGTTAAGAAGGGATCTAACCAAAGCCTGTCACGTACATAATGGAGAGGCGAGCATAAACACAGCCTTATCCTGGAAACCCCAGTGTGCAGGAATTAGCAGGCACTCTCTGAAGTTTAAAGCAGATCGTTTTAGGATTAAAGAAATAAAAAAGTAAAAAAAACAACTGTGTTTTGTTTCATAGAGGAGTGAGTGTAGAAAACGTGTTACCCCAAGGAGGGAACAGATTGAAAATATAAATAGGTTCAAGAACTGCTTGAGTAGATTCACAGCTAATAGCCCTAAAATGGGTGATTATGGGGAGTTAGGAATATGCAGCCCATGTCAAGACAGACTAAAAGGGATGATGGGGGTGGAGGGAGTGGGAAGGTCTGCCTGACCTGACCAAGAGCCTGGTCCCTCCCCCATGCAACTGGGGCACAGAGCATGACTGACCGTGAGCCCAGTGAGAGCAGATGGCTGCTCGGTTGGTAGAGAGGACCTGGAACTAGGGGCCAGGCCCAGGAAGTTCACGGAGCAGGGAGGGCTCTCACCTGGCACCGTCTGGAAGAACCACCAGTAATACTTCTGGGGGAACTCGGACCTGTGGGGAGGAGAACGCAAGGGAGAGTTCTGAGAGGAGATGTCTGGGACTTCCAGAAAGGTCCCTCCAGATGAGGCACCCCATCCCAGCCACAGTCCCCCTTTCTGTTGACTCAGGGTGGGGATGGCTCAGGCTGGTCATTGTCTGCCCTATAACCTGGAAGGTGACACTCTCCTCTGAGCAGAGATCATTTGGTTCTTCCCACTCACAAAGAACACACCCTCTCCCCTCACTACTCACCCGTCATCATGGAAGAGGCCAGGGAAGAGGCAGGAGAGGATGCTGAGTGGGCTGATGGAGAACAGGTACACGTTCACCACGTGGCCCGCACTGTGTAAAACTGAGGAAGACCGGGCGGATGGGGTGAGCCGGGGGCCAGCCGGGTGGGGGTGCTCCACCCATTCAGCCCACAGCGAACTCCCACCAGCCAGAGGTGGAGGCCTGAAGAAGGACCCTAGGGGGTTGGATTCTGATCTCTGAGAAACTTCCCCATGTTACATATACACCCCACCCATGAGGACACCCATGAGTCTAACTTGTATATTAGAAATCCACTCCCTTGGCTCCTCTCACAGAACCATCTTTTAAAACATAAACGTTGCAAGATGGCACATTCTGTGCACTCATTCTGGGGTGCTGGTAACTTGTCAGGTGGAGGCCGGGGAGGTGAGGTGGCCCTGGAAGTGTGGGGAGAGGCACTGGGTGGTGGTGGGGGTGCAGTGAAGGGCCTCTGGGCTCACTGCAGCCACTGCGGCTCCCCACCCGCCCCCCACCACCCTTATGAGAAGGACCTCCAAGACTCTCACTCCAGTGAAGCGCAGTGAGCATCCCTCTGGGAGAGGGACTGGGGGCCTCTCAGCGGAGGGGAAGCCGGTGGGGGGCGGAAGGGCAAGGAGAGGAGGCCCGGGAGCCGGCCCTGCCTGTGAGGACGATGGCGGTGGAGGCGATGAGGCGATGGAAGTCCACGGCGGCGTCGAAGGGCACGTAGCGGTTGAGGAAGGTCTCCCGCAGGAAGGTGATGAGGTTGCGGCACATGGTGAGCAGGATGTAGGAGAACATGAAGGAGATGCTGGCGGCCGTGCCCCGCGACAGGAGGATGCCCACAAAGGTGGTCTGTGCAATGCCCGAGGGAGGCGAGGCAAAGGCGTAGTCTGCGGAGGGCAGCGGGTGGGTGAGGGGGGGCGGTGCAGCGGAGGGAGCCCCACCACGGGAGGGAGGTCACCGCAGGCCTGGGCCAGCCCGCCCCAAGCGCCTCCCCACGTCCCCATTCAAGCGGCCCAGACACCCTCCGGAGGGCGGCTCCCGGGCTGGTGCTAATTGTAGGCCTCGCCCCAGGGCCTGTCATTCACACAGTCGGCCCGCTCGGTCCTCCCCGCAGCCGTCGATCAAGCGGGCCCCGCCCCCAGGGCCCTGGGTGTCCCCGCGTTCGGTCCCCACCCCCGCGGCCGGCACGCACAGTAGGCCCGCTCCAGGAAGAGGCCCGCGGCGACGGCGTAGAACACAGCCACACAGCCGATGTGGCGCCGGTAGTTCTCGATGAAGCGCTTGAACTGCTGCACGGTCTGGTGGCGACGGCTGCGTTGAAACTTCTGTCGGTGAGCCTCGGTGAACAGCAGGGGCTGAAACAAGGCCACCCTGGGAGACGGCAAGTCATGGCTCTCAGGTCGGGACCCAGCGCTGGTGCAGCCCCGCTCCCCTCCCAGTCTGTCTGAGCTCAGAGAAAAGGGCCCCGGGTTACTCAAGCTAAGCATGCATGGTTCAGAGTCCAAAGGCTATTATCACACTCTCCAAGCGAGCTGTCCATGTTGAGACCCCTAGCAAGTAGTCCCTGGGTTAGTTCAGCCCAGGAGACGCACTTCATCTACCCCCAGTTCTCACTCACAGACAGCCCTCTCCCCTCCCAGTTTGAGCTCCCAACTCCCACATCTCTATTCTCACTCTACGCAGGAGTTCAAAGGACACCGCCTCCAGGAAGCCTGCCCTGACCTCCCAAACAAGAGATGAGCATTTCCTTGAGCTCTGAAGCCCCTTGCTCTTACCACCATTATCGCATTCATTGGTGGGACATTGCAATTCTCAGTGTACCAGGCTCTCTCATATGAGGCTGTGACTGGCACCAAGTAATCAATGTATGCATACTGAAAGCATGGATGGATGCACTGCCTGGGCTTAGGGGAAGAAGCAGGCGTACTTCTTGCCAAACCTCCGTCGAACCTCCTGGGGAGGATTGGTGTCCATGGGGCACTGCAGTCTCTGTGGTGTCTGCTCCACCTGGACATCACTGCGGGAACTGCGAGCACTCACTCTGGGAGAGGGACTAGGACAGGAATGCAGGAGACAGGATCTTGGTTACCTAAGCCACTTGGTGCTCCGTTGCCGCTGGTCTGCCTCCATACCCACTCTGTTGAGGAAGGTTCAGAACTCTCAGCCAGAGGACAGCAGGATTCCCAGAGACCTAGCTAGAGAATGAGTCGAATCCGGGGGGTTCTAGACAAGGCTGTCACATATAGCTGTGCCCTTTACAAGGGCTTCTGACCCAGGCCAAAGGTGAATGCAGGGCTGTGTCTGCAGAGTAAGAAGTGTCTTTTTCGGATTTGCATGAAGGCTTGATTTAGGCTAAGGGGAGGGGGAGGGGGCCTGTGATCCCAGTCATTTTGGGGGGGAAAAAAGGCAACTCCCTGTCCCCAGCCCTCCCTCCAACATTCCCAGATGAGGGCTCACCAGAGCTTATCCTGGCTGATGTAGGAGGCTCTCCGGCAGAGATCCTTGATGACTTCAGGCACCTCCACTCCTGCAAAATGCAGAGCTGAGCTAGGGAGCAGCTCAGGGCCCAGAGCCTCAGGAGGACCTGACTCAAATGTCCAGACTCTATAGAGGGTCCCTGGCCAATACCCTGCCTCTGGGTGCCCCAGCCTCAGCCCATGTCCCCAGTGGGAGCTAGCCCTAGCCAGGGAGGAGGCCTGAAACAAAGTTGGCCAGGCAGGCTCCCCTGAGTGTGTGCTCACCTTCAGTGTCACTCCTGGGATGGAATCAGGCTTATGGGG
>JAAGEH010000076.1:55211666-55367216 GCA_011751065.1 Lasiurus cinereus
GTGCTCACCTTCAGTGTCACTCCTGGGATGGAATCAGGCTTATGGGGTGGAGTTTGGGAACTGTATGCAACCCATCTGCTAAAACATTCTGCCACAAACCCCCGCTAATGACCCTCCAGCTTAAAATCCCCTTGGAGTTAAGTGTAGAATCTAGGTGGTGCATATATGGGAGATTCAACTGTTCTGTGTTGGAAAATGTTCATAAGAAAATGTTAGTGGGGGGGGGGGGGGGGGGTGGGGGCGGTAGAGCAGGGGAGGACCCTGCCAGGAGCTGCCCATTGTTCCCTGTCTGGGCTCAGCACTTATGGACAGTCAATCCAGGTTCTCAAAGGAGACCTGGAAATTAGCAGGTCACTTCCAAGTGTTAAACCAATCCTGAAGATTGCCCAGGTCTTAATGCGATTAAGCTGAATTTAATAAAATCAGAGTGTTGAAAACAAAGTAATCTATCCCCTCTCAAATGCTTTAGCAAACAGCAGATGTGGCAAAAAATGACAAGTCTAGGTTAGGGAGAAAGAGATACTCCTTTAAACTCTAGCTTTAAAATATTTCAAAGTAGCCAAAACCGGTTTGGCTCAGTGGGTAGAGCGTCGGGCTGTGGACTGAAAGGTCCCAGGTTCAATTCCGGCCAAGGGCATGTAAGGTGGTTGCGGGCACATCCCCAGTGGGAGGTGTGCAGGAGGCAGCTGATCAATGATCCTCTCTCTCTCGATGTTTCTGACTATCCCTCTCCCTTTCTCTCTGTAAAAAATCAATAAGATATATTTTTAAAAAATGTTTCAAAGTAAAATTTGGAGGAAACAATAAATACAACAATTAAAAGTCAAAGGGTCCCTGGGTTGCTTAGCTCAGTTGGTTAGAGTGTCAGCCCAATACACCAAGATTGGGGTTTTGATCCCAGGGCACATGCAAGAAGCAACCAATGAATGTAGAAATAAATTGAACAACAAATCTCTCTCTCTCTAATAATTTTTTTAAGAATTAAAATGCCAAATAAGACTCATTGCTAACCTTCTGCTTAATCCTCCTCTCCCAGGCCTGGTCCTTCCTCCACCCCAGAGGCTGTGTATCTGGGACTCTGGCCGGGTTCACTTCAGGGACCCACCCCTGCTCTGCCCTAGGCCTGGGTGCCTCCATTCTCTGGCTGCCTGGGAAAGGTGAAAAGCTGCAGAATTAGACTTGCTGGGTCTGCACTCTACCAACTCTCCTCCCACCCTGGGCAGGGGAAGCCCTGACCAGAAGCCCAACTGTGCCTTGTCTAACGTGCCCCTCTCATCTGTACTGCTCAGCTCTCCCAGGCTCTCATAATCCTGGGAGGGGCTGAGTTTGGTTTCAACATGCCCCAGTGAGAATCCCAGGCTGTGAAGACACAGTAACAGCTCAGAGCAGGCCACAGGCAGTCCCTCTCCTGCTCTCTGCCCACTCCTCACCCTGATTCTAGACCCACCCACTGAGTCAGACACAGGAAGGGCAGGAAGTAGGGGTGGGTGAACAACAGAGATAGGTCTCCACACACTTAGCAAACATTTACTGACCACTCCTCCAGGGAATAAAGTGGCAAACAAAACTAGAACACCCACCACTACCAGACACCCCAGCTGCCATGGATATGGCCAGATTAGGGCTGTAATGAGGAGACATTATTTCCCCTCTGACTGGGCTCCAGGCATAGCATTCTTTGACAAGAAAGAGGAATTCTAGCTGCCATTCCCCATGTCATCCTGAGCCTGCACACCCCACCAGCAGGGCTGCATTGTGACTTTTGTTGGTCCTAGGCACCACTGTCTTCCTGGGCCTGTTCCTCCATTAAAAAATAAATTTAAAATTATATTTAAAATAATTATAATGGTATAAAGCAGGGGCGAGGGACCTTTTTTTCCCTGCCATTCGGATATTTATAACATCATTTGAGGGCCATATAAAATTATCAACTTAAAAATTAGCCTGCTCTATTTGGTCAAACATTTAATTAACTCACCCCTAATGCCTTGGCAGGGCCAGACCAAATGATTCTGCCGGACATTCCCTACCCCTGGTGTAAAGAATATAATCCAGGTTGGATATATTTATTATTATTATTACACTCATTCTCTTTTCTGATCTTATTTTATGATTTTTTTTCTAGTCTTCTGATTTTAAAAGAAATGAAAACATTTCCATGGATTCCCAAAATATATGGGCCTTGTGTACCGTGCCTGCTGTGCCTAATGGATAAGTCAGCCCTACCTCCAGCTCCCTCACCTTTGACGCAGAGCTGTGTGAAGCGGAGCTCGCTGTCGTGGTCCCGCAGCATGAAGTGGAAGTCCTCCCAGGTCAGCTCCTCCTTGTCCTGGAAGCCCGACTCCCGGAACATGGACTCCACCACCTCCGCCAGCTGGGCCTTGGTCAGGCAGTTGTTGGAGATCTCGATGAAGGACCTGGGGATTGGAGGGCGGGAGCTATCAGGCCCTGACAAGCGGCCTGGGGCCTAAACACAAGGGCCCAATGGCCATCCCACCAGGCAGGCCTTCAGAGCTCACATGGAAAGACCCTGATGGACTAAATCCCAAGCCCCCTCTTAGCTCTAACAGTCTCTGGCTCTGTGGGTGAGAAGGTGGGGACCCCTGCTCTTTACCCTCCTGCTTCTTCCTTCATGTCCCACACTTTCCCCTGCAGTCCCTGCTCTGGCCCACTCTCCTAGCTGCCCCATTGGACCAACCTCAGCATCCTGATGAACTCATCCTTGGAAATGAGACCATTCTCATCGAAGTCGTACATGCGGAACATAAGGCGAGACTTTTCCTCAGGGGATCCTGGGAGAAGGAGGAACCTATGAGAGGCCCGGACCTCCTGCCTAAACCCAGACTGGCCAGGAAGGGCCTTACAATAGTGTGACCCACTGCTGTACACAGCGAGGGGTTGCTCTGTTTCCTGCCTCTATCAGGGCGCTCCCAGGTGTCTGCATGGCTAGAGACCTGGCCCCAGTCTTCCCCATCTCCAGCAGGTCAGCTACACCCCACCCTCAGTCTCCAGCCCCTTCCATCTTCTCCTATCTGGACAATCACTGCCTTCTCCACTACCTTTCATGAAGACCACCAGGATGTCCAGGAACTCCCGGAAGGACAGGTAGCCATTGCCATCTTTGTCGGCCAAAGAGAACATGGACTCCACAAACATGTCCTGGGGCTTGAGGCCCAGGGACTCAGCAAACTCGACCCTGCTGAGCTCACATGTCAGGGCCTCCTGCACCTTCTGAGATGAGTCCAGGGGCAGGGTCCCCGCGTCTGCCTGGTCGATGTCCAGCACCTGCATTTGGGCAGCAGCAGGGGGAGGGAGAGAAGGAGATGGGGATCCCTTGACTTGAAGGCCAGTTGAGCCACCTTTTAAGGTATCTGCCCAGTACCCTCTCCCCTCAGCACTACTCCAAAGCCCTGTGGGTGGTCCCTGTGGCCATTTAGTCTACAGAACTTTGGCTCTGTGCATTGGCTGATTGGACCAGGGATGCCCACTTGAGCTAAGCAGGGGACATGGAATTGGGACTGAGAGGTCCTAGGTCTGTCTTGCCCGAGCACAAGAAAACTCAGAAGTTGCGGACCACCCTGTTCCTCCAAGTGCTCAGAGACACAGAGACAGAGCGAAGCAGCAGCACAGAGGAGAAGGAGGCAGCCTCCGAGAGGAGTGGCCTTGTTTGCTGACAGCTTTCCCTTCCCTGGTCTTTTCCAGGCCAGGCCACAGTCCTCCCTTTGGAATTCCTGAGACACTGCTATATCCTGAGTCATCTGACCTTTCATCAGTGCTGGCTTGAGCAGGTTGCTCTTATATCCAGAGGTTTGACTGAGAGAAAAGCTCAGCTGGGTTGAGGAAAAGCTGGGCTTAGGAAGGGGAAATTCTCATCATGAGCCATTTTTATCCCACAGAAGGGGCTGCCCCAGCATAAGGAGAACAGAGGGTTGAGAAAGCAAGCAGGCTGCAAACCACAACACCTGTTGTTCCTGCCTGTCAACTAGAAGCCCCTACTTCAAGCCTGGCTATGATTTCATGAGGTACACCTTGTTGCTTGAAACAAGGTGCTTTAGCGGAAAGAGCCTGGGGCTAGAGGCAAGAGACCCAGGCTCCTGTCCCAACTGTGCCACTGTCTCACTGTGTGGCCTCAGGCAAGTTTGTTCAGTTGTCTGGCATTCATTTCCTCACCTGCCCTACCTATCTCACAGGGTTATTGTGAGAATCAACAAGAGAGGCTGTATGAAAAATATCTCATTTCAAAGCTGAAAGCACTGAAAGGGTTGGCCACTACCCTAGGAAACAGTAGCATACCCTCACCTCCAACACAGCGAGTTCTCTTTCATAGTCCTGCCAGATCCTGAACTGAGTGGAGATGCCTGCCTGGGCCCTGGCAATGAGTCAGCCCCGCAGGGAGACCATCCATTCTAGTACATACTCAAGTTCAACTTGTTGGAAGAATAAGTGGTGTAGTCAGGTGCACACAGCAAATGACCATTAAATGGTAGATTCCCTCGTGGATCCTTTCTGCAGGTAGCCAACCCTGCTCCTTCTCCTCAAACACTGATTTATTTATATTTATTTATTTATTTATTTATTTATTTATTTATTGCCCCTTTACTGGGTACCTCCTTTTTTCTTCTTTTTTTTTTCGGTTAATCCTCACCTGAGGATATTTTTCCATTGATTTTTAGAGAGAATGGAAGGGAGATGGTGAAACATTGATATGAGCCCCTTTCTTCTGAGCCAAAATTTTTCCAACTTTGAGTCCTTGCCAAATCTCTCCTCCACCATGACTTTATACCTGCCTGAAGTTTCACCTACCATTTCTGAATCCCTAGAGCACCTTTTTTCCTGGGTCACTTTTATAGCTGTCATTCTCTGCCAATTATCTTTCTGTGTGCACCCCATCTTCCCAGTGGGATGATACACTCCTTCAGTGGGCACCCATGCTGTATTATCCTATATCTCCCAAACTTCTCCTCTCCATTGTTCTGCTCAGGCTCCCTTTATTTTTATGCCAGACAAGAGTTCAAGTCCTTGCATTTCTCTTCCTATCTTATTTCCTCACAACCTCTCAATGGCTCTCAGAAGTCTACAATGTAGGCACTAATACCTTCTGGAGGCCTCTGGCAGCTACACTCCTCCGAGGAGGAGTGGCTAAGGGCTCTCACTGCCTGCAAAGCCTGTCTCATTCTAGATTTCTGTAGCCTTTAGGTGAGGCAGAGAACCTGGGCAGCCCTGAGGAGAGAGATGGACACATGCAGATAAGCCCCTTCCTAGGAAATGCCTCTCTGAAGTCTCACAAGTGGGTGGATTGGAATGGTGGCTGGAGCATCTCCTTACAGTAAAGTCAGGTGACTTGGCCAAAATCACAGTAGAGTTGATTCTTGGCTGTGATCTCAGGGTTTCTGACTTGCCCTGTAGTCACCTCATGGCCTTACACAGGTAAGGGTTACCATCATAGACAGACGTGCAAGAACAAATCTGATCCCACATACACACCTGGGAGAAAAGGTGCCTGAAAAAGGTCTCCAGGAGGTGGCTCCGCTGCTCCCGCGTCACAGCTGCCCTCATCAGCTCCTGTTCCCGCATCTCCCACTCCTGGAAGCTCAGCCCACTTTCCTTCAGAGCCACCCGAAGGTTTTCCACCAGTGCCTGCCGCTCTGCCTCCAGGTTAAACAGCAGCACCTATGGAGCCAGCAGGAGGGAGAGCAGCCTCTTGGGTCTAGGTCCTAGACTCTAGGAGCTTTATATGAGTCTTGTAGGGGCCACTGGAAAGAGATTCCTTGCAAAAGACATATTGTAATTTCTTGTGCTCAGGGGTTAAGTGATTTTCTTATATGTGCAGAGGTAGCATTCAAAATCACATATATGTATTGAACATTCTTCCCTCCCTGTTCCATACTGGAGAAGGAGAAGGCAGGGAGGCCAGAGGATTGAGGAGACCATGAGACAGACACCCAGAGCTGAAGATCAGCCTCTGATTGATCTTTAACAAATCTCTCCAGCCTGAAATCAGGAAATAGGGAAAAGCACCCAGCTTCTTCAAAGGAATCCCAGCTCAGACCTGCCACAGTGTCTTTAGAAAGGGAGGGGCAGACTGTGTCTGCAAGAGGAATAGGGAACTGAGGAGATCATATCCAGCAGGTCCAGACAGGACAGATGTGCTCAAGTTTATCTCTCTATCAGGTACTACAGCCAGTAACCAGAAGCCAGAAACCCTATCAGGCCCAGTGCTCTTTTCCCTCCAGCTGGCTGGCATGTCTGTGGACAAGGAGCCAGGGGCCAGCAGGGCCATACCAGGTCATACTCCTTGGGGATCTTGAGCAGCAGGGTACGGCGTCCACGGTTGTTGGAAAGGATGAGGTTGACCTTCTGCAGGGGCCGCAGCTGGATGATGCGGAGCACAGAGAGCCTGCCATCCAAGACACGAACCTGTCCGGGTTGCAGATGCACAAGCACAGGCCGGCAGGGCTCCTTGTGGCCCTGCCATTCCAACGCTGGGGAAAGATGGGGCTGGGTCAGATGGGGCCCCTGGGGCCGCCCTGCTCAAGGCAAACCCAAAGGAAGAAGGGCAGCTTAGAGCTGGAGTTAGATCAAGGCCTTCACAGCTCCTTGCCTCTTCTTGGGTACTGAGGGACACCCCCTCCCCAAAAGTCCTGCTGTGCCTCTCGCCCATGAGCAGAATAACTGCCATTTCCTAAGTGTTTACCATGTGCCCAACACTGTATCAAGTATTTTGCATGAACGAATTCATTTAGTCTTCATAAATTGATAAGTGCTATTATTATTCCTATTTTACAAATAATAAAAAGTAAGTTAGAAAACTTAAAGATCTGCCTAAGGCCCAACTGGTGGGATCAAGATTCCAATCCTCAGTCAGTCTGAATATAGACCTTCATTAATTACTTCTCAGTTGCCTGAAATTCCAGTGTAAGATGCACAAAGCAGCAGTTCTTGGGAATTAGTGAGTCACAGAAACCCTGTGAAATGTAGTCCAAGTTCTGTGACTCCTCCCCATGGGTCTATCTCATTCCCTATGGGACCTTTAGGAGCAGCTCCAGAGGCAGGAGGACTCCAGGACCAACTTCCACCCAATGCCCCTGTGGCCCTTCCCTCCTGCCCAGCTGCCAGGAGGCCTAGGGAAAGGAGGCCTTTCCTTAGGCTGCTGAGATGAAGGTAGGGGCTGTCGCCCTGAGTCATGTCCTCCTCCTCACCACCATGGCCAGGCCCCAGGCTTACCTTCCACGCCCTCCACGAACTTCTCACACTTGATGCTTTGGCAGTCCTGGCCCTGGAGCTTCTTGAAATTTCTCCTCCGGAGCCGGGCAACAATCCAGGCAACAAGCAGGCTCACTGGCAGGGCAGAGGCAGTAGGATGCTCAGAGGAAGGTCTGGGGAGATCAGTGGCTCCTTTGCCAGACTCCTTTCCTTGCCAAGATCCCTGCTTTCCTAGATCTGTCCGTTCTCAAACTGTAAAGCTGTCTTCAGAGAGGTGGGGAGCTGCTTTGCATCCTATGGGGAGTTTGGGTAGCATCTAAGATGCCTGTGCAGGCTCCTCCCCTGCTTCTAGCACTCAAGTCCTCTCCTAGCTAGAGCTGCACCCACTCTGCCAGGCTGCTGGTCCACCCACACACAAGTCCAAAGCCTCTGCCCCAGCAACTACATCCCAGCTCTGGTTCTCCAGCAGTGCTTTGCCTCTGACAGCCCCAGGTTCCTGCAAATAGCTGTGGATTGTGGATTCCTGGGATGCCTGCCCAATATGGGCCCTGAGAACAGGGGGGCAATTCTCCCTGGTGCCAACTTATCTGCAGGTCAGACACTTCTTGTGTCTCCTCCTGCTCTGATGTTTTTTGTCATCTGCCCAGAGGAATAGGGTTTGTTGCCACAGATGGAGCCAACCCTACTCTCAGCTTGCATCTTTTACCCAACCCCACCCTGCCCATCACTTTTACCCAGGGGGAAGCAGCAGAGGGTCCCAATGGTGATCCCGAAGCCAAATCCACTGCCCTTGAAGTAGTCCCGCATGACAGGGGGAACACAGGCTGGCAGGCCTTCCGTGCTGAGTTGTCCTGGCTGGGGGCAGGGGTCTCCTGGGGAGGCAGAGAAAGCTAGAGTCCTGGGGGGTTGTTGGACCACAGGCTCAGGCACAGAATCACTGAAGAGATTAGGGTGGCAGAAAGGGGGAATGGTGGTGGCTCTGGGTACCAGAGGGAAGGAGGCTGCTTGTCCCTGCCATTGTACCAAGAATGTTTTCCTCTTGGGTAACAAGTGGGGTCCAAAATGAACCTCAACCTCTATCTTTCCCTCCTATGTATGTGTACACACACACACACACATACACACACACACACACACACACACAGAAAACCCTCCCGTTGTCACTGCTGTAGGGTTGGGATATCCTCACTACACTTAGCCCCAACCCAGCTGAATGTGTCTCCTTACCAGGACTCTCCGAGTCTTAGCCCTGCCTTCACTCGGGCACCTGGAGTTGTGCAGAGGGGAACCTACGTAGCTGTAAGTGGCAACCTTGGTGCCTAGAACCAAAGTTCCCAAGGGCCAACCATAGTTCACTTCTTCCCATGGCTGGGGAGGAAAGAAAGTCCAGACCCCAAACCCCTGCAAGCACCCCTTGGGCACTCACCCACATGCCAGAAAAAGACATTGGGTTGCAGGGCACTGGGGTCCACATTGGTGACAGCCACTAAAACATCCCAGAGGGATGTGTTTCTGATCTCTGCGATCTCTTCCTCAGAGAAGAGTCTGGGGATGAGAGAGGCATAGTGTTCTCAGAGTGGGAGAGAGATGCAGGCCCCAGGCCCAGGGATCCAGATGAGGAGAGAGCCCCAGAGGAACTGGGGATGGGCAATGCCAGCTGCGAATCAAGGGCCCATGGGGGCTGCCTATAGGCAGAGGTCTGGAGTCTGAGGTGGGAACCCAGGCAGGCCTTACCCATTCCTGATGTTCTCAAACCAGTAACGGTCACCATCCCTCAGACGCAAAAACTGGTCAAGGACTATGGTGCTGAAGAGGGGCCCGGGGTTCCCGTGGCTTTCCAGGAGCCCCCCAGGGAGCAACTCTAGCAGGGACAGGTCCTGGTTGTACAGAGCAGCGGTGGCTTCCAGCACCTAAGCCAAGAAGGGACAGGAGTGAGTGTAAGGACCTGACATCACCCTCAGGCAAAGAGATGGTTCCCAGGGATCAGCCCTAGGGATAATAATAAATGACAGTAACAATAACTCACTTATTATGCTCCAGGCACTGCTCTGAGTACTTTACATAAGTTCACTCATTATGGGAATTCTCTCACAGATTCAGCTGCCTGTCTTACAAAGTTGGAATAAATTAGGCAGCTAATCCCCTATGTTATTTATTCTTGGAAAGGTATACAAGTTCAAGAATCAAGTCAGTGCAAATGTTAAATGGTAGAATGATGTGTTAGAAAAGATTTCTATTTTTTAGATATAAAAAAAGTGTTTAAAAAAATCAAATCCTACCCTAGCTAGTTTTGCTCAGTGGATAGAGCTTTGGCCTGCAGACTGAAGGGACCCAGGTTCAATTCCGGTAGGGGGCACATACCTGAGTTGTGGGCTTGATCCCCAGTATGGGCCATGTGGGAGGCAGCCAATCAATGATCCTCTCTCCTCATTGATGTTTCTCTCTCTCTCTCCCCTTCTCCTTTCCTCTCTGAAATCA
This sequence comes from Lasiurus cinereus, assembly GCA_011751065.1. Lineage (NCBI taxonomy): Eukaryota > Metazoa > Chordata > Mammalia > Chiroptera > Vespertilionidae > Lasiurus > Lasiurus cinereus. Next base: position 55,221,348 of record JAAGEH010000076.1, read on the forward strand.
ATAACAATATATTAAAAAAAAATCAAATCCCTACATATACATTGTATTTTAAAGACAGTCTTCAACAACATATGGGCAGCAGATTCTACCTCACCTTTACTTTAGTTCTTTTCTTCACAGTATAAATAAGTACTTGATCAGTTTAATCCCAATGAGGTGCAATTGAAGCTAAAGATTTGCTACTTTGGGTATTTTTATATTGATTTTATAAAGTTTACAAGCCCCACACACATATCACGTCTTTGTTGGTCTTTCAATTATCTATTTTCCAACAATTTTATAAAATAAAAGGGCAAAGACAATAACATTGTCATCAATTACAGAAACCCTGCTGTACCACGATGTTAAGGTAGCTAAAACTAGTCTGTTGGCTGGGTGATAGCGTAGGGTGTGAGAACTAATTCCCCTAAGGCAGCTTGAGTATCAGTGTGCGAAGGTACAACTTGTTCCTGAGTCAAGGACCTTTTAAAGCCACCCAGGGAATCTGGGAAGAGTAAATGAGGTAATGTCTAGTAGGTGCTTGGCATGCCATAGATGTCCAACAAACATTTGCTGGGTCTGCACAGCTGTAGAGTCTAAAGCCAATTCCTGCTGGTCTGGTAACCTACAGCCTGGTGTGTGATGCTGAGAAAAGCAAGGTGGGTGAGCCCTGCCCCTCTCAGCACATGCTTGTCTCTGGTACCCGGATCTCACTGCCTATTTTCTGTGTCTCAGGCCAGTGTTCCCCTGGCCCTCCCGCCCAGCCCTCTGGGTCCTGACCACTCCTCACGTTGCCATGACTCTGGGAGAGTGCAGGGTTGATGTCTTGCCAGCTGGTAATGGGAGGCAGGCCCAGTGCTTCCCTGGCCTTGGTGTAAGAAGGCAGGCCCAGGTCCCGGCCCCGCTGCAGGCTGCTGGCCAAGAGGTCTGTGCGAGAGTACTTCAGTGGCCCGGGCCAGAAATCTGTGAATTTGACAGCAGAGAGTCTCAGGGAGCTCAGCAACACCCAAGCTCCTCTGGACCATGCCCAGGCTTCCACCAGCCCCATGGGATGTAAGCTGTACAGCGGGGGCTGTGGCCACCAGGTCAGAAGCTCTCTCAGCAGTGAGACAGTGCAGGTTCCCAGCCCTGGATACCCCATCCTGTCTGGCTCTGGAGCTCCAGCTGCAACTCCTCCCAGGGCCAGGGATGCACAGCCTACAGGCCAGTCTTGGCCTCACCTCGCACATCCTCAACCACCACATGGTCTTCTTGTTCAGCAATCTGGGAGGCCATGCCCAGTAGCAGCGCATCTACATCTTCAGCTCTTTGTAGATTTGGGTGCTGTGGGCATGAGGAGAGGAGAAGAGTGTGACTAATGGGGCCAGAATTTGGGCAGCTAGACTTCCTTCGCCTATAAGTCTGTGTTCTCTATTCAGTCCTGCTGTTCACTCTCAAACTGGTAGGTCATTCCTCTTCCACAGGTTGATTAATTCACCACTCACAGCGAGTGATGTCCTCATCCAGAGCCCATGCTGCTGGGAGAAAGGTCTCCATGAGCACAAGGGACCAAAAACTTGATTTCTTCTATTTTATTTATTCATTATTTCTTCTATTTTAGAAACAGACTTAAGATCACAGTTGACAAAGACACTAGAAGATATAGGCCTTGGTTCTTGTTCTGTTTAGTAACCAGCTGTGTGATTGTAGGCAAGTAATAGGATCTCTCTGAATTCAGTGTCCTCCCCTTACTAAAAAGGACATTAGAGATTAAAAAAATAATGAAATAAAATTAATAAAGTAGTAAAAAGGGATTAGGAGGACACTGAGGTCTCTTTAATTTCAGCTCCATGACTCTGATCCTATGCCTTCCTCCTCTCTCCCTCTTATGAACACTCTGAGTTTGCTTTAAATTAATGATCAATGCTCTTGACCCACACTGACCTGGTTTGGATGGACAGACCATCCCTGGTAATCTCTCAGAATCCCTCCCTTCTCCTTTCCTCCAACCCACAAAAACACATTCATTTGCTGCCTTAGGGAAGACAAATTGGAGAGTTTTGGGGGCTGGGATGGCTGAGGTATTCCAAGGCTTACAGGGGACTCAGAGCTGTCAAGGGAGAAGATAAACCTGGAGGAAGCAATAAATGTAGAGCCACACTTGCACAGCCCTGAGATGAGAGTAGAGGGTTGTCTTTTGGCCATGTTTAGCTACCCATCATCTCAGACACTGGTAGGACAGATGGCTTTGGTCCCCAGGCTGCCTCCTCCACCCTGACTATTCCAGGTATTAGCTGTCTCAGCCCTACTGCCCACTTTCACCACATATCCTAATACGTGTGTGTGCCGAGCACGCAAACACACACAATACCCATACCCACCCACAAATATGCCCCCAGCTCTGACCTCTCGGTTCCAATAGCTGTTGCAGACCCGGAGAGCTCTGGAGACGCTTGAATTCCGATTGATGACCCTCTGGAAGTGGCAGCTGGCATTTCTGAAATGCAAGAAGCAGGGGAGTGGTGACTGAGACCCCAGGTTCCTAATGTCAGGCATCAGCTCTGGTCTCCAAGGCTGTAGCGAGGGGCCAGGCCATGGCTTCCCTGAGGTGGTATGTGTTCAGGGTAGGTCCTGAACAATCTGATTTTGGGGAGTCCCTCTCCCACATCAGAGCAAATATCTAAAAATGCACCCATAGAGTTTGCGCATGCCCTCTTGTGCATTCTCTCTCTTTCCACATGTTCATATAAATTTTGAAAGAATTTTTAATTGTTCTTTCGAAATTACTTGTCTATGGATAACTCAATTGCTATGATTCCTTGGCCATCATCAGACATATCCAGAAATGGTTCTAGCCCTGGCCTGGTAGCTCCGTTGTTTAGAGCATCATCCTGATATGCTCAGATTGTGAGTTTGATCCCCAGTCAGGGCACATACAAGAAACAATCAGTGAATGAATAAATAAGTGGAACAACAGAAATTATTCCAGAAAGAGAAGTTTTAAATTATAATGTAATTGTAAACTAAATAAATAAATAAGTAAACTAACATGCTTTGCTTTGTATACATTTACTTAATTATTTTTAGTTAAAGTCCCCTTTTTTTATTATTTTGGAGCCTATATTTTCTTCAGCTCTCACACATTTTTAAAAGATATATATTTTGATGAAACTGGTTTGGCTCAGTGGATGGAGCTTCGGCCTGTGGACTGAAAGGTCCCAGGTTCTATTCCGGTCAGGGCCATGTATCTTGGTTTTGGGCACATCCTCAGTGGGGGTTGTGCAAGAGGCAGCTGATCGATGTTTCTCTCTCATTAATGTTTCTAACTTTCTATCCCTCTCCCTTCTTCTTTGTATAAATTCAGTAAAACATATTTTTTTTTAAAAAGATACATATTTTTATTGATTTCACAGAGGAAGGAAAAGAGAGAGATAGAAACATCAATAAAGAGAGAGAATCATTGATTGGCTGCCTTCTGCACACCCCATACTGGGGATTGAGCCCACAACTCGGGCATGTGCCCTGACCGGGAATTGAACCATGACCTCCTGGTTCATAGGTAAATGCTCAACCATTTAGTCACACTGGTCACGTTCACATTTTTATTATAATTTCTCGAAAAGGTTTATAAGTTCCAACTTCTGTATTTACAGCTAAAAATGCCCCCAGGGTAGTGTCAAGTTCAGCACAACAGGCTTTGTGACTCAACCTCTGAGCCTCAATTAGCCAGTCTTAAACTGGAGGATGAATATCTATACCAGTTGCAGGAATATGGAGCGAAAAGTGCTTAAAAACCACAATATGTATCTTTTTAAACAATTATTTTTATCCTTCCCCTCCTTGTTCATTATTCCCTGAAAATCCTATCCTGAAGACCCAAGAGGGCAATTGACAATCCCATCCCCACCCACCCCCTTACCTCCCAACACACATCTGAGCCCTCCTTTACCTCATGTAGACGCCAGGGGGCACCATGGTGGAGAGGAACTGTTCAGAGGCTGCCAGGAACTCTGGAGAGATGCTGGGGTCCAGGAAAGGGCGGTACCCTGCCCCAAGGGAGGAATAGGAGAAATGAACTCCTTAACCCTCCATCCTCCTATAACAGGCATCCACCTGTCTTCTTTCCACCTATAGATCCTAACCACAACCTCCCCTCATCACAGATGCCGCCATGCCCTCACCTGTATATTCTGGGGGTGTTTTCTGCAGGAAGCTGGGCAGCCACTCATACAGAGCAATGTTCTGAGGGTCCAGAAAGAAGAAAGGTGGGGCGAATGCTCCAGCTGCTGGGCCAGGAGGGATCTGAGCCCAGGGAGGGCTTACGTGGGAGAGGACGACCAGGCAGGGCCGTCCTGGGAAAGGCAACTCAAATGGGAGGGGAGCTGAGGCCTCGCCCCACAAGGAGCAAGGGATTTGGAGGTGGGGTGGGGGCACAGCTAAATCTCTTGTGTAAATGGTACGTCGCCTCTCCACCTTTCCTAGACTTTAGCTCTCCGCAGGAGCAGGGGGTCCTGCGGGCGAGGGAAGGCGGGCCACCCGGTCCTGGTCACCGGCTGTCCCAGTGAAGGGTGTTTCTGGGCGGCGATGTCCAAGGATGCAGGGCTCTGCGGGGGAGCAGACCTCCGTGGACCGGACGTGAGGGTGGGGGAGAGGCCGTCACTGACCTGGTAGGTGGCAATGACCCTCTTGCGCGCGTGCTGGAACAGCTCCTCGTCCCCCCAGCGCGGGTGCTCGCGGGCCAGCCTCCGTGCGCACAGGTTGTGGTAGCGGAACCAGAGCAGCCCCAGCGCCTGCAGGAAGGGCTCGCGGTTCCCGCGCTCTGCCCCGAAGGCTGCCTCGGAAGGGGGACGCGGGAGGGAGAGGAGCGGCGGGTGACCCGGGGGAGCGCCACCGCGCAGACCCCAGCCCGCCCCGCCCCCAGCCCTGGCCGCCCCGCCCGCCCGGGCCCCCGGCGGCCCCGCGGCCTCACCGAACAGCCCCCGGGGCCCGCGCTGTCCCGTGGCGGGGTCGGGCGCGGTCCACATGAGCAGGGGCTCCTGCGCGTCGCGGGGGAAGTTGGGGTCGGCGCCCGACGCCAGCTGTCCCCCGGAGAAGCTGCGCAGCGCGTCGCTCCAGGAGTGCGAGGAGCCGTAGATGGCGCTGCCGTCCAGCCAGCCCGTCACCTCGTTGGTCTGGCAGGTGAGCGAGGGGGGAGTTGGGGAGGGGGAGGGGGAAGGGGAAGGCGGCGGGGCCGGGGCCCGGCTGGGTTCCTTTGGGGGGGGGGGTCCTCGCCCCACACGACCTGCCAGACCCGGAGCCCAGAGCCCCACCTGCCTGGGCCCAGCTCCTGCCCGCCCTCTGCCCAGCCTCACCAGGTCCCGGGGGTTGCTGGGGCTCTGTCCGGTCTTGGGGTCCCAGCGGCTCCTCTGGAAGGGCAGCACCACGTCCCCGCGCCGGTCGGGGTCGAACACGGGGTCTCCGGGCGGGACCCGGATGTTGAGGAACTCGGCGGGGCAGCCAGGTCTCTCTATGCTCACCAGGTCCGAGAGCACGTGGTAGCCTGGCCACGCAGGAGAGGGCGCGCTAGGGCCAGGGAAGCCCACTCTCCTTTCTTCCCAGGCAGCTAGTTCCCCCACCCCCAGCCCCAAGCTGCAAAAGACTCAACAGCCTTTAGGGGCAAGTCCCAGCCTTGACCTCACCCATTCCTCCCCAGTGCTTTGTTACACCCTGGTCCAAACTGTTTTCACTGACAGTTTGGCCTTCTCCTTGGTAACTGGGAGGTGCCCAGTGACTGTGCCACGGCAGCATGGGTTCCAACACATTGCTGGGAGCAGCCTGCCCAGAGGGCCCACCACCCTCGGTGACATGGTGGACCCTGAGAAGCAGGTGTGGGCATTTTTAATGAGTAGCAGGAGCCTGGCATTCCTGCTGTGAGCCAACAAACAAACCCGACACTGGGCCCTAGCAACCCCATTTCCACACCGGCCAGCCCTCCTGCCAGGCGAAGAACCCTGTCCTGAGCCTATCTGAGGAGCCACAGAGGCCAAGAGTGAGAAGAGCATCCCACCAAGAGTCCCCACCAGATTCTTTTCATGCTCCTGCTTCTACCCCATCAACAGCTCAATCTGGGGCACACTTATTGCTCTTCTAACCAGACTTTACCCCTCTGCTCCCACCCCTACCCCACCTCATTGCCTGTCTCTCCATCTCTCTCCCCTGTCTCTCTGACCCTCCAACACTTCTCTCCCTCATTCTCTGAGTCCCTCTTAGACATAGAGGTGTCTAGCTGACCCCCTGGCCTCTATGCCCTACAGATTGGGGACCTTACCGAAGAAGACCCCCAGCACTGTGCGGTTCTGCAGGGAGGCCTGCCCTGCAGGGCCCTTCATAGCAGTGTTGCTGACGTCACGGGGATTAGGCAGGTAGGGTTCTCCCAAGGGCTGGTACACACCATCTGCATAGGTGGCTGGGACCAGGCGCTTCAGCCGATAGCCTGGAATGGGATGGGTAGGGACCAGGACCAATCCTCAGAGGGGTTCCCTGACCTCCTCTCTCGAAGGCTTCCTCCATACCACAGATCCTAAAACCTTGGGAATGGATAAGCCTTTGCTGGTGCCTGCCAGTCCTTGCCCTAAGTGGTGGGCACCATCCTAACCCTGGGCTCTGTCACCATTTGACTCTCACTTACCTTTGCTGCCCCATCTGTGCTCTTTGAGGTTGTTGTACCATCCATCAAATCGCTGCACCTCCCAGGAAATGGGGTTCTGAGCTCCTGTGTGAGGACAGGGCAATGGTTCTCAACCTTCCTAAGGCCGCGACCCTTGCATACAGTTCCTCATGTGGTGGTGACCCCCAACCATGAAATTTTGCTACTGTTATGCATCGTGATGTAAATATGTGCATTTTCCAATGGTCTTAGGTGACTCCTGTGAAAGGGTCTTTTGACCCCCCAAAGGGGTCTCGACCCACAGGTTGAGAACTGCTGGGATAGAGAGAAGGACCAGCTAAGCAAGTCAGTACATGAGAGGATGGGGCAGGCCTGCAGAACTGTATCCTGTGAGCCTGACACTTGCGTCATCAGAAAGTGGACATCCAGCCCAGATGTGGGAGGTAAGGTAGAATACAGAGGGAGACAAGCAGAGCAAAGTGATGTTCAAATTCAAGCCCAATCTTTAAGCTGTTGGGGAAGGGGGGGGTCAGATATGGCAGGGAGCACTTAAGGATTAAGGATTGTAGCCAGGTAGCCATGTGCAGTGTGCTGACAAATGGCCTCACAGAGAAAGAGGAAGCAGAACAGGAGCAATGGGGAAGGAGATGCAAGAGACTTTTACTGCTCTCACATCACAGCTCCCTGGGGGTTTGTGGCAGGACAGCAGCCATTTCAAGCCTTAAGACATCACACAGAGCAAGAGCTAGCCACCCCCAAACAGCCAGCCAGCGCCAAAGAGCAAGCCACTCTTCCACCCAGGAAAGGACATGTCATTTTCTGACCCATCCCCAGGCAGGGGCAGTGTGAAGAGGGGTTTTGTCCGCTCCTGCTGAGCAGAGCCCAGGAAAAGGATGTGGGCTGCAGAGCTGTGGTTTTGATCCTTTTTCCAGTTTCTTGGGTGGGATCAGGGACTGAGAGTCAAGTGGATAACCTTGCCTCCCTTCTTTTTGGGGCTCAACATGTCCCCCATATAATTCCTTTTCTTGACCCTATGTGCTCCAAAAATCTAGGGTTTGGGAGGGAGTACTCAGCTGCTGAGGGAAGAACTCAGGCAGTGGGGACAGAGGGAAGGATCCAAAATCAGAAATATAGCAGGTGTCCTTCTGGCCAGTAGATCAGATGACCAGCCAGATTCCTTTCCCCAAAATAGGAAGCCATGAAGCTGAGTCTCCTCTTCTGCTCAACTCAAGAGAACAGAGCAAAGAACTCTTATTAGCCAGAGGGTGACCTATTCCTCAGATTGTCTCCCCATTCAGACCAAAGACAGGATCTCAGAGCTACTCTCCTGCCCCATAGTTCGTTCTCTCTCTCTCTCTCTCTCTCTCTCTCTCTCTCTCTCTCTCACACACACACACACACACACACACACACACACACACACCAGGTCATCAGAGAGGAAAAATGACTCAGGCCCTGATATTTGAGCAAGAACTGAGGAGGAGTAGAATAAGTGACTCCAAAATATGTCACTTTGGCATGTGGTTTGTTTTGAGCTGAAGGCAATCAAGATATAGCAGACTCAAGAAAAAAACTATTTTTTTCTCAGCCACCCAAAAATTATTAGGCAGTGGGTGTTGCCCAGAAAGAGGGTTAATACCAGAGATAACTTTTGATCTGGATGGCAGGGCAAACATCTGCTCTTCCTATTGTCTTATGAATTTCCCTTCTCCCCATTGATGCCCCAGACCCCTATTCTATTCCTCAGCTTAGGATGGTAAAGAAGCCAAAGAATCAAGAAGGAATGAAGGGAAAAAATTTCCATCTCTGCAGAACCCAGCTAAGGATCAGAACTTGGGGCAGAAATAGGGCAGCCACATACGTTCTATCTCTAAAATTAGATGAACTGTGGCAGAATAAGGGTTGTGGCTGTTGGAGAGGACATGAGGGAGAATGCCTCTTGGGAATTAGAGGCAAGGGAAAAGGAAAATCTAAGGCCAAGGCATAGATAAGGCTGGAAGAAATGCAAATGTGAGCAGCTCTGGCAAGGGAGAAGCTGCAGGGGCTGGCTCACCACCCTATACCGCCAGCCAGAATAGATCATGTCACAGATTTTCTTGCTCCCTGTTCTTGCATCCCCATCCCTGATGATCAGAGACTTGCTCTTTTAACCTAATTTGTGGCACCGTAAGCCCACTTTCCTCTCAGAGACCCAGACTATAGGAAATTGCCTCAGATTCTAGTAAGAGACTATCCAAAGCCAAAGGTAACAATATAAAACTCTTGTGAATTTTTTCCCCCTAATCATATTGTTTTATAGCATTGGTGACTTCCCTTTGAGGAAGTCAGCATTCAGTCCAATGACCCCAAGATCCTTTATTTTCTTCTGTGTCTAATCAACCTTTTTCTATTTGGGGTCATAGGACTGAGTCTCCCCCTCTCCTCCGCTCAGAGAACAGAGCAAAGAAAAGGACTCTCATTAGCCTAAGCGACACCCACTCAGACTAAGGACAGGATCGCAGAGCTACTCTCCTGGCCCATACTTGACATGAAAGGAAGACATGAACAGCAAGCTGGAGATGAACATCTACAGGCTACTGTATAGCTATGGAGTAGGGCTAGAAATGAATGTGTTACAGCTTCTGTCCCTAAAGAAGCCCAGAAGACACTGGGTTCCTCTCCTCCTAGCCATGACTCTCCTCCAATCTGTACTCACCAGTGGGTATCCATGGCCCAACCAGGAGTGTCCATGCCAGAGCCAGGCAGAAGCCCATGATGAAAATGAAGAATACCTTAAACTGGAGGCTCTAGAAAAAGACAGAGAATAGAGAGAATGAACACCAGCAATTAAGGAAAGTCGGGTCAGGGCCTTGGCAGAGCCTTGGCATGAATCCAGGCATGAGGCTGAGTCAAGGCCACAGTAAGTAGCACAGAGCAGGAGCCTCCCTCCCTCCCAAGAATCTTTCAATCATCCACAAATTACTTGATGAACACCCACTGTGTACTGGGCATGGGCTTAGGCACTAGAGATTAAGTGATGAACAGAGCAAACAGAAACCCTCACATTTCTGGACTTTACTGCCCAAGAGTAAGTGGAAAATCTTGCTTACTGCAGTGTGCTCCTGGGGCAGAGCCTTGTGAGGAGGCCAGGACATGGTGCCACTGTCAGTCCACTGTGTGGGTCTTAGGTCACTTATCTGGTCTGGATTTTGGTTTCCTCTTCCAGTTATGAGAGTCAACATGTCTGAACTGTCTACCTCCTAGCATGGTTTTGGGACTCAAAGGTGAGATTGAAAAGTGGCAGGTGCTATGTACATGTAATATAGAGAGTGTGGCCTGGAGCTTGGCTCCTCTGAGTCAACTCAGAGGGGTTCCTGTGTTTAATGCCAACTTCCTGCTTGCTTTTCCCGGGCCAATAAATCACCCAGGGACAACTGGGAAGTAGAGGCAGCAGGGGACTCAGGCTGGGACTTCTGCGTGGCACAGGGGGTGCCCACCACCAGTGAAGACCTCCTAAAGGCAATATGGAGGTTGGGGGTGGAGTGGGGCTGGGGAACTATCTAGTGGAGGAAGGTGGAAGCTCATGGAAAGCCTCATCTCCAGCCAAACCCTCAGGGATCCTGGATAGGTTGTCTAGTCACAGAGGAGGGACCCCAGAGAGTGATCTCACCCCATTGGCCATCTCTCAATGAAGAAATGAGCTCAGCCAGTGTGGCTCTGTGATTGAGCATTGACCTCTGAACCAGGAGGTCATGGTTTGATTCCTGGTCAGGACATATGCCCAAGTTTGTGGGCTTGATCCCCAGTGTGGGGCATGTGGGAGGCAGCCAATCAATGAATCTCTCTCATCATTGATGTTTCTAACTCTCTCTCTCACCCTTCCTCTCTGAAATCAATAAAAATAAAAATAAAAATTAAGAAAGAAATTTTAAAAATGTAGTCCCTGTCAAAATTTAAAAGCTTAGTGTTCTACCCACTCCATCCCAGAGACTGTCCAGATGCCAGCCTTAGATAGTTTGTGAAGAAAGAGCAGGGCTCTGGATGGCTGAAGCCATAAGGCTGGACATGCTGAAGTGCCCACAGTGGCCCCTCTCTGATCTAGAATGCCCTGCCTCTTCTCCCCTACCACTCTGACTTCTGGATCCTTGGTCCCGATACCCATGCACCACTCAGCCAACAAAAGCATGCAGCGAGCCTTCAGGCCACGCCGCCGTGGGGAACAACCTGAAGGGGCAGGAGGACAGGTAATAAGCACGCCTGTGGGAGGGTAGCCACGAGCGTTTACACAGCACCTTGGTTCCCTGACTCTTTACCAGGCTTCATCGGAAGACACAACCTCAGAAAAGGGCTCAAAAGCCCCGGGCAGTGGCAGAACCAGGAAGAGGATGCAGGCCTGCCTCCTTCCTGACGCACATGGCAGCTTTTCCAGCCACTAAGGCCTACAGCGGCGATTCTGGGGTGGGGAGAGAGCAGTCAAGGCCCTCGGGAGTCCAGCGTGATCCCCAGGGAGGACTGAAGAGGAAAGCCCGGTCTCTGAAAGTCCCCAGTTCCCTCCCTGGCATGATGTGCTGCTGCCAGGACGAGCTCGGAGAGATTCCCCGACGCCCAAGCAAACCAGGTCACCCCAACATTCCCAGACCGCAAAGCATCTGGTCTCCCAAAACCTGGGTGGGTGGAGGATAGGCCCTAACGGGACCCACTGTAGCCTCAGGCTAAGAACGGAGGCGCAGGAGGGTCAGGCTGAATTCCCCTTCCCTCAAAAATGTGGCGGAGCTGGGGCACACGCTGCCAACAGCGCTCCCTGCGCCCCCACCCCGCCCCGGGTCCCTGTCCCCCTCCTCCCAGCGCCAGATCTGCAGGCCCAGGGCGGCGCTCGGAATCTGACCTGCGGTTGCGGAGTCCCCCTTCAGGGACTGCGGCTTGGCTCCCGCCTGGCTCGAAGTTGGGCCCGGGACGCTCGCTTTCCTCCAGCTCCCTCTCTAGCTCTGCGCCAGGACGGGCGGGGCGGGGAGGTGGCGAGCAGGGGAGAGGGGGTGGGGGAGGGGAGAGGAGACGACGCACCCCAGATCTACGGCAGGGCGGGGCGAAACGGGGCGGGATAGAAGCCGGCGCACTGGGGACCCGCCGAGGTGCTCTGTGGACACCCAGGCGCGCAAGGTGAGAGGCCACGTGCTCGCAGGACCCAAGTGGAGGGAAAGTTCGTGTCCGTGGCTAGGGCTCAGCTAGTGTGGCCACGTGGAGAGAGAAAGGGGCACGTCCGCTTCCAGGGGTCCGCTGAGGCTGGGGGTGAAGGACGGAAAAGGTGCAGGGGGACGGAGAGGCGCCCCCTAAATCATCTCAGCACCGTTGGCTCTGGGCTCTAAGACCAAGACCCGGAAGACCTGGCCAGGCGTTCAAGCAAAGCACCCATCCTCAGACCCTGTTGGAGACGGTGCAAACCACCCCTGCCAGCCCCGAGGAGTTCGCCGGGAGATCTCGGAGGTCTCACGGCGCCCGCGCCCCGGGACTGCATCGCTAGGTTTGTGCTGGAGCTGCCGGGTGCTGAGCAGGGGAGGAGGAGACCGAGGAGTGTGAGGGGTGACTGCGGAGGGGCCCTGTCCCTCCTCTGTGCCAGGCTGGTGTGGGGCAGCGCCGCGGAGCCTGCGCTGCAGTCTGAGAAGGTCGAGGGTGACTTAAAATAAGAGGTGGGGAAGCATCCGGGACCCGGTTTGTCCGGTCAGAGCCTGGTCCTTACGTGAGGAGAAAAGTGCGGGCTGGAAGGGCGCGCGCTTTCTTGACAGAACGTTCGGACCAGGTCCCCTGATTCCACCCCGGAGAGCGTCGCGTGTGAGGTTCCAGAGGAGGAGGCCAGCGGCGGGAGCTGCCGCGCACGCATTGCTTGGAAGTGGCGAAGGTGGGGGACCCTCGTAACATGTGAGTGGCGGGGAGGTGGCTGCTGGAGTTGGGGCAGTCCCCGTGCGTTTTGGAGGGTGGCTTGAGGTGCTGCCCTCGCCCGGGCCCCTAGGGGCGCACTTCTTGTGTCCAACCGGATCAAAACCAGATTTTTAAAGAAAAAGTTTGGTAAGAAACTAAGAGGAAGCAAGAAAACTCTTGTAAGGTCATACACGCCACAAGACTTACAGACATGCAGTCCTTATCCTGGCTTAGCTAAAGTCTGGATACTTTGGTTTGTATGACTCAGTACCCCTGGATCCTTACTACCTCAGCCCTTACTGGAAATCCTGGTCTCAACCTACTTTTCAGATCTTGTTCTGATTCTCCATTTAATTTTTCCTTTAGTGCAAAAACGCACATACACATGCCCACACACGTTCTTGAAGAAGAGAGGCTGGGACAGGAGTTTCTGACAGGGTCTCCTTAGCCAGGGCTGTAAACTTTTAATGGGGTCAACCCCAACCAGAGAAATAAACCATCAATCACATGACAGTAGCTGTGTTATCACTAATTAGAGCTTTTGGCAACTCCAGACATGTGACCCATTCCCCATTTGTAGAAAGAATTAATAGTCCTTACTCTATGGGTTCCAGAGATGGGGAGGTGGGCAGGAGACTTCAGGAAGAAATTCTTGTCAAGGTATAAGAGAGGCTACAGAGCAGTAAGAAAGCAGCCAAGAACTTTGGATGTCGGAGATTATAGCTTGTACTAGGATCAGTTTTCCTAAAGATTGAAACTATTTCTTGCTGCCCCCTCATACATATATGGGAGTCTCTTTTTATCCTATGGTAAGTAGGATGTGTCTGGAATACAACTTAGTATGAGAAATGCTTCAGTATTTTAAAGGACCTCAGAAAGGGAAAAGGTGTTCTCATCTTTCCAGGTCAGGTAATAAAGGAGGACTCCAAGGTGTGAGGATTGGCCTGCCCCAGTGAAAAAGTAACCCAGTTTTGTTACAGGGGCATCTGGTGCAGGTTTTTTGTGTCTAGATGTCTGTTACTGAGAACTTCTTCCTTGTTGTGCCTGTATTTCTGTTTATCTAAACGTGTAGCTGCATATCTGATTGTTCCAAGTGTTTATTAATAATGATATACACTGAGTGGCCAGATTATTATGATCTATGAACACATAATAATCTGGATACTAAGTATATGTGTGTGTGTGTGTGTGTGTGTGTGTGTATTAGAGATCCGGTGCATGGGTGGGGTCCAGCCAGCCTGACCAGGGGGAGGGGACATGAGCAATTGGCTGGCCGGCCTGCTGGTCAAACTCCTGGTGGAGGGGACAATTTGCATATTAGCCTTTTATTATATAGGATATACACTGAATGGCCAGATTATTATGCATTCAGAGATCATAATAATCTGGCCACTCAGTGTACATTGTGTTTATATGCCAATCATGGTGGTGAGCTCAGGGAGGAGTGGGTCAAGTGAAGACTGGCATGAGATTTTTATCAGATTAGAAGAAATTCTACTGTCAGACCCTTGGCAAATCTGGGAGGAAAGTGTTCCAAGGGAAATGATAAGCTTCATAGGAAAAGCAGGATTGCTGGATGTGGGGACTTTTCATTTTAATCCCACCTTTTCATGCAGGAGAGGCCTGCTAGCTAAATAATGAAAAGCAAATAAAGATCAGGATCATGAAAAATTAACTTTAAAAACTAGACAATGTTGCCTGGCCCGCATGGCTCAGTGGTTGAGTGTCGACCTATGAACCAGGAAGTCATGGTTCAATTTCCTGTCAGGGCATATGCCTGGGTTGTGGGCTTGATCCTCAGAGTGGGGCATATAGGAGGCAGCTGATCAATGATTTTCTCTCATCTTTGATGTTTCTATCTCTCTCTCCCCCTCTTTCTTCCTCTCTCCCTCTTCCTTCCTCTCTGAAATCAATTAAAATATTTTTAAAATAAAATAAATATCACTATCACATATTTTACAATAATTTAATCCACAAATTCTGTTACTCATGTTCAGCTACAGTTCAAGTGTATGTTTCAGATTCAATTAAAAATGAACGTTCATGCTTTGGAGAATCTAACCATTGGAAGAGACTCTCTGACAATTTTGTAAAAGCATTAAAAATTGACATGGTTAGTCAAATCCCTTTCTGCCTAGTCCTTAGCCCTATATTGGTGAGAAGTCAAATTAATGTTAATGACAGTGAGGGGATATAGCTCCCTCTTGTGTTCCAAAAGAAGATGCTGCCTGCACAGGGAGGAACCAGTTCAGAATATATTCATTCATTTGATCCACAGACTGATTAGTACTAGTATATGCTATGTTCAGGAGTTGCAAAGATGGAATAAGGATATTCAAAGCTAAAAGAGAGGGATATGTTCAAACAGACTATAAGTTGATTTTGGGATCATGGACGGAGATGTGTTCAAAATTCAATCAGAACATTAGAGGTAGGAACATCCACATAGACCCGATAACATCCTTCACAGAGGAGTTAGCACAAGCTGAGACTTGGAAAGTTAAAAGGACTTTACCAAGAAGGTAAGAGAATTCCAAGCAGAGGAAATAGCACATATAAAGGCATGAAGGCTTGAAAGAGTATGTCAGATTCCAAGAAAGACCAATATCGAGCAATGTGGCTAGAGATTAGGTTGATTGAAAGATGGAGATGGAAGGGTAGGTGGGACCAGACTACAAAGGACTTTCTATGTGATGGTGAGATTAGATTTTACCAGAGCAAAAAATTGAAATAATTATATTTACTTGTTAGAAATATAGTTCTGACACCAGGAAAGACAGGATGAGGCTGAATTAGGGCAAAGGCAATAGGGAAGGAAATGCATGGATGGTTTCAATAAATATTTAAGAAGTAAGATATTCCAGGTCTCTGCTTTATTTTATTAATGGAGTAGTGACCAAAAAGATAAAAAATAAAAAGCAAAATAGAGACAGTGAGTTCAGTTTGGGACCTGTTAAATTTGAGGCATCCACGGAACATCCAAGTGAAAAAGCCCATGGGGTAATTGACCCTGTTGTGTTTGGAGCCCAGAGAAGAGGTCTACTTAGAAATATAGATTTGAGAAGCAAAGCTATGAGAAAGGTGGTGGTAAAAGCAGGCTGGGTTAGTGTCAGAGAACAGAAGAAAAAGAGATACTCATTCCTCTGGGATGGTAGAGTTGACAAGTTAAGAAAATATCCATCCCAGAAGGAAAGGGAAAGTCTGGGAGCTATGATATTTTGTAGGAGAATCACAGTATTTAGAACTAGAAGCTCATCATATCTAATTGTAGATAAGGAAACAAAGGACTGGGGAAGTTGTTGCTTGCCTTCCTAATGTTAAATTATTCATTGAAGAACTGGAACCAGACCCAGAGCTGATTCCAGCATAGTTCTCTCCAAAAAGGATTGGAGATAAATGAAATTATAAAATGTCATCTCCTTCCCAATCTGGTAGCTTCCATGTATTGATATTCTGTTCCAGGTGCTATTCTTAGCACTTTACATACACAGTCTCATTTTATATCTACAATGATCCTATGATGTAAATATTATTATCATCCCCATCCTATATAATAAAAGGCTAATATACAAATTGTCACCATGGGCAGAAGTTCAACCAACCAGTTTGACTCAACTGGGAGTTAGACCTGTGTTGACCACCAGGGAGTGGCAAGGAACATGGTGGGTATCAGTGATGCAGTGCTGGCAGCAGACAGTAGCGGAGGCACTGGTGGCCCAGATGGGCCCTGATGGGCCCTGATGAGAGCAGGACAGCGACTGATGGTGGGTTGCAGGGCTGGTGAGCAGGTAGTGCCAGGCCAAGATGAGTGTGAATAGGGGCCCCAATCGCCCTGCTGGTCGCCCCACAGATCAGCCCTGATTGCCATCCAGGCCTAGGTCCCAGATTGCAAGAGGCAGTACCCTACCTGCGCATGAATTTTGTACACTGGGTCTCTAGTCTATATATTTAAAAGCCTATGCTACCATTCCACTGTTTGACTGGTAGTTATGACGAGCAGACACTCAATGCACAGGCATGGGAACATCGAACAGACTGATGAATCTCAGAGGGAAGCGGGGAGGTGGGAGGGTGGGAAGAGATTAACCTAAGATCTTATATGCATACTATAGTCCCAGTGCACAGATTTGTGCACTAGTGGGGTCCCTTGGCCTGGCCTGTGGGGATCAGGCTGAAACCAGCAATCCAACATTCCCCAAGGGGTCCTGGATTGCAAGAGGGCGCAGGCCAGGCCAAGATACCCTCTGGTGCACAAATCCATGCACCAGGCCTCTAGTTTTTTAAATAAAACTCTCTGTAGAGGTCAAGTAACTTGCAAGAGTCAGAGGTGGAAATCAAACATAGAGCTAATTAATTCCAAAGCTTGTTCTTTCACTCTCATCCTATATAATAAATATCTAATATGCAAATAGTCATCATGCTCTCACACCATCACACTGGGGAGAGAGGAATAGGAACCAGCCAGGCACAAATGAGCTCACAAGAGAGGAATGGGGACCAGCCTGGCTGTGGCCTGGGATAGGGACAAGCTGCCCACTCCGCAGTCCCAGGTGCCTGCAACTGTAGCCCAGGTGAAGCTGGCCCAGGTCCTGGGTGCCTACAGCCAGCCAGAGGGAGGGAAGCCTCAGTCGTGGGTGTGGGGTGAGGCAGAGGTGGTTAGGGGCAATCAGGCCAGCAGGGAGCAGTTAGGGGTGACAGGCAGGTGAGCAGTTAGGAGCCAGTGGTCCCAGATTGCAAGAGGCAGTTGGACATCCCCCAAGGGGTCCTAGATTGGAGAGGGTGCAGGCCAGGCTGAAGGACTCCCCCCCTCCATGCATGAATTTCATGCACTGAGCCTCTAGTCAGACTATAAAGCATAGAGCATCCTGTGCAAATCAAGACCCCAGTATAGATCACACTCAGGGAAATGAGTAGAGCTGGAATAATTTATTGTAAAATGTACTTTATTCTCACATTTTGACATCTCTGAAATTGAGGTGTATCTTACCAACAATGGCTGTCACAGTTTAATTTGTAGTTTCTTTCTTTCGCATAAAGTAATAGTGTATCTTGTAATCCGTTTTATCTGCATTTAATAAAACACACTGTCTGCAAAGGAACAAATTAGAGTAAATCTAGTTCTGATATCAGGGAA
The DNA here is from genome assembly GCA_011751065.1 of Lasiurus cinereus. NCBI lineage: Eukaryota > Metazoa > Chordata > Mammalia > Chiroptera > Vespertilionidae > Lasiurus > Lasiurus cinereus. The sequence continues at coordinate 55,238,978 of JAAGEH010000076.1, forward strand.
CAGGCAAAGAAGAGCTGAGCCAGTGTTTGAGCTGAAATAAGGCCTGGGAATTTAATTCAAGGAGGAAAGTTGCAGTTGATGATGTGTGCAGTAGAAGGACATCTGGCCTCTGGCCCTGGCGCCATGCCTTGTAGATGGCAGGTGCTTCTTTAGTGCTTATTGAGGTGAACTCAATTCATTATTCTGCAGTAGCCAAAACTGGAGCCAGGCACTTGAGAAAGCTGACAGACTAGTGTGGGCAGTGCCAGGTCTGGTAATCAGCCCTCTGATAATATAGTTGGATCATATATTTAGCAGAGCTGTCTGACCTTTGTTCCTTTGGGGACTGAAGAGGAAAACCAAAATGTGTGTCATCTGTACTATCTTTCACCCTTATGCTTTCACGTGATAGTAAATATAGCTTTTTTTATGTTCTGTGATATGTCTGGAGGCCTCAGGGAGATAAAAAAAATAATAATTGTGTTTCTTAAGACAGTGCCAAAGGAAGCAGAGAAGCCTCCAGGGTGGTGGCAGCATTGATTTAGGGGCCTGGAGGTTAGGAAGGGAACATGGAACCACAGAGACTGATAGCCAAGACCCTCATTCTTTCACAGCCAGAACACGGGGTGGGGGTGGGGGCGTGAAATGGCAGTAACAGTGGAGTCTGGTAAGCTCATGAGAAGAGGGCCGTGATCTGGTTTATTCTCAGCTGTATCTGCAGCACTAAGAACAGTGTCTGGCACCCAGGGCACTCAATAAACATTTATCCTTGTTGTATAGCATTTGCCTTCCCTGAACAACCCCAAAATGGCTGCTTTTGGACACACATTCCCCTTCTATGCTGGCCCCAAACCAACCTTCCCAATGGACACCACCTTGGCCATCATCATCACCATCTTTCTTACTGCACTGGTCACTTTCATCATCATCCTGCCTGGCATTCGGGGCAAAATGGTAAGAAACAAACCCAGTCCTGGGGATGCGGGTCCCAGAGAGACCGTGGCCTTGAGGTGAGGGGTCCATACTCTCTCATTATAACTAGACTCAGGAAACAGGCTTTAGTCCTGAAAAAGCAACACCTTCTCCCAATGTCCCTTTCTCCCTCCCTACCCCCTCAACCCTCCCTCCCCCTGCCCAGCAGAGAGCTCCCCACTCACTGATTCAACAGATGATTGTTGAGCACCTATTATGTGCCTGCCAGGCACTCTGATCTCCATCCACCGAGTAATTCCAAGGCTGGAAAGAGGAAGGGTGGACTTGGGAGGAGGGTACTCCTTCCTAAACCCACCCATCCTGTTATGGCTCAGAGGCTGTTCTGGCTGTTTCGGGTGGTGACCAGCTTATTCATCGGGGCTGTGATCCTGGGTGAGTGTGAAGCACAGCTGTCTCGGGCAGTGCCTCCATCCCATCTGGTTCCCTCAGCACTGGCGTCTCCTTGTTTCTTCAGAGCAGCCTCTGCTTCAGGGTAGTCTTCCACATTCTGCCCACATGCCTCCCTCATTGTGGCCATATCCCCTCACTTTTCTCCCTGCTCAGAGGAGTGTGGGCCCTGGGAAACCATCCTGGACACATCTCTCCAACCTTCATAACATTTTTATTCAGGGGAAAGCAAATCAAAATGAATGTCTGTGAGGAAAAGGCCTTTGGATAATGGAGAGAGGGGATGGGGGGTGTGGGCGAGGGCTGCTTGCTTTGCTTTGAGAATTAGGCAAGTAGGAGAGATGAAGTCTCAAAGCTGAAGCTGTGTTTGCCCAACATGGTTTATTACATGAATGTTTTCCTCCCTAAGCTGCTTGAGTAGCTTTCTCTAAACAGGGAGAGAAAGGAAAGGAGGGATAAGAGGAGCGAGATCAAGGGGAATCTAGAATTCATCTCACACATTATTGGCAAACCATGAGCCAGACCCTAGGCCAGTTAATGGATATACAATTATGAGCAAAACAGACATGGTCTCTTTGTGGCTCTCCCTCTGACTCTAACTCAGCAATGCCCGAATGCTCAGAATTCTCCCTGAGTTCCTATATGTCCAACTCCCCAACCCCAGCTGTGAATTTCAGTTCTGAGTGGTCTGTGGGCCAGGTCAGCACCAACACATCATACAAGGCCTTCAGTTCCCAGTGGATCAGCGCTGATGTTGGGCTCCATGTTGGGCTGGGAGGAGTCAACATCACACTCACAGGTGAGGAAGGGCTCTTGCCGGAGAGGGAGGGGAAAGCTCTGCTCTGTGTCTTTGGGCTCTAGTTTGGTGTGGTCCAAAGAGCAAGGTAGGGGGATGGTGGGAAGGGAAATTCCCAGGCCTTGGAAGCTGCCTTCTCTCCATTGAGATCAGCTCCTGTCCCTCTGCCCATTGTGGTGAGCCCCTTACCCAGCCAAATGCTCCACTCTGGCCCTTGGGTCTCTGCTGAGCACAGCTATTCCATTTCCCAGGGACCCCAGTGCAGCAGCTGAATGAGACTATCAATTACAACGAGGAGTTCACCTGGCGCCTAGGGGAGAGCTATGCAGAGGAGTATGCCAGAGCGCTGGAGAAGGGGCTGCCAGACCCTGTGCTCTACCTGGCTGAGAAGTTCACCCCGACCAGCCCATGTGGCCTGCATGGCCAGTACCGCCTGGCGGGACACTACACCTCGGCCATTCTGTGGTGAGGGTGGGATGGAGGCCACATTGCTCTAGACCAGCAGTTCTCAACCTGTGGGTCGAGAACAGCTAGCAGGGTCTCCTAAGACTATCAGAAAACACAGATATTTACATTAAGATTCATAACAGTAGCAAATTACAGTTATGAAATAGCGACAAAAATAATTTTATGGTTGAGGATCACCACAACATAAAGAACTCTATTAAAGGGTTGCGGCATTAGGAAGGTTGAGAACCACTGCTCTAGACCCAGGAACAGGTTTTCTAAGCCATCTCTCTCCCCCACCCCCCACTCAGCCTTATATTGCAATTCCTATGAAGAAGGTGGTGCCATTCACCACAGTACTCAGTTGGGAATCCCAAAGCAGAAATCCCTACCTCACATCTTTGGGGTATCCTTGGGTCCCTAAGCCTCCACCTAGAGCCCTCCAGGTAAAGGTGCTTGGGCCAGCCTTCACGGGGTCCTGGTTCTGCAGGGTGGCATTCCTCTGCTGGCTGCTGGCCAACGTGATGCTGTCCATGCCTGTGCTGGTCTATGGTTGCCACATGCTGCTTGCCACGGGCATCTTCCAGCTGTTGGGATTGATCTTTTTCTCCATGGCCACGCCACTCATCCCACCCTGTCCTCTGCGTATGGGCACTGCTATGCTGCACTTCCACCGTGGACCTGCCTTCTGGATCACGCTGACCACAGGTGAGGCTCAGCCCTGAAGACAGGCACTGGAGAGCTCAGGGCCAGGGAGGGAGGATCAGGGACCATTATGTTGGGGCAGGGGGAAGTTGAAGGTTTGGGGTCCAGGATGCCTTTCCCTTCTTTAAAGCCCCATTCCTCTTATATCCCTCATCTCTGGGTTTTCTCTCCCCAGTTCCACATCCCCTCTCTTTTTGTATATGCCCACTCCCCTTTGTCTTCTCTTTTTCTCTGTCAAGTGCCTCATCCCCTAACTATCTCTTTGTCCAACTCTTTCCCAAATCTTCTAATCTCATGTCCCCTCCCACTTCCCCCAAACATTTTTCTTTGTGTCCCCCTATTCCTAGAACCCTTCTCTGTCCCTGTTTCACATAGCTTTCAAGTGTCCTGCAGTTTTATTGCCCTCTCCTGTCCCACCCACTGTGTCTGTCCCTCATGTCCTTTCCTATGCCTCCTCCTTGTGCCCTGCCCTTCCTCAAGGTTTTCTGTTTTCAGATCCATATTCATTCTCTCTCTCCCTCCCTCCTTTCCTCCCTCCATGTTATTGAAAGCATTTGGCTTAGAGTCCAAAACTCACAACCACCTCTCAATTGCATTGAAGCCAGGACACCAGGCCTCCTTTAGAGTTGTTCTGATGCTCTTAGGAGAACATGTCCTTGCGGGGGATGGGGGGTGGGTAATTGTCATTACTTAATAAGGCACCTGTGCCTCATTCCCAGGACTGCTTTGTGTGCTGCTGGCCCTGGTCATGGTGGTGGCCCACAGGAGGAAGCCCCACAGACTGAAGGCTTTCTTTAATCAGAGCGTAGGGGAAACCCCTGGGCTGGAGTGGAATCCTGAAGAAGGGGAACTCCTGAGCACCCACTACCAGTCCACAGCGGAGAGTCCGGAGCCCCAGGACATTCCCCTGTCAGAGGCTTCCTTCCAGGCATGCTGTAAGGAGGAGCAACCCAGAATGTCTGATCCTGCCCTCTAAGGTTCCTCTCCTTGGTGGCCACCCAGACTTCCAATATGATTTCAGACCTCTTTTGAGCTCCCCTAAGCTCCCTCTGGAACTGCCCATATAATGGCTTGTATCAGCCCTCCAGCTCCCGTCTCTATCAATGTTGACAAAACAAAAGATCTAAGGTGCTGAACAGATATTGGAACTGCCCATAAACCTTGTCACCTGGTGAGACTAAATGTTTCTACACAGCAACCCTGTCTTTTTTTTTTTTGATGTTTTGCCTGTTCCAGGTTCCATTTATTGAAACCTAGCATCACCCCCATAATGATGTGGTGCAGGGCGCAGTTACAGTGTGATGCTGTGGTCTCTCTCCTCCCTCTACACATCTTCTTTTCCTTTCTCCTGGGTTCCCTTTGTTCTTCCTTTACTTCCCCAGCTTGTGTGACCTCTTGGTACAATGAAAAAGACACTTGGAGAGAGAAGAAACGAAACTTCTTACCCTAGGCCTAATGTTAACTAACGGTGCCACATTCTCTTTGAGTTTCAGTTCTCAAGTTTGCTAAATAAAATTGTAAGATTTGCCAAGGACCTTTTAAAAAACATCCCAGGATTTACTTTTGTATGCCTTGCTGACATCTACCTTGGACCTCAACACCATTCCATAGTGAATAAACTGGAGTTAGTGAATAAACTCCAAAACGCCATTTCCTCTTAACTCACTTAGCTGGACCAGAGGAGGGGGATCCCACTGGGTGTGTCAGTGGGAGAGTGAGCTGTCCGGTCACCGCACCCTTACCATCCCCTGGGGGTGGCTCGGGAACCTGCTGGCTCCGGTTGGATCTCCTCTGAGCTCACTAGAGGGCGCCCTTCTCCCAGATCTTTTCCTGGGTTACTCTGGATTCTCCAGAGGGAGAGAATCCGAGAGGCAAGCAAAGAAAGTGTTCAAGGGCTGCCTGCCGCCCAGCGAAGCCTTCGAGGGCGCGTGTCCCACAAGAGTCTGGAGAAGCCATGGAAATGAACAAAGAAACGTGTTTAAAAAAACCCGGGGGGGGGGAAGAATGTATTTGCAGCTCATCTTGGGACACTTGGGTGCAAGGCGCCTGCCTGGGGCCGCCCACCTTTCCTCGCGCAGCGCGCCTCCCAGAGCAGTCCCGGCTCCGGTCTGGCGGGCAGGGCGGAAAGGGGGAGCACCCCAGGGCCGTGTCCCGCCAGGCGGTCCTGGCAGCAGATCCTGCAAGGGCTGCTCGGGGTGAGGTTCTGCGCCCGGGGCTCGGGCCGAGGCGGAGTAGGTGTCCGAGGTTGCAGTCCCCTTCACAGGTGGGTACTGATCGTGTCCTCGGAGGCCGCGAACTGCTGCTGGTAGGACGGGTTGTTGAGGCGGAGCGGCGAGCCCCCTCTCGCCTGGTTACCGCCGTTCTCGATGCTTCGGTCCAAGAAGGCGCGAAGAGCGCTGGGCCTCGCGTAGTGGAGACCGACCACCGCCCCGCCTAGAAGGAGGCACAGGACGCCTGCGGCGGCGCCCTCGTCAGAAGCGGAGCTGCCGGGGCTCCGGACAGAACCCGTCCTGCCCGCTTCATCTGTGGAGCGCCGCTCCCTCCCATTTCTTACACACGCACACACGCACGCACACAAACACGCGCGCGCGCGCGCACACACGCGCAGAAGGACCTCTAATACGGATGGCATGCACACGGGTTCGAGTGCTAACTGGGCAAGACGCCGCAGCCTGCTGCACGATGGGCACCACAGCGCCCGCCTCCGCCAACTACCGAGAGGGGCAAAGTAGCAAAGCGGGCGGACTCCCTCTGTGAACCGGACAGCGCGCCCCGGTATCCAGCGCGCCCCGCCCCGGCCGCCCGGCCCGCGCTCGGTCCTCACCGGTGGCCAGCGTCACCCAGAAGGCGGCGCCGTAGTGACTGGCGATCGCGGAGGAGCCCAGGTGCAGCGGGCAGCGCGGCGCGCGGGCGATGGAGGCGAAGGCCGCGACGGCGAAGAGCGCGAAGGCGCCGGTGGCCAGGAGCGCCAGGCCTCCGTAGAGCGGCACCGGCAGCGAGAGCAGCGCGTTGGAGAGGAGCCAGAGGCAGAAGGCCACCCTGCGGGCGGGGGGCGGGGGGATGTGTGGAGGGGACCCCGCTGTGCCGCGAGCCCGCTTCTCCCAGCCCTCTGCGGCCCAACCCCAGGCCGAGACCGCGGGGTGGCGCGGCGAAAGTGCCGGGGGAACCCTCAAAGGGTGTAGCTGGATCCCAGCCTTGGATGGGGCTCTGGGAGATTCCGATGGTCTGTGCGGCCCTGACCTTCTGAGCCGAGGGGCGATCGTACTCACCTGAGCGTGTTGGACACACACACGCACACAGACACACACACAAACACACACAGATACAGACAGACAGACACACGCACAAACACACACAGATACAGACACACACACACACAGACACACGCACAAACACACAGAGAGACACACAGACACATACAAACATACACACACGCACACATACACACACACAGAGACACACAGACACACACAAACATACACACACGCACACATACACACACACAGACACACACACACAGAGACAGACACACACACATACACACACAGAGACACACACACAGAGACAGACACACACAGAGAGACATACACACACAGACACACACAGACACAGAGACACACACAGAGAGACACACACAGAGACAGACACACACACAGACACACACAGACACAGAGACACACAGACACACACACACAGACACACAGAGAGACAGACACACACACATACACACACAGAGACACACACAGAGACATACACACACACATAGACAGACACACAGACACACACACAGACAGAGACACACCAGGCACACACACACAGACACAGAGATATACAGAGACACAGACACACACGGACATACACACACGCACACAGACACACACGCACACAGACACACGCACACATACACACAGACAGAAGACACACAGAGACACACACACGCACGCACGCAAGCACCCGCGGCGCCTCCCCTCCCTCGCTCACCACAGCGCGGCTGAAGCGTAGTGTCCCGCCAGGCGGTACTGGCGGTGGAGCCCGCACGGGCTGCTCGGCGTGAACTTCTCCGCCAGGTAGAGGACCGGGTCGGGCAGTCCCCGCTCCAGCGCCTCGCTGTACTCCTCCGCGTAGTCCTCGCCCAGCCGCCAGCTGAACCGCTCATTGTAGTCGATAGTCTCGTTCAGCTGCCGCACCGGGGTCCCTGCGGGGGCGGCGGGGTCACGGGGCCGCGTTCAGCTCGGGACCCGGACCAGAAACCAAGTGGATTCGGATAGTACAGCGGAGGCACGAGAGAAACGGTTTGGCGGTGGGGCGGGGGGGGGACCACAAATGCAAGGGGACCGCGAGCTCTCTGGCCCTGTGCGACCTGAGCGGTCCTGCAGCTGCCCCGCACACGCCCGCCACCCCAGCCCTGCAGGGGGTCTGTCCACCCCAGAAGCTCGCGTCGCCCAGCCCGCTCACCGGTGAGGGTAATATTTATTCCCTCCAGGCCCACGTGCAGACCCACGTGCGCTCGGACGCGGGCGGCGCTGAAGGCCTTGTAGGACGTGTTGGTGCTCGCTCTGCCCACAGACCATTCCGCACTGAAGTGCACCGCTGGGAGGAGAGGCACAGGGTGCGGGGCGGTTAAGGGGAGGATTGGGGCGATGGAACTGGGAGCGTGGTGATGGAAAGTGTGACACCGGGAAGAGAGATGGGAGGGGAGGGCCAATATGGTCTACGTGCTAAGAACCAAAGAGTGGGCGCTAGCAAGAGCTGGGGAACGGACAGAGGAGGAGGGAAGCCCGGGTCTCCATTTCCCCAGGTGCCCTCTGCCAGCCTCCTTCCTAGCCCCAGGTCCTCTCCCCATCGGTTGCACCGCGCACTCACCCACGATTTCTGCACCGATGAACAGACTGAGGAGAACTCTCACCAACCAGAACCAGCGCTGCAGGAACAGGCACGGGGTCAGGCCTGGATACAGTTCAACCGGAGTCCCATGCCACTGGATATTGAGTGCTCCTGCAACTGCCCTCTCCTGCCCCGAGTCCTTTTCCCAGTTACATTCCTGGTGCTTTGAGGCTGAAGTCAGGCTTGCTTTTCGTGCAAGTCCCTCTGAGCCACTGGCATTTCTGATGTTTTCTGACCTTGTGCTTTTGCCATCTCGCCGACCCCTTTTCCCAGTCCACCTTGCAATCTGCTCTCTCTCTCTGCCTGGTGCTCTCCCACAACCTTCAGTCCTCCCAGCTATCTGGCTCCTGGGCCTGGTTCCACCTCCTGCTCAGGTCACTGCTCTGGAAAGGCTCAGTGAGCCAACAAGTGCCAGGCAGGGAGGGGTCACCTCCCCCAAGAGAAGGAGGCCCTGGGCTTGGTGGCCAAGGAGAAGAGTTATGAACACAACCTCTCCGGCATTCCTCCGTTTCCCAGGAAACCAGTGCAGAATAAGACCCAGGGAGGCTAGGTCCTCCCAGACTTGAAAAACAAATTAGATTCTTGGAGAGAGAAGGGAACCTAAGGGGAAGTATTCAGCCGGCTATAACTTTGAATCTTGTGTGTGAGTGTCTGAATCCTTAGGATAGGGGCATCCATATACCCAGCACACAAGTGAAACACAGCAGTCTGAGCTGCTAGTTTCTGTCCTTCTGGGGAGGAGTGAATGGGAGTGGGAGGAATGGAGCTGCAGTAGGGGGAGAGGCAAGGAGGCTAGCCAGCACATAAACTAGGCCCCAGGTGAGTACCTACTCTCTCTCTTTTTTAATTGATTTTTTTTAGAGAGTTGATCAACTGCCTCCTGCACACTCCCTACTGGATATGTGCCTGCAACCAGGTACCTTCCCTTGACCGGAATTGAACCTGGGACCTTTCAGTCCACAGGCTGAAGCTCTATCCACTGAGCCATACTGGTAAGGGTGGGTACCTACTTTTTACAGCAGCCTCCTGAATGACCCACTGGGCCAGACTCTAGGATGTCTAGAATGGGACCTTCTCCTGTCCCTGGAAAAGGGGTGCTTGCTGCACTAGACTTCTGGGTCTGCCCCATCTATGCTTGTCTGATTATTCCATGGAGGTCCTTGCTGCAGTCTTAATCTGTCCTGGGTCCTCCCGAAACAAGCTGTCCTTGACGTCCCCAGACCCCAGCTTCTAGCTCCCCCTTACCGAATGGCCACGAATCCCGGGCAAGATGAGCAAGAAGCTGGCAGCCAAGGTCAAGAACACCAGAATGACGATGAGCAGCGGGACGTTGAAGCCAGCGGCTCGCCGGGACTGGAGGTAGAAAGGCAGCTCGCCATCCCGGAGCGTCATTCTGTAACAAGGACCGGCGCTGAGCGGAGCCTGCTGGAGCTGGGAGAGCGCGTCTGTGGCGTCGGAGCCTGAGTTCCACTTCTCTTGACCCCGCCCCTAGCGTGCTAAGGCAGATCCAAGGGGTTGGTCCAGTCTGCACCCCTGGGCTGGGAAGCGCAGCCCTCGAACGAACGCCCAGGGTTGACCCGGGAGGAGTCGGGTAGGCGGGAAAACGGAATTATTTCTCACATTATCTTCGTGGCTCTGAGGATTTGCTCTGCTCAGGGACCCTGACTCCTTTTATAGCGGCGTGGGCAGCAAGCCAAGCAGCGTAGGGGCTTGGAAATGAGATCTTTCCAGGAAAAGATCATGCAAATGAAAGGAGGCGGTCGCTATGCAAATTAGAGGAGACCTGCCTCCTCTGCAAGGGGTGAGCCCAGAGTCTAGATGGTCACACCTGTAACCGGTCTAGCCAGAGTGGACACCCGCGCAAAGTGCCTCAGAGGACCCAGAGAGTTGGGTGAGAGCGCAGCGGGGAGGGTGAGCTGGTGAATGGGTGTGGGAATGGGGTGGTGGAGGCAGGATGCTGAGGGAAAAAAAAAAAAAGATTCCAAGAGGGGGGAAAAAAAACTTTTGATGCCCACAGGGGCTCTCAACCAGAGGTTGGACCGGGGCTTGGGGCTTGATCTTCCCATCCCTCCAGTCCATGTACAGACATTCATTTCAGAGTATGAGGTGCGGCATGTCCTGGCCTCCAGCTTGCTAGGCCCTTTCCCTTCCCTGCTTTCCTGCTTTCTAGGAGAAGCAATTCCTCGGCGGGGGAGGTGAGCGCTGCAGAAAAAAAGAGCAGCGTGCCTGTGCGGGCTTTTGATAATGCTTCTAAAAGCTTCGCTCCAGAAGTGAAAACAGCTGATGCCTCCTCCTACTTCTGTGCCTGCTGTAGGCTTTGGGGACGCCAGCTTTTTGTCCCTCACATACCACCTCCTATTCCCCAGGCTGCAGGCTCAGCATGCTCCACGCAAGACCAGAGACACTGATGCTCCTGGGAGCTCTACTGACTGGATCCCTGGATCTGGCGGGTAAGCGTCAGGTGCCCTCCCGAGACGTCCCTCAATACCCCTAGGGAGAAAGGAAGTCAGGCGGTTCCCTGAGGCTGGAAGGTCGGGTCAGATCGCTACGCGGCTCAGCGAAGCCTCCACGCCGCGCAGACATAGCCACTTGGGTCGGTCTGGGGGCGCTCAGCGAGCCAGAAAAGCACGGGGCTGAGGTCGTCGGGTACCCGGGGCATCGCAGGGAGGCTGGCACTGAGGGGACCGCTCTCCTACCCGCAGGCGGCGAGGACGCGCTCTCGCTGCCCTGGGAAGTGCAGCGCTATGACGGCTGGTTCAACAACCTGAGGCACCACCGGCGCGGCGCGGCAGGTGCGTCCAGGCGCGGAGGACGTGAGAGCGCGCACCGCCAGCCTCCTGGCTGCCTGCGCAGGGAACTCCGGGGCATTCCCGGGCCAGGAGACGAGGGAGAGGGGTCTTGTCACTGGTGAGGGAAGAGGGGGGCCAAGTTCGGGCTTGCGGGGGACCGAGGGCTCTCACACAGCCTGTTTCCTGCAGGCTGCCGATTGCGACGCCTCGTACCGGCCAATTACGCGGACGGCGTGTATCAGGCTCTGGGAGAGCCGCAGCTGCCCAACCCGCGCCGACTCAGCGACGCCGTCACGCGGGGCCGAGCCGGGCTGGCATCCCGCCGCAACCGCACGGTGCTGGGGGTCTTCTTTGGTGAGGGCAATGTGGGAAAACACGAGGGCTGATCCACTGACGCCCCTCTGCAAGCCCACGGCCACACCCCCAACCCCCACTCAGCAGCAGGAGACTGTTTGTTTGGTTTTTCATCTCAGAGGGATCTGGGCTTTCCATCCAGGGATCTTTGCTCCCATAAATTTTCTTTGACCCCTTACTCCAAACCCAGAGGTGCCTCTGGACCTCCGTTGGCTGGGAAGGGGCTTATAGTAATTATATGATCATCACAACAACTTCGCAGATTAGAAAAAAGCCACAGAGCTGTAGGTGGAGCTTGCACTCAAACATCTGCCTTTGGGCTCTTGAGACACTTGGTCGCAGGAAGTGGCGATTCTCACCACTTTGCACCCCTCGCACGCAGGCTACCACGTGCTCTCGGACCTGGTGAGCATAGAGAGACCTGGCTGCCCCGCCGAGTTCCTCAACATCCGGGTCCCGCCCGGAGACCCCGTGTTCGACCCCGACCGGCGCGGGGACGTGGTGCTGCCCTTCCAGAGGAGCCGCTGGGACCCCAAGACCGGACAGAGCCCCAGCAACCCCCGGGACCTGGTGAGGCTGGGCAGAGGGCGGGCAGGAGCTGGGCCCAGGCAGGTGGGGCTCTGGGCTCCGGGTCTGGCAGGTCGTGTGGGGCGAGCCCCCCCCCCCAAAGGAACCCCGCCGGGCCCCGGCCCCGTCCCCTCCCCCGCCTCAACTCCCCCCTCGCTCACCTGCCAGACCAACGAGGTGACGGGCTGGCTGGACGGCAGCGCCATCTACGGCTCCTCGCACTCTTGGAGCGACGCGCTGCGCAGCTTCTCCGGGGGACAGCTGGCGTCGGGCACCGACCCCAACTTCCCCCGCGACGCGCAGGAGCCCCTGCTCATGTGGACCGCGCCCGACCCCGCCACGGGACAGCGCGGGCCCCGGGGGCTGTACGGTGAGGCCGCGGGGCCGCCGGGGGCGCGGGCGGGCGGGGCGGCCAGGGCTGGGGGCGGGGCGGGCTGGGGTCTGCGCGGTGGCGCTCCCCTGGGTCACCCGCCGCTCCTCTCCCTCCCGCGTCCCCCTTCCGAGGCAGCCTTCGGGGCAGAGCGCGGGAACCGCGAGCCCTTCCTGCAGGCGCTGGGGCTGCTCTGGTTCCGCTACCACAACCTGTGCGCACGGAGGCTGGCCCGCGAGCACCCGCGCTGGGGGGACGAGGAGCTGTTCCAGCACGCGCGCAAGAGGGTCATTGCCACCTACCAGGTCAGTGACGGCCTCTCCCCCACCCTCACGTCCGGTCCACGGAGGTCTGCTCCCCCGCAGAGCCCTGCATCCTTGGACATCGCCGCCCAGATGTCCCTTCACTGGGACAGCCGGTGACCAGGACCGGGTGGCCCGCCTTCCCTCGCCCGCAGGACCCCCTGCTCCTGCGGAGAGCTAAAGTCTAGGAATGGTGGAGAGGCGACGTACCATTTACACAAGAGATTTAGCTGTGCCCCCACCCCCACCTCCAAATCCCTTGCTCCTTGTGGGGCGAGGCCTCAGCTCCCCTCCCATTTGAGTTGCCTTTCCCAGGATGGCCCTGCCTGGTCGTCCTCTCCCACGTAAGCCCTCTCTGGGCTCAGATCCCTCTTGGCCTGGCAGCTGGAGCATTCGCCCCACCTTTCTTCTTTCTGGACCCTCAGAACATTGCTCTGTATGAGTGGCTGCCCAGCTTCCTGCAGAAAACACCCCCAGAATATACAGGTGAGGGCATGGCGGCATCTGTGATGAGGGGAGGTTGTGGTTAGGATCTATAGGTGGAAAGAAGACAGGTGGATGCCTGTTATAGGAGGATGGAGGGTTAAGGAGTTCATTTCTCCTATTCCTCCCTTGGGGCAGGGTACCGCCCTTTCCTGGACCCCAGCATTTCTCCAGAGTTCCTGGCAGCCTCTGAACAGTTCCTCTCCACCATGGTGCCCCCTGGCGTCTACATGAGGTGAAGGAGAGGCTGGTGATGGGAAAGGAGGCACAGCACTGGCAGAGGTGGTGAATTAGTGGGCCTGGGGTTCTAGAGCTTTTTATACACCTCTACAGTGACATGAAGGAAGCAGATGTTGGGGTCCTGAAACAAGACCCTAGGATAGGAGATTCAGCCGTAACAGGGAAATCTCTTCAGCTCCTTGTAATGACTGTACTTCAGTTGCTGAGAGTAGGATTTGTTTATCAGCTTCCCTCCTTCCCTTCCTACCCTGTGTGGACAGAAAGCAACCTTTATCCTCAATACACTCACATTGCCAGAACTTCAAGGAAGTTCAGGGACCATCCCTCAGACCTGGCCAACCCCTTCTGAAACCCTCACCTAACTCAACCCCAGCTTAGCTTCTTCCCTGAATCCCCTTACCACATTCTTGATTCCCTGTTTCAGAAATGCCAGCTGTCATTTCCAGAAGATCACCAACAAGGGTTTTGGCATCTCCCCAGCTCTCAGAGTCTGCAACAGCTACTGGACTCGGGAGGTCAGTCTGGGGTCAGGGTCAAGGGAAAGTGGCTCAAGGTCAGTCTCATTACATAGGCTGGGGAAAGGAATAATTCCAATTCTCAAGTGTTGTTGCTCCAGGGTGGTGGGAGATGAAGGGTAGAGTGATCAGAAAATTATCTGGGGACAACAGCTCAAGACTCTCTTTGTCCTGTGGTCCAAGGTTAGAGGGACTGGGCTTTGGGAAGGGATCTGAAAGCTTACCTTGACTGAGAATCTTGTTTATTTCCAGAACCCCAACCTAAACAGTGCCCAGGCAGTGAATCAACTGCTGCTGGGAATGGCCTCCCAGATTTCAGAGCTGGAGGACAGGATAGTGGTTGAAGATCTTAGGGGTGAGCTCTGGAACCAGAAGGGGAAGGGGCCCAGAGGCCTGGCAGCCTGGGGATTCTTTTGAGTTAATCAACTGGTAGACCTATAGTACCTCCAGTGCAGGGACAGGGATACATTGCAAATAGCCACTTACAGTTTAGTATTGTTTTCATTCTAAATTGCCTATGTCTGAGTATGTGGGGGAAGGGCGGCACCACAATCTCTTCAATGCTTAGGTCTCTAAAGGTTTTCATTCAGTCCTGTCTTGACATTAAAGAGGTAAAGGCTAGGGAATTTTCTGCTGGGTAACTAAAACAGTCTTCTTGAGACTTAGGGGAAGAGACTTAGCAGAAAAGTCTCTTGTGACATGGTGTCATGGATTCCACACCAAGGCAAGGATGATATGAATACAGTCACATGTAGACAAGTGCTGGGGATAGGGATGGGGAGGGTAGTGCCAACAGCCCAATTGGAGACTATTGGGCAAAGAAAGGTTGAAGTGACTGAGCCTATCATCTAGTCCTCTCCCCTCCTTAGATTATTGGCCTGGCTCTGCCAAGTTCTCCCGCACAGACTACGTGGCCAGCAGCATCCAACGTGGCAGGGATATGGGGCTGCCCAGCTATAGTCAAGCTCTACTAGCCCTGGGTTTAGAGAACCTGAAGAACTGGAGTTACCTCAACCCCAATGTGGATGCCCAGGTCAGGAATAGTAATGATAATAATAGCAACTTTATTATTAAATAAATAATAATAAAGTTTTTATTATTATTATCTTAATAATAGTAAAAACTTTATTATTATTTATTTAATAATAAAGTTGTGGCCCTACTGTTCCCAGTCCTTTACAGATGTAATTTGTTTAATGTACTTTGGGAATGTGGTAGGGTAGATACTACTCTTATTCCCATTTTATCAATGACATAGTTGTGAAGTCATTCATAGATGCAGGATTTCAATTCAGCCACCTGATTCCATAGTATGTTCCTCATCACTACATTGTACCATTCCTGCAGGGTGGCCCGTGGGTAGGTGCCATTGTCCTATTCCTGCAGGGTTTCTCCCCAAGAGTTGGGTGACTCTGAAGCTGCTAATCATTGGGGTCAGGCAGTGTGGATAGGGATGGTCACAAGATATATCCTTAGGCATTTGACAGTGGTCTTACCATGGGCAGGGATACACTGATCCTCCCACAAGATTTGCCACCAACTGAGGAGTCTGCCTAGAAAGAGGCCTGAACAGCAAGCCAAGTAGCTGATGGGGTTCTATGTTTGAGGGATGGGGTGGCCCTCCCCAATACATAGACACACATGTGTACACACAGACCTCCTCCTGTGGTTCCCCAGGTGTTGGAGGCCACAGCTGCCCTGTACAACTACGACCTGTCCCTGCTGGAACTACTCCCTGGGGGACTCCTGGAGAGCCAGGGGGACCCAGGACCCCTTTTCAGCGCCATAGTCCTAGACCAATTTGTGCGTCTGCGGGACGGTGACCGTTACTGGTTTGAGAACACTAGGAATGGGTAAGGCCTGCCTGGCTCCCACTTGGGCTTGGGCCCAGACCCTCTCCCTGTAAATAGTCCCCACGGGCCCTTGACTCCCAGCAGGCCCCACCTTCTCCCTAGACCCTCTGGGTCTCTATCCTCACCTGAGTACCTGGTGCTGAGATTTCTAGAGGCCTGCAACCCCTTCCCATCCCCAAAATTCTTGGCTTTCTCCAACTTAGGTTGTTCTCCAAGGAAGAAATTGCAGAAATCAGAAACACCACTTTGCGGGATGTGCTGGTGGCTGTCACTAATGTGGACCCCAGTGCCCTGCAGCCCAATGTCTTTATCTGGCATGAGGGTAAGTGGCCTGGGAGAACACAAGAGGTGGCTGCCAGAGAAAGGACCAAGGTTTGGGGGATCACTTGGTGCTGTCCAGGCAGCCCCCTCTGTACTAGTCTAGGAGACCTGCATTAGGCCATCTCCTCCACTAGAGACTGGACTAGTTTGCAGGCTGCAAGCTGTGGTGAGTGCTGCAAAATGGGATATGGAAGGGGACTTTTGCAGGGGAACATGTACCAGTGAGGTGAGCTTGGGAGAGAGGAGGGTACCTGTTTTTTTTTTTTTACAGGAGAGAGAGGATGCTTGGCCAAGGAGTAGGACCCTCAGGCTTTGAGATTCTTTTGTGTCCTCTCCCTCAGGTGCACCGTGTCCTCAGCCCTGGCAGCTCACAACTGATGGTTTGCCACCCTGTGTGCCCATGATCGTGTTTGACTACTTCAAGGGCAGTGGTCCTGGTTTTGGCATCACCATCGTGGCTCTTTGCTGTCTCCCTCTAGGTGGGCCCTTCACCCTCTCACCCATCTCTCTTCTCTTGCCTCCCCCTTCCCACGGTCTGTCCCTGTCCCTCATTACCTGCAGGCTTGCAAGGTTAGTTTCTTATAGTCAAAGCCAGGCAGAGTGGGCCTTGGGAAGGAGGGGCAGCAGCCAAGCCTCAGTAAAGCTTCAGGTGAGGGGCTCCCCTACCCACTGGTTCCTCCTTCTGTTCCCTTTCAGTGAGTCTGCTTATCTCTGGGGTGGTGGCCCATTTCCGGAACCAAGAACTCAAAAAGTTACAAAAGAAAGGCAAAGAGAGTATGAAGAAGGAGGCAGCTAAAGATGGAGTACCAGGTGAGATGGGACTGAGGATGAGAGAGCAGGTAGGGACCAGGGGAAGGGGGAGAGGGAGAAGAACCGGGTTACAAATGTGGGGAGAAAGCCAGATTTTGGGATGTCTGTTCTGACCAGTAGAGTGGAACTGTCCTGAGGGCAGGGGCCTGGGACTTCTGCTGAACTGCTCTGCCCAATCTTCTCCACAGCGATGGAGTGGCCAGGCCCTAGGGAGAGGAGCTACCCCATCACCATTCAGCTGCTCCCAGACAGGTGTCTTCAGGTTCTGGATAGGCGTCTCTCTGTGCTGCGCACCATCCAGCTGCGGCCCCTACAGCAGGTCAACCTCATTCTGTCCAGCAACCGTGGATGTCGCACCCTGCTGTTCAAGATTCCCAAGGAGTATGACCTGGTACAGCCCATCCTGCCTCCCCTCTCACAGCAAGTCCTCTCAAGTCACCCTGTTCTTAGCTACAGAGCTCATCATGAAGGCTGATGGTGGGAGAGACACTCCTTTCAGAGGTCCCCTGACCCTCCTTCTGACCCTCTTGAGTCACTCACCTATCCTCAACCTAAGGTTCTCTGAGGGGAGGCTAAACCAGAAGCTCAAGCTCTGGCTGAAACCGGTTTAGCTCAGTGGATAGAACGTTGGCATGTGGACTGAAAGGTCCCAGGTTCGATTCTGGTCAAGAGCATGTACCTTGGTTGCAAGTGCATCCCCAGTGGGGGGCGTGCAGGAGGCCGCTGATCGATGTCTCTCTCTCATTGATGTTTCTGACTCTCTATTCCTCTCCCTTCCTCTCTAAAAATTCAATAAAATATATTTTAAAAACAACAAAATAACAACAACAAGCTCAAGCTCTGATCACTGGCTCAACCTTCCTCCCACCCAGGTGCTGCTGTTCAACTCCGAGGAGGAGCGAGGAACCTTCGTGCAGCATCTACAAGGCTTCTGTGTGCATTGGGCTCTGGGCCTCCACATGGCTGAGATGGGCGAGAATGAGCTATTCAGGAAGGCTGTGACCAAGCAGCAGCGGGGCCGCATCCTGGAAGTCTTCTTTAGACACCTTTTTGCCCAGGTGCTATGGGTGTGCCTTTTGAAGATAGGGTTGGAGAAAACCTTGGTCTGATAGGACTCTATATGGGTGAACTAAGCTTCTGCTCTGTGGGCTGGAGACATTCCTAGCTTTGCCACTCACTATCTGTGTGATCTTAGGCAAATCACATGACCTCTGCTCTGTAGCTTAGTTTTCTAATCTATAAAACAGCCTATTAAAATAGGATTCATCCCATTGGGTTGTTGTAAGATTTAGTGAGACAATCTACATCAGTGGTTCTCAAAGTCTAGCCCCTAGACCGACAGCAGTAGCCTGAACTTGGAATTTGTTAAAATGTAAATCTTTACCAGCCCTCACCCCCCTCCCCTTGTTCCAAACCTAGTAAATCGGGATCTCTGGGGTTGGGGCCCATAAACCTGCCAAGGGGTTCTGATCCACTCCAACATTTGAAAAACACTGTTCTATGTAGTATTTAGCCCAACTGCTTGGTACAGTAGATCTTCTGATAGCTTTTTAAAAAAATATATTTTATTAATTTTTCACAAAGAGGAAGGGAAAGGGATAGAAAGCCAGAAACATCAATGAGAGAGAGACATCGATTAGCTGCCTCCTGCACGCCCCCTACTGGGGATGTGCCCGCAACCAATGTACATGCCCTTGACCTTTCAGTCCCCAGGCCTATGCTCTATCCACTGAGCCAAACCAGTTTCAGCTCTTCTGATAGCTTTGATGGGATGACATGAACTTAACTCAAGCTTATATCGTGAACCTATGGTAAAATTGGTTTTGTTATATCTTGTTTTACTTAAAGTCACACACAGATCTTATTGATGACATTAAATGAGGACTTAACTGTACATTGTAGACATTTAACAAGTGGTTGCTGCATATAAATGACTTTTAAAATCTTTGAATAATGTGCAGAGACCAAATCAGGCATATGGCAGCTTGTTTGAATTGTTAAGAGAATATATCTCTGGCCTCTTCTGCCTGCCCACCCATATCAACTATATCTTCTGTCACCAGTATAAGCTTTCTCACTTAGCATTCCCAAACTTTACCCCTTGCTGCTCCCAGCCAGACCCACCACCATTCCTACTGTATAAAGTTCCTGGATCTTGGGTCCAGGGAGAAAATGCTAGAGATTGAAGCCACTCTTTTTACAGGAAAGCAGGGGTCCAAGTCAGGAGTATATCTGAGGACTAGGAGTAGCTACCAGGGCTTCCCTTTCTTAATTGGACTTTGGAGAGATGTGAAGGGTCACTGAATCGCATTCAGCCAGGCCTCACTTCCTTCTGTCCCTTCTGCTACTGCTGTCTGGGTACAGGTGCTGGACATTGACCAGGCTGATGCAGGGGCTCTGCCCCTGGACTCATCACAGAAGGTACGAGAGGCCCTGACATGTGAGCTGAGTAGGGCTGAGTTTGCCGAGTCCCTGGGCCTCAAGCCCCAGGACATGTTTGTGGAGTCCATGTTCTCTCTGGCTGACAAAGATGGCAATGGCTACCTATCCTTCCGGGAGTTCCTGGACATCCTGGTGGTCTTCATGAAAGGTAGGGGGATGGTGGGCCAACCCAAGACCCAGGGTTCTTTCAGCAGAGAGATGACTTGGAACCCCCCTTCTCTTCCCAGGCTCCCCAGAGGACAAGTCCCGTTTGATGTTCACCATGTATGACCTGGACGCAAATGGCTTTCTCTCCAAGGAGGAATTCTTCACCATGATGCGGTACGGGCGGGGCCCTTCTAGTCCTGAGACTTCTTGATGTTTTCAACCAGAAAACAAGTCAGGTCAGAGGAGTGTAGGCAGGGAGGCAGCCTCCATTGAGAGTTGGCCCTCAGTATGTCCTAGACTCTCAGAGCAGTCAGTTTTTAAAGTTTGACCCTTCTGTCCCTAGTATAAGTTTTCTCACTTAGCATTTCCAAACTTTGCTCCAGGAGGGTCAATATCTGCACTTTCACATCAGCCAGAATATTCTCCCTCCCTAGTTAGAAAAAACAACACCACAACCAACCCTAATATGACCGCTAACAAAAGTCTACTAACGCCTTCTGGATGCTTTTGGATCTTTGTGAAGACTACAGTATGCTGAACACTGCTCTGTACAGTGAAATCACAGGTGGATGGAGCATGGACAACCTTAGTCACTCTTCTAATATTAATCACACTGATTAGCAGGAGGAGGAGGAACACAGACAGTTCCTCTATTTTCTGACCCTCTGCTCTTATTCTCCTTAAGCCATTTCAGGTTGTAGTGTCTTGATAAAGATCAGTTTTGAGACTTCTTATTCCTGAAGACAATGCTCCAGTAACACAGTCTCCTTCAGCCCCATAAGGATGGGGTTCATGCCTTCTTTGTTTCCTGCTAAATGCACCTCCTCTATGCTGTGATTGGCATATAACAGGCATTCAATACGTGGTTAACTGAATAAGATGGAAAAAATGAACAAATGAATGGATAGAATGCATACAATAGCTCAGAACCTTTTACATATTCTCCCCCTTTAAGTCTTTCCATTGACTTCTGCATTCCCCTTGACTGCCACATCCCTCTCACAGTCCATATACCACAACTGGACATGATGGGGTCATGTTCTAGAAGTGATGGGGTCAAGTTAGCTGACTGCAGTCTGTACCTCGCTGGGTGTGCCATTGCAGGCCCAGGCCAGAGTACATCCTAGGGAATTTAGGAGAGGGTCTCTACCCCCAAGGCATGAGCTTCCACCTTCTCATCCTATACACAGTGTGTGGACCTTCCTGAGTCTCAGTGGGATGATGTGTTTTTTAGTGTGATGACAGTGCTTGCTGTGCCCTGTGGGAAAAGCTAACTTCTGGGCTCATAGTTTCATTCCAAAGCACAGCTTAAGAAGAGAGTATGGCTACTGCTGCTGCCACTATGGATGCTGTCAGATTGGGTGTGGAAACATTCTTCCTGTGCCTTGAGGTTTTGGCACAAGGAAGCAGCAGCCATTGCAGCTATATCTCAACTCCCCGCCCCAACCCCCAGTTTTCTATGTCCCCACTGGACTGTGAAAGGGGGACCCCAGAGGTGGTGTGGGAAACATAATATGAGAGACTCTGTCATGGCACCATGGCATACCTGGACATGTCCCTACACTAGGTGGACATTCGTCCCAGCTGTAGATGTCTCCCTGTTTGAAGGTTGCTATCTTCCATTGGTCAAGGTCATTTTCAGTTGTGTTCTGCCTTTTGAGTTCGTGGTCACCCCACCCAGCTTAGTGTCGGGTACAGGCTGGATGAATATCTTCCCAGTGTTATTTCCAGGGTCACTGGCAACAACATTAGATCATCCATGGCCCGCCCCACTCTGCACCTGTCTGAGCCTGACCTCACCAGGTAACAGGCTGCTCTCTCTGGTCCTCCCCAGGTCCTTCATCGAGATCTCCAACAACTGCCTGTCCAAGGCCCAGTTGGCAGAAG
Organism: Lasiurus cinereus; assembly: GCA_011751065.1. Lineage (NCBI taxonomy): Eukaryota > Metazoa > Chordata > Mammalia > Chiroptera > Vespertilionidae > Lasiurus > Lasiurus cinereus. The sequence continues at coordinate 55,260,249 of JAAGEH010000076.1, forward strand.
TGGTGGAGTCTATGTTCCGGGAGTCAGGCTTCCAGGACAAGGAGGAGCTGACATGGGAGGACTTCCACTTCATGCTGCGGGACCATGACAGTGAACTCCGCCGCACACAGCTCTGCGTCAGAGGTGAAGGTGTGTGAGTATGTAAGGGATAGTCAGAGTCAAGGAAGGGTGTGTCCTCAAAATGAGACTTCCTGGAGTATAGAACCCGGATCTCATTTCTGTTTTAGTCCTTGGTGCTTAGCACTGAGTCAGGTATGTGTAATCAAGGGTGTAATACAGCCCTGCACAAAAATGCCCACTGAGTATTTAAGAGTGAGCTGAAATCTAGCCTACATTCATTCTGCTCACCAACCTATGTGCATTGGTCTGGATTGTATCTGGCCAGAGGAAAAGGCACTACTTTTTATTTTATTTTTATTTTTTTATATATTTTATTGATTTTTTTACAGAGAGGAAGGGAGAGAGATAGAAAGTCAGAAACATCGATGAAAGAGAGACATCGATCAGCCGCCTCCTGCACGCCCCACACTGGAGATGTGCCCGCAAGCAAGGTACATGCCCCCAACTGGAACTGAACCTGGGACCTTTCAGTCCGCAAGCCGACACTCTATCTACTGAGCCAACCTGGTCTCAGCGGCACTACTTTCTTTACACAAAGGATCTGCAGACCCAGGCATCTACCTGGAGAGGGTTCCTCTTCCTAATTGCACAGCATTGCCACGTGGTCTGGCAGTGGCTGCCCTGTGTGCAGTGTGGGGAGGGAGGGGAACAAAGCTGGAGCAGGAGATGAGGACATGACCAAGTCACTGGCAAGTGACATGGCACCCTTCACACCGACCTCATGGGGAAGCCTCTTGTTCTCTCCAGGTGTTGGAGACATCTTTAAACCAAGGATCAGCTGTCGAGTTTCATTCATCACTCGAACTCCTGGAGAACGGTGAGACGGAATGGGACACTGGGAAGTCCCTTTGGCCAGGTACCCTGCAACGAAATAAAGAAAGTAGGGCTGGCTGAATCTGATCCTGCGGTCAGACATTGACCTATGGAAGTTACTCTTAGTACATGGTTAGTCCTAGCCCAAATTCCACTGCCTCCCACACCCCATGCTGCTCAGGAGCCTGGCTCTCTCCTGCCACTCCAGGACAGAACCATCCTATAGAACAGATGACCAGATCATGCTTATTCATTCTGCCTAGTACCCGTCTGCTACTCTCTGACCAGTTTTATGGGCAGGTTGTATGGGCAGGATGGGTCATAGGAATCACCCCTATCCTATCCCACCCCATCCCCAAGCTCTGACCTGCCAGTTCTCCTCTGGCTGCAAAGACAAGGGCAGAAATACACCCACTTCCCTTTCCTCAGCTCCTGCTCCCAGGGAGTGGGGCTCCCTGCCTCAGAAGCCCCAGAGCTGGGAGGCCCCGGGCTGAAGAAGAGGTTTGTCAAAAAGTGAGTGTTTCCTAGACCCTTGGGCCCGTGAGACATGGGGAGAGATCTCAGGGTCTTTGGGTTCTGACCACACCACCTTCACACACACATGAGACCATCCTGAGTCTTATTCCATGAGTACCTAACTTGATTGGATGGCTATAGAGTCAAGTGATCAATATCCTAATCTTCAGGCTAGAATCTGGCACTTGGATGCGACACCAAGTGTCCTGGCTCCTGACTGCTTTGGGCAGAGCAGTGAAGCCTGTGCAGGGAGCAGGAAGAGGGAAGGACAGAGCAGGCAGGAGTCTGCCCCCCCAAAAGCTTATTTTGTAGCCCATCTTGTCCCCCAGGGAGTCACCTGATCTCCTTCATGGGGTGATAGTTTTTTAATTTAAATACATTTTTATTGATTTTGGAGAACAAGGGAGAGGAAGAGAGAGACAGAAACATCAATGATGAGAGAGAATCATTGATTGGCTGCTTCCTGTAGGTTCCCCTACTGGGGACTAGCAATCTAGGCATGTGCCCTGATCAGGGAATGGGACCGTGACCTTCTGGTTCAGAGGTCGATGCTCAACCACGGAATCACACCGGCAGGGCTGACATTTAGTGGAAGCCAGGGTGCCTTGACCTTACAGCTAGCTACCTGCCTTCCCGGCTGCAGGGCAGCAGTGACCGCTCCGCCGCTGTACACAGAGGCGCTGCAGGAGAAGAGGCAGAGGGGCCTGCTGGCCCAGAAGCTGCAGCAATACAAGCGCTTCGTGGAGAACTACAGGCGGCACATCGTGTGCATCACGGTCTTCTCAGCCATCTGTGTGGGCCTGTTTGCAGAGCGCACCTACTGTACTTGCTCTGGTTTTGGGGTGGTAGACGGGCAAAGGGAAGTCCTCTGGTTGCTCTTCCCACTCCCCAACGTCCCACTCTGCCGCAGACTATGCCTTTGCCTCGCCACCCTCGGGCATTGCACAGACCACCTTTGTGGGCATCCTCCTGTCGCGGGGCACGGCCGCCAGCATCTCCTTCATGTTCTCCTACATCCTGCTCACCATGTGCCGCAACCTTATCACCTTCCTGCGGGAGACCTTCCTCAACCGCTACGTGCCCTTCGACGCCGCCGTGGACTTCCATCGCTGGATCGCCATGGCTGCTGTGATCCTGGCTGGTACGTGGCTCCCGGGGAATCTCATTGCTGCAGCCCCCTGGCACTAGCTGTGGGGGAAACAGTGAGTGATTGTATGTGCCTTGGCATCCCTACTCTTTAGTAGGGATCATGGCCAATCATAGCCAGCTTCCTTCCATCTCTCCCCACCCCGGTTCCTCCTCTTTCCCTTGGAGTTGGCCCAGGGTGGCCTCTCTAATGGCCTGTCTCTTTCAGTTCTGCACAGCGCTGGCCACGTGGTCAACGTCTACATCTTCTCAGTCAGCCCCCTCAGCCTGCTGGCCTGCATCTTCCCCAGCGTCTTTGTGAATGATGGGTCAGTTCTGGGGAGCGTCCCCTGGGGACACCTGGGCACATCCAAGGATATAAGAGAAAAGAAAGAGAGGGTCCCAGACACTCCACTCCCTCACTGAGTGAGGGTGAGATGCCAGCCTCCTTGGGGAAGCTGAGAGGGAAACTCCTCAGCCTCAGGAAGGAAGCTGGCCATGATTGGCCAGGAAAGGAGTTTGGGAGATGAAGCTGGAGACTCTTTCCCACATGTACCTGACACGCATCTCAGCCTATTAGCCATTCACTGGGCAAACATTTATGGAGCCCATTTATGTGGCCATCCAGGAGCTAAAGAGTAGGGATGCCAAGGCACATACAATCACTCAGCAAATACTTCCTGGACATTGACTATGTGCCTGGCACAGTTTGAGCATAGGGATAGGGCACTGAGCAAAACATATACCCCTACCCTCACTGGATTTACAGAACATAAACCAAGCACTGAAGGAAGCAAAGATCAGGCACAGTAGGAGAGTTCAGGACACACTGGAGGAGGAACTGCTGAGAGAGCAGAGGATGGAACTGCGGGAGATTGGGTGGCATGTTCCCGGGAAGGGTGGTGGGCCCTCTTGGTGGAGGCCCAGTAATCTCAGCCATCAGGGTTGTCGGGAAGAGAATCATGTTGTGACAGTGGCGGAGCCCCTCCTGCCCCAGCCGGAGGTCCCACATGCCTTTGCCCCACAGGTCCCAATTTCCCCAGAAGTTCTACTGGTGGTTCTTCCAGACAGTCCCAGGTAAGGAGTGGGGCTGTGTGAAAAAACTGGGGGTACAGTCTGAGGACTTCTGCTTTTGTCTTCATTTTCCCATGAATAGACACATATGTGTAATAATCAGCACTTCCCTTTCCAGCCTCCAGGACAAGCCTCAACTGCAACCCCCTCAGGCAGGCTGTCCTGGGAACAGAATGGGGGGAATGCTCTTTGCATTCTCAGTCCAGGCTGAAGTGCTGAGACGCTTTTCTGTCCCTGCATCCCGTACCTCCAGGTATGACAGGAGTGCTTCTGCTCCTGGTCCTGGCCATCATGTATGTCTTCGCCTCCCACCACTTCCGGCGCCGCAGCTTCCGGGGCTTCTGGCTGACCCACCACCTCTACATCCTGCTCTACATCCTGGTGAGGGATTTTCTGGGCAGAGTCCAGCCCTGGGGTAGGTATGAGCACTCATGATGGGAGGGGGAGCAGGCTGAATTGGACACAGATCTCAAACTGAGACCTTGAGATCTGAGACCCCTGAGACCTGAAGCCAATTCCAACCCCACTACCCAGCCCAGGCCCAAGGCCCGAGCAGAACCTTTCTGGGCAAGGGGAGAGTAGGAAGGGGGCCTGGCTAGGCGTCAGCTATACTAACTGGCTGTGTCTCTAGATCATCATCCACGGCAGCTTCGGCCTGATCCAGCTGCCCCGCTTTCACATCTACTTCCTGGTCCCGGCACTGATCTATGGGGGGGACAAGCTGGTGAGCCTGAGCCGGAAGAAGGTGGAGATCAACGTGGTAAAGGCCGAGCTGCTGCCTTCAGGTACCAGGCCTGGCCTGACCTTGGGGGGAGCACAGGAAGCCGACTCAGGGTGTGTGGGACGACAGCTTCCCAGGCCTCTTATCCCATCTTGAGATAGCCTCTCTGGGACTGCATTCCTGATGCAAATGCAGTCCCAGGAGGACTTGTAGACAGTGAGAAGTGAGGATGAAAAGAGATAGCTGAAAGTGCAGACTGAGGTGTTGAAGGAAAAGAAAGACCCCCACATGTGTGGCCTGGGTGCAGGGCAGGAAACCATATCTCCCTTTCACACCCAATTTTGCAGACCAATCCTCTTTCAGAGATAGGCCAATGGCCTGATTGTGAGACTGTTGTTGAGAGCCAGTGCTGGCTAAAGTGGGCATTCACATCACTGTAGAGCAGCGGCTCTCAACCTGTGTGTTGCGACCCTTTCACAGGGGTCGCCTAAGACCATCGGAAAATGCAGATATTTACATCACGATGCATAACAGTAGCAAAATTTCATGGTTGGGGGTCACCACCACATGAGGAACTATATGCAAGGGTCGCGGCCTTAGGAAGGTTGAGAACCACTGCTGTAGAGGGTGATGAAGAGGACTTTAGGTGTCAAGGAACCGTTCAACCTTTAGGACTCACATAGTAAGAAAATTAACCTCATTTCTACTTTCTTTTTTTTAAAATATATTTTATTGATTTTAGAGAGAAAGGGAGAGGGAGAGATAGAAACATCAATGATGAGAGAGAATCATTGATTGGCTGCCTCCTGCACGCCCCCTACTGGGGACCGAGCCCGCAACCCAGGCATGTGCCCTTGGCTGGTATGGAACCCGGGACCCTTCAGTCTGAAGGCTGACGCTCTATCCATTGAGCCTAACCAGCCAGGGTTCATTTCTACTTTATTTCAATCAAGATTACTTAAGGACAAAGTTGCAATATAGTGTTAGTATGGCTTTTGTATTCTCCAATACTTGCAAATCTCCTTTTTCAGCAAAGAGAGAACAGGTCTGAGGCTTAGCTATGGTCAGGCCACAAAGGGTATCCAGAAAAAAATTGATAAAACATGGTGCCTTCTATTTAGAGGACATGATATTGGTTTTCCACTTACCTTAGTGACCTAAACCTAGTGGTCAAGGTAAATCAAATTGAAAAAGTAAGTCAATTCAAAGAAAAACATTAGTGATCGTGCAGAAGGTGTGCAGACATGGATATAACAGTGGAGGTTTGGTAAGTACTGAGTTGGCCCCTGGGGAACCTGAGGTCCCCTGAGCCAGTAGGCTTGTATCCAGGACAGTGGTTTCAGACCTGAGCGCTATGTGGGAAGAGAGAGCTGAGAGAAGAGAGGGGCTGCAACAGGGGAGCAGAGAAGCTCTCATGTTACCCAGGAAACAGAGGAGAGGGTCTTCTGACTCACCCCAGGAGTCCAACTTGCTAAGACCATGTGACTGTTCCCTTTGCCTCAGGCATGTGGAGAGGAGAGGGTACCTGCCAGTGCTCAGGTTCCAGAAGCAAGCCTTCTGATCCCTGCCCTTCTCTGTTCATGACCTCAGGAGTGACCCACTTGCAGTTCCAGCGGCCCCAAGGCTTTGAGTACAAGTCAGGACAGTGGGTGCGGATCGCCTGCCTGGCTCTGGGGACCACCGAGTACCACCCCTTCACACTGACTTCTGCACCACACGAGGACACGCTCAGCCTGCACATTCGGGCAGCAGGACCCTGGACCACTCGCCTCAGGGAGATCTACTCACCCCCGACCAGCGGCTCTGCCAGATACCCAAAGGTGCCCATGATTGGGAACCACTTTGGGGGCTCTGTCATTGGCAGATGTGTCTCTGTCCTCCCCCTCTCTGAGACTGGAAACACCAGATACCTCAAGGCCAAGCTGGGAGAGGGCCTGTTTGCCTCAGAAGAGGCTAGTATGTACCTGCATCTTTCTTTTTCTTATAGTCCTGCCCTCCCTAGCCTGCCCCATTTCTAGCCTCAGAGCTGGGGCAGGTTTGGCTCATCCCTTCCCCCTTCTGTTTGCAGTTGTACCTCGATGGACCATTTGGAGAGGGCCACCAGGAATGGCATAAGTTTGAGGTGTCAGTGCTGGTGGGAGGAGGCATTGGGGTCACCCCGTTTGCCTCCATCCTTAAAGACCTGGTCTTCAAGTCATCCTTGGGCAGCCAAATGCTCTGTAAAAAGGTGAGTATCTCTCTCCCATTCTTCAAAGGAATCTGAATAGATGGACCATGTTCCCACATCACAACAGAGTAGCATTAGAAAAAGCCCCTGGCTCCTAGGCACTAGGGCGATTTATACCCAGTTTTTTATGTGCCGAATGTTTTGAGGGAGGGAAGGAAGTTTAGCCAGAAGAACCTCTGTTGGGATCTGTTGGTTAGAAGCCTTGGACCAAGCTTGTGGGTCCTGACAGAGGGTCAGTGTCTGTGGGTAATCTGGGGCTTCCTAGCTTCTCAGGTGAAGGCACCTGGGCTGGAGGAACCTTGAGTTGAGTCCTCAGCTCCAGCCCTGTCCCCAGATCTACTTCATCTGGGTGACACGGACCCAGCGGCAGTTCGAGTGGCTGGCTGACATCATCCGGGAGGTGGAGGAGAACGACCACCAGGACCTGGTCTCCGTGCACATCTACATCACCCAACTGGCTGAGAAGTTCGACCTCAGGACCACCATGCTGGTACGTCAGGGCTGGCCAGGCAGGATGGGTGGGTCAGCATCCAGGCTAGGAGCTGCCCTGGTTCTGCCTGGCTCTGACCTTCTTCTTTCATTCATTCTTCTACCAGTACATCTGTGAGAGGCACTTCCAGAAGGTGCTGAACCGGAGTCTGTTCACGGGCCTGCGCTCTATCACCCACTTTGGTCGCCCCCCTTTTGAGCCCTTCTTCAACTCCCTGCAGGAGGTTCACCCAAAGGTTAGTCTCAACCTCACCCATCTTGGGACTTTGGCCTTCCCCACCAGGACATCCTGACCTATAAGCACCCTGTGGCTCTATCTTGAGTAGAACCCACCACACAACTTGGCCCCAAGATAAGGAAGGCTTAAATTTCCCATCCCCTTCCCATTTCCAGCTCAAGTCTCCTCCTTGTGGTTTGGGGTTGGTCATTCCAGACAGGCTTCAGAAGCAGCTTCCTCCTGAAAGTGAGCCTCTCAAGCCTGCAGGCCCGTTCTTTCTGAAACCACTCTTCCCACATACACTTGACAGGTACGAAAGATCGGGGTATTCAGCTGCGGCCCTCCAGGAATGACCAAGAATGTAGAGAAGGCCTGTCAGCTCATCAACAGGCAAGACAAGGCTCACTTCATGCACCACTATGAGAACTTCTGAGCCCACCCTCCCTGGTGCCTTCTTCTTCTCTGAGGACTAGCAGTTTCTTTGTCAGAATTCACTTCTGGCCTCAGTTGGAGAGCCGCTCACTCATTACCTCACATCCACATCTCCTATGCTCTGAGAAGGGAGAGGAGCCCTGGCCTGTGGCTTAGTTGGTGGAGCATCATCCTGTGCATCGAAAGGTCATCTGTTGGATTCCAGTCAAAGCACATGCCTGGGGTTGCAAGCTCCATCTCTAGTAGGGGGTGTGCAGGAGACAGCCAATGGATGTTTCTTACTCTCTCTCTCCCTTCCTCTCTCTCTAATATCAATAAAAGCTTTTTAAAAATCTCATCTGTACCCCTATGTTCATAGCAGCACAATTTACAATAGCTAAAATTTGGAAACAGCCTAAGTGCCCATCAGCAGATGAGTGGATTAAAAAACTGTGGTATAGCTACACAATGGAATACTATGCCTCTATAAAAAAGAAGGAACTTTTACCACTTGCAAAAGCATGGATGGAACTGGAGAGCATCATGCTAAGCAAAACAAGCCAGTCAGAGAAAAGATAAATATCGCATGATCTCACTCGTATGTAGAATATAATGATCAACATAATTTGATGAACAAGAATAGATCCAGAGACAAATTGGGGGCAGGTGAGTAGAGAGCAACCAAAGGACTTGTATGCATGCATATTAGTATAACCAATGGACACACACACTGGAGCAGTGGGGGCTTGCCTGAGATGGGAATGGCTTGGGGGGCGGGAGAGTGTCAACTGGGGAAAAAGAAAACATATGTAAAATCTTAGACAATAAAAAAAAAATTCATCTGTAGAATCAAGATACTCCTAGATTCAAACTTGGTTGCTCTACTATTTACTATCTTTGTGACCTTTGTTTTCTAAAAAAAAAAGAAGAAGAAAGAAAAGGAAAGGAGATCCCTATAGCTCAAGTCACTGCAGGTTGTGGCAAACCAAGTTAGAGGAGGACAGCCCATGCCTTATGACAACTGTGGAGGTGAAGAGATACAATAGCATTTTCCTTAAAAAGGTTCCCATGTCTGGTTATCTTCCACAGAATCAATGTGGAAGATATTTTTGGTATTTTCTTGGCCTAGGCATTTGAGGGCGGATGGAATGGGGATGTGAAAACAGGGCTGAGTGAGAACCTCCTCAGAGCCCAGTTCAGCTGTGATGCTTAGGACAAGAGACAAGTGCCTCAATTCAGTCTCTGAGGCCTTTCCCTCCTCCTCACCCTCCACCCCTTTATGTTCCAAGATGGTCAGGAATCCTGAGGAACAACCTGGGAACAAAGATTGCTCACCAGCCCTGATGTTCCTGGTGTCAGCCAGCAATGCCCATTGTCCTGACCTCCTGGCGGGCCCTCTCTGAGCCCATGGGAGAAGCCCTCAGACTCTGGGACCAAGGAAGTCCAGGTTATAGGCCAGACATCCAAAACTCCTTCCCAGTTCACTTCTATAGCAGTTGGGTCACCAGCTGACTTGGTTTACCCAAGACTCTCCCAGTTTTAGCACTAAAAGTTTCTTGTCCTAGGAGTCCCTCACTCCCAGGCAAATCAGGACCGTTGGTCACCTTACATAGGAGTCAACGTAGGATGTCACCTCCAACTTTGGTTCCTTAAGAGCCTTCCTTTTCCTTCTTTAACTTGCTCTTCCTTAACAAGCTGATACCATCTTACACCTGTCAGAATGGCAATCATCAACAAATCAACAAACAACAACTGTTGGCGAGGATGCGGAGAAAAAGGAACCCTTGTGCACTGTTGGTGGGAATGCAGACTGGTGCAGCCACTGTGGAGAACAGTATGGAGTTTCCTCAAAAAACTAAAAATGGATCTCCCATTTGACCCAGCAATCCCACTCTTAGGAATATATCCTAAGAAATTACAAACACCAATCAGAAAGGATTTATGCACCCCTATGTTCATAGCAGCACAATTTACAATAGCTACAATTTGGAAACAGCCTAGGTGCCCGTCAGCAGGTGAGTGGATCAGAAAACTATGGTACATCTACACAATGGAATTCTATGCTGCCATTAAAAAGAAGGAATTCTTACCATTTGCAGCAACCTGGATGGAACTGGAGAGCCTTATGCTAAGTGAAATTAGCCAGTCAATGAAGGAGAAACACCACATGATAATAAAGAACATTATAAACTGATGAACAAAAGGATAGACACAGAAGCAGTAAAGCATCAAACAGAGTGTCAAATTACAGCGGGAAGGTTAAGAAGAGGTGGGTAGATAAGAGATCAACCAAAGGACTTCTATGCATGCATATAAGCATAACCAATGAACACAAGACACTGGGGGGTTGGGATATGCCTGGGAGGGAGAGGCAATGGGGAGATATCTATACATGTAACAAAATAAATAAATAAAAAGCTGAGCTTTAAGTTTTCTTTTAAATTTAGTTATAATTTGCATTCAGCAAAGTGTATGCGTCTTAGAGTTACCGTGTATTACTTAGTGTTACCACTACATCTATATCTTCCAAGAAACTTCTCTTGTTTCCCTTCTAGACAGTCTCCCCCAACTAGAAGCAACTGCTGCTGTGATTTCTCCAGATTAATCTTGCTCATACTGAATATACTCTTTTGAGATTGGCTTCTTCATACAACAGTGTCTGTGATTGGCCCATGTTGCTGTATGTATCGGTAATTTGTTCATTTCTATTGCTGAATTGTATTCTATTCCAGAGATGTAACACAGTTTGTATATCCATTCTTCTGTTGATGGGACATTTGGGCTGTTTTTAGGTTTTTGTTTTTGTTTTTTTGTTTTTAATTAAGAGTAGCCCTAGCTGGTTTGGTTCAGTGGACTGAGGGTTTCAGATTTGATTCTGGTCAAGGGCACATGCCAGGGTTGCGGGCTCGGTCCCCAATGGGGTGTGCAGGAGGTAACCAATCAATAATTCTCTCTCTGCCAAGACCGGTTTGGCTCAGTGGATAGAGCGTCAGCCTGCGGACTGAAAGGTCCCAGGTTCGATTCCGGTCGGGGGCATGTACCTTGGTTGCGGACACATCCCCAGTGGGGGTTGTGCAGGAGGCAGCTGATCGATGTCTCTCTCTCATCGATGTTTCTAACTCTCTATCCCTCTCCCTTCCTCTCTGTAAAAAATCAATAAAATATTAAAAAAAATAATAATTCTCTCTCATCATTGATGTTTCTATCTTTCTCCCTCTCCATTCTTCTCTGAAATCAATAAAAACTATTAAAAATAATAATAGCCCTAGCCAGTTTGGCTCAGTGGATAGAGTGTTAGGCTGTGGACTGAAGGGTCCCATTCTGGTCAAGGGCAATGTATCTCGATTGCAGGCTCAATTCCTGGACCTGGTTGAGGCAAGTGCGGGAGGCAACCAATCAATGTGTCCCTCTCACATTAATATTTCTCTCTGTCTCTCCCTCTCCCTTCAACTCTCTCTAAAAATCATTGGAAAAATATTCTCTGGTGAGAATTTTGAAAAAATAATAATAAAACTGCTATGTACATTCTTGTAGCTGTCTTTTGGTGGAAATGATGCACTCATTCCTCTTGAGTCTATATCTAGGAATGAAATTGTTGAGTTATGGAGTTCTCTAGCCAATGAGCCCCGTGACAGGGAGTTTCAAGCCAGTTCCACATCCCTGCACCAGGCCCCTCTCCTTATTGATCTTTCCCTACCTCTTCTGACAGGCCAAATGCATTTGGATCTCAATCTTCTATGTTGAAGGAATCTCTGATAGAACTGGAAGGGCGCTGGATCAAGAGCTAAGAAACCTGGATATTAGTGTGAATTTTACCGCTACATCACTGCAGAGTAAAATTCCTTACCTTTTCTCTCTGAGTCTATTTCCTCATCTATTAAATTGTCTATGTGGGTATTAGGAAGTCAAATAATAATACTGGCCCAGGAAATTATACAGATAAGAAAATATATGTGTTATGTACCAATCTCAGCCTATTGATAACCAGTGTTGTGGACTGGACCAGCCATCATGGTTCTTAATGTGATTGTATAAGATGTCCTCAGCCATTAGAAAACTTTGAAAGAGTTAAGGGTTAGTACTTACAGGTCCTGGATATTACATGGTACACCTGGGGCCACACAGTGTGGTCATAAGTAGAGAGAGAGGAGAGCCTGGGTTTGTTTTTATTAGGGTAGAAGGTGGGGGCCCAGGGTTTCACAAGCTCACATCTCGTGAACTTAAAACATAAAAGTGGCCCAAACTGGTTTGGCTCAGTGGATAGAGCGTCAGCCTGCAGTGTGAAAGGTTGCAGGTTCGATTCCGGTCAAGGGCATGTACCTTGGTTGCATGTACCTACACCCCCAGTAAAAGGTGCGCAGGAGGCAGCTGGTTGATGTTTCTCTCTCATCGATGTTTCTAGCTCTCTATCTCTTTCCCTTCCTCTCTGTGGAAAATCAATAAAATATATTTAAAAAAATAAAAAATAAAATAAAACGTAAGAGTGGGAATTAAAAGCGCCGGAAGAGAAAAAAGCAAACCAAATCTGGCCCATTAGTGCCTTCCTTATTCCTTCTAAAGACAGTTCAAATATTTATCTGTCCCATCCTAACTCATCTCTCCTTGCTAGGCTAGAGGCTGTTGTTAACATACTTGTCATGATTATCTATAACACCCTCTACTCAACCCTATCCTCCCTGTCCTGCTAGGCCTTGAAGACTCCATGATCACTCTTGCCCAGATGCCAGGCAATGTCAAATGCATGTCTAATTGGACAGAGAGATGTGCCATTATGATCTGGAGTAGCCTCAAGTGGAACTGGGCCTGCCAGCCTCAGTCCTAACTCCGTACCCTAGTCAGGTTCTAGATGGAGGCATTTATTTATACTATCTGGCTGCTCTGTCTAACCTTGCCCAGATTCCCATTCATTGGTGGGATGGAAGTCAAGGACTTGAAGAGAGAGCAAAAGTATCTGCACAAGTGGGTGTAGGGGAGAGGTTAGTTAGACTCTGGAAAGTATGTAAACAAGTGAGACCCCAAAATATCCCAGAGAAAGAGGTCTAGGAAAAAATTACTCGGGGAATTCATGGAAATTTTGATATTGACAATGTAAAAGAAAGCAAACTTTTTCCACCTCAGGTCACAGATGTTGGTCTCAGGCCCCGAGACCTAAGCCCAACCCAAACCCTGCTTCACAGGGATAGAGATAAGGATGAAAATGGAACAGCGATGGAGAAGGAATCAGATAGAATTGGATGGTGATGGGATTAGAATTGGGGACTTTGAGGATGAGGTTGACTGGAAGGTCTTCCATGGGTTGGTGGGAATGTCATGGATGAGAACAGGGAGGTGCTGAGGCTGAGCTCTGTAGGAGAAGAAGAAGGCTAACTCTTTGCCTCTTTTTCTAATTTTTCAGACCCAGCTTCTGTCCCAAATGGGAAGGAAGAAAGGTGATAAGATGTGTCAACCTTCCTACCCACTTGCTAAGAATTTTTTAATAGAGAGAGCCAATCTAGCATAGTAGTTTAAAGTAAGAACTGGCCCAAGCTGATTTGGTTCAGTGGATAGAGCATCAGCCTGGGGACTGAAAGGTCCTGGGTTCAATTCTGGTCAAGGGCATGTATCTTGGTTGCAGGCACATCCCCAGTAGGGGTGTGCAAAAGGCAGCTAATCAATGTTTCTAACTCTTTATCTCTCTCCCTTCCTCTGTATGAAATATATTTTAAAAAACAAAAAGAAAGAAAGAAATATGTGCTAAGCCTAGTCTGCATAGCTTGGTTGACCATTAACCTATGAACCAGCAGGTCACGGTTCTATTCCAGGTCAGGGCACATGCCTGTGCCTAGGTTATGGGCTTGATCCCCAGTGTGGTGTGTGCAAAAGGCAGCTGAACAATGAGTCTCTCTCATTGATGTTTCTATTTCTCTATCCCTCTTTCTTCCTCTCTGAAATCAATAAAAACACATTAAAAAAAGAAAAAGAAATATGTGCTGACTATCTATTATGTCGTAGGCACAGGCCCAGCTCTTATGCAACTTACATGTTAGTGGAAGCAAGCTGATAAGAAACAAAGTAAAATATTCCAGATAAAGAGCTTTGTAGATTATAAAACTGAATATGTAGTATAATAGTGAGTGACTAAGAGGGACCCTTTAGATATAAGATGATTAAGGGAACTCCCTGAGAAGGTGACTATAAGATTATAACAATTAAATGCACACAGGAGCCGAAACCAGTTTGGCTAGATGGATAGAGCATTGGTCTGCAGACTGAGAGGTCCCAGGTTCAATTCCGGTCAAGGGCATGTACCTTGGTGGTGGTCACATCCTCAGTAGTGGACGTGCAAGAGGCAGCTGATCAATGTGTCTCTCTCATCGATGTTTCCAACTCTCTATCCCTCTCCCTTCCTCTCTGTAAAAAAACCAATAAAGCGCCGGAAGAGAAAAAAGCAGACCAAATCTGGTCCATTAGTGCCTTCCTTATTTCAAATGTATTTTAAATAAATAAATAAATAAATAAATGCACCCAGGATTTGCTGTTTTCCCAGTGCAAATCCAAGATGGTGGCATAGGTAAATACCTACACTGCTGCCTCACACACCAATTTCAAAACTACAACTAAAAGACAGAATGGACATCATCCAGAACCACAGGAAAGCTGGCTGAGTGGAAGTTCTACAACTAGAAGGAAAGAGAGGGCTCACAGCGACCCAAAGGAGCTGCAAAAAGCTGAGACGCGCGAGGAGAGAGAGGGGGCCGAAGTACCTGGCTGGCTTTTTCTGGCTGGAGGGAGACAGAGACTCTCAACAGCATTGAACTCCTTATCCTACGACACTAAACCCCAGATCTAGCCAAAACTCATATGGGGGGAGTTTGGACTGTGAAAAGGGAGAAGTGCATGGAAATTTAGGGGAGTTGCAAAAGATCAGAAGTCTGGTAACACGCACGGCACTGCGTGCAGAGGACCGACTGCTGATTGTGCCGTTGGCTTTCACAAGTGGGCTCGAGACAGAGCTTCCCAATTGTGCCACTTCTAACTCCACTAAACCCCAGTTTTGGGTGAAACCCTGGGGACCCAGACTCATATGGTCCTGGAGCACAGGGGAGCCAGAGGGGCAGCAGTCTAGAGGCACTGCAAGAGTGCGAGTAGAGGGACTGCTCCAGCGATTACCAGTCAAGTGAGACTCAGGGGCCCTGGAGGGCAGGGCTGACTGGAAGGCAAGGCGGTCCCGTAAACCCTGAGACTCCACCCATCCCAAGCTCAACAGAGAGGCTTTTGCAGTTTTGCAAGTCTGGGATCATAAGGCTGAATCCAACACAGAAGTTCTCCCAGCATAGTGAAAATGCCAAGACAAGGGAAGGGATCACAAACAAAAGAAATGGAGGAAAACAAACAACTGGATATAAAGTTCAAAACCACGCTTATAAGGTTTTTCAAGAATATCCTAGAAAAGTTGGATAAAGTTAGCAAGACCCAAGAGGAGATGAAAAAGAACCAACTAGAGATGGGAAAGAACCAACTAAAAATTAAACATACACTGACTGAAATAAAAAATATTATACAGAGACCTAACAGCAGACTAGAGGAAGGCAAGAATCAAGTCAAAAATTTGAAATATAAAGAATCAGAAAACACTCAACTGGAAAAGCAAGAAGAGGAAAGAATCCAAAAATGTGAAAATAATGTAAGGAGCCTCTGGGACAGCTTCAAGCATACCAATATCAGAATTGTGGGGGTGCCAGAAGAAGTGAGAGAACAAGATATTGAAAACCTATTTAAAGAAATAATGACTGAAAACTTCCCACATCTGGTGAAAGAAATAGACTTACAAGTCCAGGAAGCACACAGAACCCCATATAAAAGGAATCCAAAGGGGACTGCACCAAGACACATCATAATTAAAATACCAAGAGCAAAAGACAAAGAGAGAATATTAAAAGCAGCAAGAGAAAAACAGTTCATTACCTACAAGGGAGCACCCATATGACTGTCAGCTGATTTCTCAACAGATACGATGCAGGCTAGATGAGAGTGGCAAGAAATATTCAACTTGATGAATAGCAAGAACCTACAACCAAGAATACTCTATCCAGCAAAGCTAACATTCAGAATTGAAGGGCAGATAAAGAGTTTCACAGATAAGAAAAAGCTAAAGGAGTTCATCAACTCCAAACCAGTATTATATGAAATGCTGAAAGGTACTCTTTTAGAAGAGGAAGAAGAAAAAGGTAAAAGATAAAAAATTATGAACAGCAAATACGTATCTATCAACAAGTGAATCTAAAAATTAAGGGAATTAAAAATTTGATCAACAATGCTGAAACCTGTTTGGCTCAGTAGATAGAGCGTCAGCCTGCGGACT
The DNA here is from genome assembly GCA_011751065.1 of Lasiurus cinereus. Classification (NCBI taxonomy): domain Eukaryota; kingdom Metazoa; phylum Chordata; class Mammalia; order Chiroptera; family Vespertilionidae; genus Lasiurus; species Lasiurus cinereus. Next base: position 55,276,303 of record JAAGEH010000076.1, read on the forward strand.
GAAAGGTCCCAGGTTCGATTCCGGTCAAGGGCATGTATCCTGGTTGCGGGCACATTCCCAGTAGGAGGCGTGCAGGAGGTAGCTGATTGATGTCTCTCTCTCTCATCGATATTTCTAACTCTCTTTCCCTTCCTTTCTGTAAAAAATCAAAAATTTGATCAACAGAATAAACTGGTGAATATAATAGAATCAGGAGCATTGAAAGGGAGTGGACTGATAATTCTCAGGGGGAAAGAGGGAAGGGGTGTACAGGGAGAGACTGGACAAAAATCATACACCTATGGATGAGGTCAAAGGGTGGGAAGTAAGGGTAGAGGGAAGGGTGGGAGCCGGGTGGAAGGGAGCTATGGAGGGGAAAAAAGAGAAACAAATGTAATAATCTGAATAATGAAGATTTAATTAAAAAAATAAGTGCTTAATAACAACAACCTATGGCCCTGATAGGTTTGGCTCAGTGCTAGAGTGTTGGCCTGTGGACTGAAGGGTCCCAGGTTCGATTCCGGTCAAGGGCATGTACCTTGGTTGCAGGCACATCCCAGTGGGGAGTGTACAGGATGTAACTGATGTTTCTCTCTCATCAATGTTTCTAACTCACTATCCCTCTCCCTTTCTCTCTGTAAAAAAAATCAATAAAATATATTTTTAAAAAAGTAACAATCTATGAGGTAGGGTAGCTCCTTTCTCCTCATTCCACAGAACAGAGTTTCCTGACACAATCCATGTGTGTGTGGAGGCTTCCCCATATCACCAAGCATTCAACTCAATTCTGACACTCTCTCTCCAGAGACAGGAATCAGATTTCACAGGTAAAAGACTCAGGCCCACAAGATCACCCTGCACTGTAGATGCCAGTCCCAAGTGCAGGTTGTTACCTGTATTTCTGACTGACTGGCTATACATCAGAGGTTCCCAATAACCACTCCTTGGGTTTGATTAATTTGCTCAAGTGGCTCACAGAACTCAGGAAAATCCATGTATACAATAGATTACAGTATAACCTCAATATAATGGACTAATTTGGGTGAGGAGGTGTCCGTTAAAACCGAAAGTCCATTATATAATAAAAGAGGTTTTCCGAGTGCATATGTTAAAAAATAGACAAATTAGTTAGTTTACCTATTTTTACTTATGTAGACACATTTGTGTAATTAAAATTAAGTGTGAAAAATTTAATTTCACAGAAAAGTTTTCTATATGTGTTCTATATGTATTAGAATAATTTTAAATTTATATTGAATATGTCTAATAAATGTGTGCATTCACAACACCGCAAGTAAGCAAATGCACATGGTTGGGGCGTGGCTTAGCGTGAGTGGCAACATAGGCTGAGACCCATTAAAACTGCCACAGAAAGTCAAGCCACAAGACAACAGAACGAATTAGCTCTCATGATGTGGTGTGGTCATGTGCTAATAATTTGCCCAACATTTTTAGAATGGTGACTTGGATTTAAATATGTACACTATAATTATAGATATGTAATATTTATTTATGTTGGCAAAATTACTAGTGTTCTTTCTAACATATGGCCTATTCGCTAAAATTTTTTAAAAATAAGAAAAAAATAACCTACTAATTTAATTGTAAATAATTCTTGGTTAAAAGCATTTTAAAATTAGCAGGGTGTTAATTTTCACATATGACATCCAAAAGTCTGTTAAATCAGTTTGCAAAATCGAGGGTTTACTGCCTTCCTACAAAGGATATTAAAGGACATGAATCAACAGCCAGATAAAGAGATACATAGATCAAGATCTTAAACAAAAGAGCTACTGCCTTTGTGAAACTTGGTCTGGCAAGGTGACACATGGAAGCATTCTGATTGACCAACGTGGAAGCTCTCCAATAAAAAGGGCCAAGGAGTGTTCCTCCTGGATTTCTATGGAGGTTTCATTACATAGTCACGTTGATTAAATCATTGGCCACTGGCTATTGAACTCAATCTTCTGACCGCACCTCCTTTCTCATCTTCTAAGAAGGAGGAGACCTGCCCTAGGGAAACATCAAGCCCCTAGATCATCTGTCACCTCATCTTGGCCTTGCCTGGATTGAACTCTAATAAGCAAACTGTAGGTCCCACCCAGATTCCAGGAAGCTGTAAAGGACCTGAGAATCTCTCCAACTGACTTCACAGGAATCCTTATGTCTCTGGAGAATTATAAGACTAAAGCACTATCTTTTTGAGAGTGAGAGGCTGGCAGTAAGAGTCTAGGAGCAGCTGTCCAAAATGCACTGGATGGGAATGGGAACCTGTGTTCTGCTCCTAGCCCTACTTCTAAAATAATTGTGTGACCTGTATGCCTAGTGAGAACATTAATGAATAATTTAATTAAAAAGGAAAAATGATAGTACCAAATGCTGATGAGAATGTGGAGCAAATGGTCCTTTCTTCCATTATGATGGCAATGCAGATGGTATAGTGACTTTGGAAAAACATTTGGCAGTTCTTTATAAGGGTAAACAAACATACACTTACCATACAACCCAGCATTCCTATTCCTAGTTATTTACCCAGTGAAATTAGAATTTATGTTTATTTATTTTTTTAAACAAATATATCATACAGCATATAGCATACAATTGACCTTTTATTTATTTTTTAAAATATATTTTATTGATTTTTTACAGAGAGGAAGGGAGAGAAATAGAGAGTTAGAAACATCAATGAGAGAGAGAGATACATGGATCAGCCGCCTCCTGCACGCCCTCTACTGGGGATGTGCCCGCAACCAAGGTACATGCCCTTGACTGGAATTGAACCTGGGACCCTTCAGTCTGCAGGCCAACACTCTGTCCACTGAGCCAAATCGGTTTCAGCACAATTGACCTTTTAAAGTATACAATTCAATGACTTTTCTTTTTTTACTTTGTTTTTTGTTTTGTTAATCCTCACCTAAAGATATTTTTGTTTTTGTTTTGTTAATCCTTACCTGAAGGTATTTTTTCCATTGATTTTAGAGAGAGTAGAAAGGAGGGAGTGGGGAGAGAGAAAGAGACCGAGGGAGAAACATTGATGTGAGAGAAACACATTGATTGGTTGCCTCCTGCACACTCCCGACTGAGGCAGGAGATCAAACCTGATACCTAGGTACATGCCCTTGACCAAATATCAAACCCAAGACCTTTCAGAACATGGGCCAATACTGTAACCAGGGCTTCTATGGCCTTTAATATATGCACAGAGTTATACAACCTTCACAACAATCAATTCTAGAGCATTTTTATCACTCCAAAAAGAAAACCCAGATTCATTAGCAATCACTCCTATCCCCTTCTCCTAAGCAGCCACTAATTTATTTTTTATCTCTGTATATATTTTTTCACCTAGCATAATTTTTTTGAGGTTCATTTGTGTTGTGGCATGTATCAATACTTTATTTCTTTTTACCACTGAATAATATTCCATTGTATGGATATACTATATTTTGTTTATCTATTCATCAATTGATGGAAATTTGGGTTGTTTCCAACTTTTTGACTATTATGAACAATGCTGCTATGAACATTCATGTACAAATATTTGTGTACATCTGAGGTTCAATTAGGCTGGAGAAGGGAACTAACATGTCAGAGTTTATATGTGTTAGATGTTATACCACATTTATGCAATTTGCCTCATTTAATCTTCACAATAACTTTTTAGAGGAGATTTATTTGCTTGCCCTCGTTTTACAGAGAAAGCTTGCTCTTTCCCATCGTGGTGCCTCTAAAGGTGTATAAAGAGATAAGTAAGAAGCAATAAAACGTTTTCATTATTTGTTTCCCACTGTTAATTGTTCAAATGATATTTGTTGAGCAACTAATGGGGATACAGATCATGGATCCATGGATCCCAAAAAGTATGCCAGACACATTCCCATAAAAATGGGAGAAAAAGGGGGACATATATAATACTTTCAACAATAAAGATTTTTTTTTTTAAAGCACACACTCCTAGCCTTCCAGGATTGGAAAAATCAGTCCACCTCAGGGGAGAAAGTTCAGTACCTCATCACACTTGTAAGCATAGTGCTGCTCATTGTTCCTCTTTCCTGTTATGCTGGGAGCATCTAGAAAGTAGGACTTATGCCTTTGTTGATCAATGTCATTTACTCACTGCCTAGCTCAGTGCATTTTGGACAGCTGCTCCTAGAATCTTACTGCCAGCCTCTCACTCTCAGAGAAGATTCTCCAGAGTATTTGATGAATAAATTAAATCATACAATAAGTGACTGAATAAATACCAAGATGAATGGGAGAGTTGTGAGGACCCAATGAATTCAGAAAAGGTCTCTGGAGAAGGGAGATTGTGAGCTACACCTTGAGGGATTAAGGTCAATTGTACATACTCATCTGGGCTGGAGTTGACATTTTACCTGTTCAGACTTTAGACCTTCCTAAAGATAGCATTCTGTCCCCCAGAAAGCTCAGCCCTAAAGTGCCTCAGAAGGAAAGAACACCTCAGAATTCCTACTACCTTTGGGTCTGTTGACACTCAGTGTGTCAGTGACTTTGATGAAGGGTTATCACCTTAGCAGTCACTCCTGTCCCCTCCCATTAGGGAAAACAAGAGTCTTATATGGTCCAGGTTTAGAAGGGTTGACATTTTAGAAAGGAATAGGCCTTAGAGGGTAAACTGGAGAGACCCCAAGATGGGGAGGGGAGGCATTTATGGTTGAGTTTTATGGGGAACAAGAATGTCATCACTTGAAGTGTTTGAAGGAGAAGGTAGGCATACAAAGTAATGGAGTTCCCCTCTGGGTCAGGTCCAGGGTGAGGTTCCCTAATATGCTCTGCCATTTGATTTCCTCAGCAACCCTATAAAGCAGCTATAATCATCTGTCCAATAGTAAGAAGATAATTAACTCCACAGTCAAATAGAATATTATGACATTTTCAATGAAATTTTATACTCAGGAAATTTGGCAAAATATCTCAAGAGTCTTAAAATATTTAAGTCTCTTTTTTTCACTAATTTATCTTGTAGGAACCTATCCCAGGAAAATAATTAGAAATATAAACAAAGACTTACATTTTACAGAAGAAATGCACCAAAATGTTCACAGTGGTTAACTCTAAATGAGGACATTATGGTTGATCTTATTTTCCTCCTTATAATTATGTACATTGTTCTAAAAATGCAAAATATTTGTAATAAGAGGGGAAGAAACATTAAAAATCAACCATTAGCCAAGGAACGCTAGTGGAGCTGGTGGTCATCATGCATTTCCTAAGGGACCCCTGAAATAATTCAATGACCCTTCTGGTTGTGCATCATCTCCAGGTGCTTATGATGTGAAAACTTCAGCAGTATTGAAAGGAGCAGTATCCTTTCAAAAATCACAAAGATTTAAAAACTAAAAGGAATCTCAACAAAATCTTACTGTTGATACAGATACTACCTTGCTTGCTTCAGCAAGAAAAGTCAAGACTTTGGGATTAAAGACGGAATCTCAAAAGAATGATAAAGACTTGAAACTGTTGGAAAAAGAGATTCGTATCCTCCTGCAGGAACATAGTACTCAGGACAAGTGTCTCCAAAACCTGGAAGCTGAGCTGGAGAAGATGGAAGGAAGGCTCAGTGCTGCAGTCAGGGAAAAAACGTCTCCGTTTTCAAGCAATGCTATGCTGGAAAAGCAGCTTACTGAATTAACCAGGACTAACCAGCTCCTCCAATCTAAGTTTTCTGAAGATAGTAATCAGAAGAACCTGAGAATTTTAAGCCTTGAGCTGATGAAGCTTAGAAACAAAAGAGAAACTAAGGGAGAAAACCAAGATGGCGGCATAGGTAAACACCTTAACTGTTGCACAACAATTTCAAAACTACAACTAAAAGACAAAATGGACATCACCCAAAACCACAGGAAGGCTGGCTAAGCAGAAATTCTACAACTAGAAGGAAAGAGAAAAGCACACTGAGACTCAGAGGAGCTGCAGAAAGCAGAGGTATTGAGACACACATGGAGAGGACTGGCAACTGAGTGCGAGAGGGGGGGCGAGAGAAAGGGGGTCTTTCTCAGTGGGAAGGAGACAAAGCTCCTGACTACGCTGAACTCCAGTTTCGGGCGAGACTCTGGAGACCCAGACTCATACAGGGAGAAATTGGACTGTCTGACAGCGGGCAAAACTTTGAGGGCAGTTTCTCTTAGAGATGCTTGCAATAATTACCACAGAACACTGAGACCCAGGGGTCTCTTAGAGCAGGGATGATAGGAAGCCAATGCTGTGTGCTTCTCCCTGAGACTCTGCCCCATCCAAGCTGAGCACAGAGACTTTTGCAAGTCTTGTCTCATAAGGATGTCTTCAGAACAGAAATTCTCTCAGCATAGACATAGCTGATCCTCGCAGCCAATTGGCCTGGAGGTCAATTCCTCCCAGTGATACCAACAACAATCAAGGCTTAACTACAACAAGACTGTGCACGCAGCCCACAAAGGGGTACACCAAGAGTGTCCACCTCAGGTAACTGGGGAGGCTGAACCACTGGGCCCTACAGGACACCTAGCACACAAAGCCACTCTATCAACTCAGGGAAGTAGCCAAGATGCAGAGACAAAGAATCAGGTCACAAATGAAAGAAATGGAGGAAAACAAATGACTGAATATAGAGTTCAAAACCATGATTATAAGGTTTTTCAAGAATTTCCTAGAAAAGGCTGATAAACTTAGCAAGTCCCTCGAGGATATGAAAAAGGACTAACTAGAAATTAAGCATAAACTGACTGAAATAAAAAATAATATACAGAGATCCAAAGCAGACAAAAGAATCGCAAGAATCAAGTCAAAGATTTGAAATACAAAGAAGCAAAAAACAGCCAATGAAAAAGCAAAAAGAAAAAAGAATCCAAAAATATGAAGATAGTGTAAACAGCCTCTGGGACAACCTCAAGCATATCAACATCCGAATTATGGGGGTACCAGAAGAAGAGAGAGAGCAAGATACTGAAAACCTAGTTGAAGAAATAACAGAAAACTCCCCCCACCTGGTGAAAGAAATAGACTTACAAGTCCAGGAAATGCACAGGAATCCAAAGAGGACAACACCAAGACACACCATAATTAAAATGCCAAGAGCAAAAGACAAAGAGAGAATATTAAAAGCAGCAAGAGAAAAACAGTTAATTACCTACAAGGGAGCACCCATACGAATGTCAGCTGATTTCTCAACAGAAACTATGCAGGCCAGATGGGAGTGGCAAGAAATATTCAAAGTGATGAATAGCAAGAACCTACAACCAAGATTACTCTACCCAGCAAAGCTATCATTCAGAATTGAAGGTCAGATAAAGAGCTTCATAGATAAGAAAAAACTAAAGGAGTTCATCAACTCCAAACCAGTATTATATGAAATGCTGAAAGGTATTCTTTAAGAAGAGGAAGAAGAAGAAAAAGGTAAAGATAAAAATTATGAACAACAAATACATATCTATCAACAAGTGAATCTAAAAATCAAGTGAATAAAATATCTAATGAACAGAATAAACTGGTGTATATAATAGAATCAGGGGAATATAAAGGGAGTGGACTGACAATTCTCAGGGGAAGGGGGTATGAGGTGCAGGAAGAGACTGGACAAAAATCTTACACCTATGGATGAGGACTGGGGTGTGGTATGGGCATGGGATAGGATTGGAACCAGGTGGTGAGGGAATATAGGGGGGTGGAAGAGGAACAATTGTAATAATCTGAACAATAAAGATTTATTTTTTTAAAAAAAGATAGAAACTATGATGAGGAGTATGTTGACTAAACAACAAGGCATGGAGGTGAAACTATAGGTCACCCAGAAGAATCTGAAAGAATCCCATGGGAAAGTAGCACAGCTCTGAGGGAAAGAAGGATTGATGAAAAATCTGAAACAGAAAAAATTCTTGGAATACATTGAAGAAATAAGTTGTACCTCAGATCAAGTGGAAAAATACAAGCTAGACAATCCCCAGTTAGAAGAAAATTTAAAAGAGAAGAATTATGAAATTTTTAAGCCTTAAGTAGTCTTTTGAAGAAAATACTGTTGTCTGAACGAGTAAAAGACCTGAATGCTAAATGTCAGCTTCTTGAAAAAGAAAAAGGAAAAAACCTCATCAACAGGGACAGAGAATGGGATGAACATCTGAATTCTGAAATGCAAAACTTAAAAGAGAAGTTAATTCCTGAAAAACAAGAACATGAAAAGCCAAAACAAAAAAAGTTGCAAATTGGGACCCTTGAGTCCACAGGCCGATGCTCTATTCACTGAGCCAAACCGATTAGGGCCAACAAAAGTCATTATGGAAACACTACAAAGATTTACTAAGCATTTAAAGTGGTTAAGATTGCCCAGCCTAGCATGGCTCAGTGGTTGAGCATTGATCTATGAACCAGGAGGTCACCATTTTATTCATGGTCACAGCACATTTCCGGATAGGTTACATGCCTGGGTTGCAGGCTTGATTCCCAGTGGGGGCCATGCAGGAGGTAGTCTATCAATGATTCTCTTTTATCATTGATGTTTCTATCTCTCTCTCTTCCTCTCCCTGAAATCAATAAAAATATATTAAAAAAATAAAGTGGTTAAGATTAAGTGAAAATAAAGTATAGCTGTGTTTTGATGGTAACCCAAAATCTCAATCTCAATCTCTCTCTCTCTCTCTCTCTCTCTCTCTCTCTCTCTCTTTCTCTTCATCCATACATATAAAAGCTAAGTGACCAGAATGATGAAATAAACAGTGACCAGCATACTTTGACAGCCAACGAGCCCAATCGAGGCCCCAGTAGGCCCCCATCAACCTCCCACAGTCCCTCCCCTCCCCTGACCAGCCCAGCCCCTATCTGCCCCCATCCAGGTGGGCAGCTGGACCCCACCTGTGCACGAATTTGTGCAGCAGGCCTCTAGTTTATTTATAAACTGTTGACAGTGCTTATTCTTGGGGGTGGAATAGAACTAAGAGTGACTTTCATTTTCTATTATCACATTTCTGTGATTTTTGTTTATAACAAGCATATATTACTTCCATAATTAGAAAAATAGAAAATTTTATAATTATAGTTACAGGAGTGGACAAAAGTAGGCTTACAACGGTCAGTATGTGAAACAGTTTATTTTTGTATTTTATTAATTATTGTATTATTTATTTGTAGTACAACTGTAAACCTACTTTTGCCCACCCAATATATGCAAGGGCTGGCAGCCAGCACAGAAACGTTCAAAACTGATATGTTACAGTGATTGTTGTTAAATCAAAATTATTATTAAGGCTGATTGTGTCAAAAGAAAATTTCTAAAATTTCAATGTTTCTGTTTTATTTTTGTGTTTTTTTTTTCTGTTAATCCTCACCTGATAATGTTTTCTCCATTGATTTTCAGATTGGAAGGGAGAAAATAGAGAGAAACATCAATATGAATGAGACATCAATTGATTGCTTGCTCTGACCCAGGTCAGAGATTGAGCCTGCAACTGAGGTATGTGCCCTTGATCAGAATTAAACCTGAGACCCTTCAGTCCCCATACTGATGCTCTATCCACTGACCCAAACCAGCTAGGGATCAATGTTTCTGTTTTAAAACACTAAATGTGAGTTTGTTTTTATGCAACAATAAAAAACTGTAATATCCTCTAACATGTTATTCTGTTTATTTTATTGATTTTAGAGAGAAGAAGGGAGAGAGAGAAATATCAATGGAAGAGAGAAACATTTATAGATTGCCTTCTATATGTACTATTTTACCTTATGTAACATTACAACCGGCAAGGGTCAAGTTTGTCATCTCTATCCTCCAAGTTAGCACCCTCAATTAAATATGACATCCATGTCTCTCTTATCTATTTCTATGAATGATTCTGGGAATAGACGAAGGTTAGTTAAAAAAAAAAAGTCACCAGAAGGTGATTAAAAGGAACCCAAAGAAGGAAGAAACAATGGGATAAATGCTGAAGAGTCACAGATATCCAATTGATTAAACAGTATTTATTCTGAAAGAAAAGAGGAATGTTTGCCTCCCTAAGGGAGCATATGGGTGATGCTTTAAAATTGTGTTAATATCCTTCTGCATGGAAACAGTATTTCTAAGCATCCTACAGAAATATTTTATGCATTTATGTAAAAAGATATGTATACAAGGAAATTAATTGTATTTAAAATAGTAACATATTAGTAGAAACCTAAATGCCAACTAACAGGAGAATGATAAAGGATATATGGTGATATATGGTACATCCATGTGTGGAATAATATTAGCATTAAAAAGAATGAATAGCTGAAACCGGTTTGGCTCAGTGGATAGAGCGTTGGCCTGCGAACTGAAAGGTCCCAGGTTCGATTCGGTCAGGGGCATGTATCCTGGTTGCGGGCACGCAGGAGGTGGCTGATTGATGTCCCTCTCTCATCGATGTTTCTAACTATCCCTCTCCCTTCCTCTCTGTAAAAAATCAATGAAATATATTTTTTTAAAAAGAATGAATATAATCCACATGTACTGACATGGAAAAATATATAAATAGGATGTGATCCACTTTTGTAAAATTAAATCCATGGGATATATATATATATATATATATATATATATATATATATAGAGAGAGAGAGAGAGAGAGAGAGGGAGAGAGAGAGAGAGAGTCTGTGTGTGTGTGTGTGTGTGTGTGTGTGTGTATCTAGAAGGATAAACTCCAAATCATTAAAAAGGAGACTTCTAGGAAAATTGGAGTTGGGGTATGGTAGAGATATCTGTTTATCAGCTGAGTTAAATCTCTGTTATAGCCGAAACCGGTTTGGCTCAGTGGATAGAGCGTCAGCTTGGGGACTGAAAGGTCCCGGGTTCGATTCCAGTCAGGGGCATGTATCTTGGTTGCGGGCATATCTCCAGTAGGGGGCGTGCAGGAGGCAGCTGATTGATGTCTCTCTCTCATGAATGTTTCTAACTCTCTATCCCTCCCTCTCCCTCTCTGTAAAAAATCAATAAAATATATTAAAAAAATCTCTGTTATACAGGAGAATAAATAATCAGCAATGCCAAGAAGACTAGCATAGAAAGCCTACATACAGCCAAATTAAACAACCAGTTGATCAGCTTAGCAACTAAACAAAGAAAATAACAAGGTACAAGGGCCACACAGTGATGGAGAATATCATGAAGAAAATGCAGCATCGTTGTGCTTAGGGTATAACTGTCTTTGGTGCTCAACCCCCATGTGTCAGTTATCTGCATTTGGGTTCCATCACTGCCCTGAGTCTCAATTTCCTGTCAAGTGTGATGGTGAAATGAGATAATATTGTAAAGCTCAGAGTAATATGATTCTTCATGATATTTTGCTGCCCAACTACTTGCCAACTCTGTAAATTCAGAGATGAGATCAAATAGGACCATATCAATGTGAATGCAGAACTTGAGCAATAGTTAGGGGGCCCTGGAAAAGATTTGTTTTTAAGTATATTTTTATTGATTTCAGAGAGGAAGGAAGAGGGAAGAGAGAGATAAAAACATACATGATAGGATTCATTGATTGGCTGCTTCCTGCACAACCCCTACTGGGGATTGAGCCCGAAACCTTGGCATGGGCCCTTGACCGAAATTGAACCTGGGACCCTTCAGTCTGCAGGCTATTCACTGAGTCAAACTAGTTAGGGCTGGGAAAAGATTTTTAAGAGAAGTTTGAAATATTTTTGAACATCATTTCTAAAGCCCGGGAAAAGAGAAAAGTGAAGGAAAGGACTCACACCCTGAAGGAAAAGGAATTAGCAACTTAAGGTAAGGATCTTAATTGATTTTCCTCTTTGGTAGAAAACTTCAAGATATGAATGCTGGCGTGGCTCAGTAGTTGAGTGTCGACCTATGAACTAAGAGGTCACAGTTCGATTCTCTGTCAGAGCACATACCCTGGTTGTAGGCCTGATCCCCAGTGTAAGGTGTGCAGAAGGCAGCTGATCAACAATTCTCATCATTGATATTTCTTTCTCTCCCTCTCTCTCCCTCTCTGAAATCAATAAAAGTATTTTTTTTTAAATACTTTTTTTAAAAAATGGAAGATACCGAGGTTTGGCTCAGTGGATAGAGTGTCAGCCTACGGACTGAAAGGTCTCAGGTTCGATTCTGGTCAAGGGAATGTATTTTGGTTGCAGGCATATCCTCAGTGAGGAGTGTGCAGGAGGCAGCTGATCAATGTCTCTCTCATCGATATTTCTAACTCTCTATCCCTGTTCCTTCCTCTCTGTGGAAAATCAATAAAATATATTTAAAAATAAATAAAGAAAGAAAGAAAGAAAGGAAGGAAGGAAGGAAGGAAGGAAGGAAGAAAGGAAGGAAGGAAGGAAGAAAGCTTCAAAAGGATTCATCAAGAGAGTTGGTCAGCTGTAGAAGCAATAATTAAAAACACTGGGACATTAAGAGAATGATCTGTAAGAGGTCACATCTAATGGCATGAGGTCTAATTAAACCAGGCATCAGATACAGTATTGTGAGAACTACTAGTGGGTAAGTATTTGACAGGGTTTTCTAGATAGCAATATACTACCAAAGGCTGAGTGAGGCTGGGAGGAAACACTTAAATCCACATTTTTCAAAACCATGGTTAAAATAGGACTTAATTGTCCATAGAAACTACCAGAAATGATAAAAATATTGTTAGAACTTCTTACAGTAAAAAGTCAGTTTAAAAAATTAGAAACTGGCCCTAACCAGTTTGGCTCAGAGGATAGAGCATCGGCCTGCAGATTCAAGGGTCCCAGGTTCGATTCTAGTCAAGGGCATGTACATTGGTTGCAGGCACATCCCCAGTGGGGAGTGTGTAGGAGGCAGCTGATCAATGTTTCTCTCTCATCGATGTTTCTAACTCTCTGTCCCTCTCCCTTCCTCTCTGTAAAAAAAAAAAAAAAATCAATAAAATATATAAAAACAAACAAACAAAAAACGAAACTAGAAACTGCTTTAGCCGGTTTGGCTCAGTAAATAGAACATTGGCCTTGGGACTGAAGGGTTCCATTCCAGTCAAGGGCACATGCCTGGTTGCCCCCAGTAGGGTGCGTGCAGGAGGCAGCTGCTCAATGATTCTCATCATTGATGTTTCTATTTTTCTCTCCATTTACCTTCTTATCTAAAATCAATAAAAATATCTTTTTTAAAAAAGAAGTAAAAAATCAGAAACATGAGGTAATGTTCTCTCTGGCCTAATTTAAAAGGACTTAGGAAACCCAAAGTCCTCCACAAGGCAAGGGAGCAAAAGAGGGAAGTAACCAAGGCAATCCTGAGGGATGAAGAAAGCACAGATAATAAAATCTAAGCCATAAATGAGTAACAACTCAATTCCTCTCAAAATGGGAGGGTCATTGACTCAATTCAAGAGTAAAACCCAGTGCCATAGAAACCACAAACATAGCTAAGAACTAAGTTGTAAGCACCAAAGAATTAAAGAGAGATGCCAAAGACTGTCCCCCCTACCATGGACAGTTACTCAGCTGGTCATCAGATAAAGAAGATGATTAATTAAAAAGACCCAAAGCATGCAAACAGTTTACTTCTCAGAACCAGTGGTTTCATCCCACAGTTTTTCAGGCTTCACAAGTGACCCTTGGGCCCATGATGTAACTAACATACACCCTGCCCAGGCTGCCCAAGGGCCTTCTAAAGGCAGGCGGTGGGATTATAATTGCTTGGAAGTGGCTGGCCTCTCCCTCTCCTTATTCCTGGGAATGAGCTGCAGCCCAAGACTTTCTGCGGAGGCTCTGACCTATGTATCTCCTCCTGTGGCCGGGCCCCTAGGGTCCCCACAGCTCCACCCAAGTCAGTCTTGGTGGAGCCTTGGGGGCATGCTCCGCAGCTCCACCTGAGTCAGCTGTGATGGGGCCCTGAGGTTAGGCTCTGCAGCTCCGCCCAAGTCAGTTAGAGTGGGGAAGTAAGACTAGTTTTTTATTGAAGTAGGTGGCAACCCCCCCCAACCCCCCATTTTCCTTTTCAATCTCACTGGCCTCTTCCTTTACCACCATTTCCAAATGCAGGAGAGCTTTTCCTCTAGTCTGGCCCATGACAAGACACGTTCTGCAGCCAACCAACAGAGTCCCCTGGTGTTGAGGCTTGGCGGAGTGGGCAGTCTTCCAGTACAGACTCATTGGTGGAGTTCACAGCTCCATGGTACCCCAGCCATAGTTCCTAGAACCCCATGCCACCCCTACATGTTTTCATGTCCTCACAGTCGTCCTGGAGCTGGAAGGGACCACTGAGTTCACTAATAAGGAACTGAGGCCTGAAGAAGTGGTGACCTGTCCAAAATGGTGAGGCCCAAGTCTCCAGCTCTCCTAAGGAAGGCTTGAAGCCAGAGAGCTTGTGGCTTCACAGCACCCTTGAAAAATGCCTGGACTCCAGAGTCCTCCCACATTGTACATGTCGTGAGGCACCCCCAGTCTCAGATTTTCTTAGCCCAATATCAATATTTTGTTTTCTTGTCTAACCAGGTCGCTTTTAAGATGTATCTATCCTTCAAACCCAACTATTTTCCTTATAAAAATAACATAACTTTAGGAAATACATCAGGAGAACAAAAATACATGCACAAGGATAGTCAGCACAACTTTATCATAAGACCAAGGCCTATACACTATCCAAATAACCAAAATATTGTGATTTGCATTGTAAATTATAGTATATCCACACAATGGGATATAGTGGTTATAAATGATGTTGTATAGCTCTGGCCAGTGATTAGAGTAGCAGCCCAAACATGGAAGGGTCAAAGGTTCCATTTCCAGTCAAGAGCACTGCCTGGGTTGCAGGATCACTTCCCATCCCTTAGTCTCCCCTGGTCCAGGATCGTGCAGGAGGCAATCAGTCAATGTGTCTCTCACATCAATGTTTCTCTCTCTCTCTCTCTCTCTCTCTCTCTCTCTCTCTTTCTCTCTCTCTCTATCTCTCAACTCTATCTCTATCACTGTCCCTCTCCCCCTTCCACTCTGAAAAGCAATGGGGGAAATGTCATCTGGTGAGGATTAAAAAAACAAACAAAAAGTCACTTTTTATCTAGATAATTAGGGAAAATTGAACTAGGTTTGATGTAGTGTGAGACGATATGAAGGAATTATTAATTTTATTAATGGAAAGTATGATTATTTAAATGAAAGTCCTTATCTGTTATGAGTGAAAATGGAAAATGAGTAGGTAAAGTAATTCCTATTTCTGATTATAATTATAATTATACATTTTATCTGTATAGAAATGCATGGTGAAAAGCTAGAAGGAAGTACTCCAATTTATTAGCATCCTTGGAGAACAGGTTATGGCTGGTTTTATCTTCTTTTTACTTATCTGTCTTTATCTTCTGAACAATGCATAAACTTGCGTAATAAGGGAAAGTACAGTCACCACTATCTTCTGGTGACCAGAGCACTGTGAACAGCTGACCTGAGGAGCCGATGGTGGTTCCTGCCGGGAAGAGGAGCTGAGGCAGGCTTATGGGGAAGCTGGTGGCTGGTGGTTTCATGCACACAGAGCCTGTGAGTTCACTGGGGGATACACAGGGCTTCAGCACCACCCGTCTGAAGTCTGGAGCTGTTCCCAGGGAGCTGCACCGCACCAGGCTTGTGGGGGGCTCGGGGCAGGGGGCCTGGACCAGAACAGACCACCTTCTTCCACAGCTCCTTTCTCTCTATAGCTGACCTGCTGCCCCATCTCTACCCAGCCTGCTGTGCCTCCGCCTCCTGTCCTATGTGGAGCACAGGGAGGCCAGTCAATGACCACCAGCAGGCAAGTTAATAAGGCTAGACCTCCCTGGCTCAGCTCTGGGCTGTACAGAACCCCTCGGGAACACATCTGGGAGGCTGAGGCAAAGGAGCCCAACAAGGACACAGGTGCTTCCATGGGCTGCCCTTCCTACCCCAGGCCACCCTTCACATACACATAGGATTGGAACTGAAATCCAAGAAGGCCCCTCATATCTCAGTCCAAAGAGATTCTCAGTCGTTGAGGGTGATGGGAACCCTGTAAAACGTCAGTGCCCGAAAACCTTAAGATCATCTAGTCCAGTGACTTTCGACCTTTTTCATCTCATGGCACAGATAAACTAATTACTAAAATTCTGTAGTACACCAAAAACATATTTTTTACCAAGCTGACAAAAAATGGTATATTTTTTATTCATTCATGGTTATTGTTGTGCTAGCTGTTATCATTTTTTTAATTTGGCAATTTAAGGGAAAAAAGGTCAGTGTCCCTGACTAAATAGTTAGATATTGCATGTTTTAAAAATTCTTGCAGCACATTGATTGAAAATTGCTAATCTAGCCCAACACTGCCATTAAAAAGGGAGAAAAACCAAGGCTTGGACTTGGCACATCACACAGTGAGTTGGTGGTGGGCCCAGGTCAGATAGACCTAGGAATCCTGGTATTGAATCCTTTTTTTAAAAAATTATTTTATTATTATTATTTAAATATTTTTTTATTGATTTCAGAGAGGAAGGCATAGGGAGAGATAGGAAATCAGTGATAAGAGAGAATCATTGATTAGCTGCCTCCTATTACCCCTTCCCCCCTACACACACACACACACATACACACACACACACACACTGGGGATTGAGCCCACAATCTGGGTATGTGCCCTGAGCAGGAATCGAACTGTGACCTCCTGATTCATAGATAGATGCTCAACCACTGAGCCACAGTGCCTGGGCTGGCATTGAATCTTTTACATCTGCCTCTCCCAGGCCTCATGGGTCCAAGACCAGAGGACAGAGGCTTCTTCCCACCCAGCAACCACAAGAAGCTCCCAGAGGGTCAGATTCAGTGAGCAATCTCTTGGCAAGAACATCATCCACATATCCCATGCTACTGTCAACTGCCCAAGGAAGTACCTCAGTGTCTGACTCAGTCAGAGCTTTAAGGGCAGAGGGAAGTGGGAGGATGAGTGGAGGCTGTGGGAGCATTACCGTGCAGTCCCAATATGGCAGTGGCTACGCCAGAAAACATCTGCTGCTGTTTGGAAGGCACTTCTCCGAGCCAAACCTCCTTCTGCATCCTGTCCTTCCTGAGCCCTGGAGGACCTGGGTGTGTGGAGGGGGACAGGGACAATGGAGGCCTGCCTGCCACCAAGGGATGTGGGCCCTGCCGTTTGGCTTCTCTACTCTAGGCTGAGATCATGTGCACAGTTCTAGGAAAAGGCAAATATCCAATCCTATCTGTTTTCCCCCTCCTAACTCAGGGCCAACTAACTTCCCGTCGGTCCCCTTTGTTCTCCCAAAGGGAGCAAAACAGGAGCCAGGAAGGAAGAGGCAGGACTGTGCTGCACAGTCACACTGGCAAGGCCCGAAAACCAGGGGTTGGGAGGCCAGAGGGACTTCATGTCAGCATCTGCCGCAGCAAAGATGGACAGCAAGTAGGAATTTCCAGAGCTGAGTCCGCTTTTTCCTTTGACATCCATGGTGCAACCTTCCTCTTTTACCCTATTTTGTCAGTGGGGGCCCCTTCTTCCCAGCTCTCCACTTACACCCTACCCAGTGATGGGAGTGTCGGCTGGGTGGGGTCCTTAGTGTTGACTGAAAGTGAACCAGGTGTTAGGCGCCTGTGACAGAGCACACAGAGGCTGGCTGGGCCACCTAAGCTGGGGGAATTCATGGGGAATTTATGTTTTGGTTCCGGGACTGATTCAGAGTCCAACAATACTTATTGAACACTTTGAGGTGGTGTGAGGAATGAGTTCTCCGTGATCATGGTATTTCCTCCTGCCAGGTTAAGTATTGGGATAAGTTCCCAGGCTTCCTGCAGTTCCTTTGAAGCAAAGGATGTGGTCAAGGGAGCCGGGCAACACTGACTCGGGCCCTCTCACCATCCCAAGGACTGACTTGGTGGCCCATTCACACCATCTCTTGCCACCCTCTCTGCCCTTGCTTGGGAAGCTGTGAAATCACAGCAGCTTACAGCCCTGCAGATTTGGAAATGGAAAGTATTCCTTGGCACTACCGATTCATCTTCCAGTTGCCCGTGGCAGGCATCACGAACATTTAACAGACCATGAAACTGAGGCTCCAAGACACTGACGTAGAAGATCCAGCCCAATTATCATTGTGTAATAAGTGACACATCTTTTTCCTGGTATTCCTAGCTTCCCAGGGGTCCCTTCTGAAGCTCCTAAGTCCCTTTCCGATTGAGTGGCCTCTGGCTCCACCAAATCAGAGGAAAAGTGGCTACTTGAGAGCTTAACAGCGAGTCCATCTCCTTCAGGAGCATTTCTATTGAAAGCCTCTGGGCATCACTAAGCTGAAAGAAGTTGTGTGTTTTTTAAAATTTTAAATATAGTTTTATTGACTTTGGAGAGCAAGGGAGATAGAGATAGAAACAGAAACATCAATGATGAGAATCATTGATTGGCTCCTTCCTGCACACTCCACACTGAGGATGGAGCGCTCAACCCAGGCATGAATTCTAACTAGGAATCAAACTGTGACCTCCTGTTTCATAGGTCAGCACTCAATCACTGAGCCATGCCAGCTGGGCTAGAAGGAGAGTTTTGATAGAAGGCAGTGGTTAAGTCTGGCCCTAGAGCTAAACAGGACTCAAAGCAGGCATAGTGGGAGATGTGACTACTGAGTGTGTGCTTGTATTGTGTGTAGATGCAAGTCTCAAGACTCTACCCTCTTCCAGAGGTGACATAAGAAAAGTGTGGCTCAGTGGTTGAGCATTGACACCCTCACCAAGAGGTTATGGGCTCAGTCTCCAGTAGGGGCCACGCAGGAGGCAGCCCATCATCGTTTCTCCCTCATTGATGTTTCTATCTCTCCTCTCCCTTTGTCTCTATCTAAATCAGTAAAAACATACATATGTATTTTTAAAAAGCTCTTTAAAAAAAAAAGATAGTTTGTGTGTGACCCGAGCAAATTACCTGTTTTCTCCATTTCCTTAGCTGTAAAATAATCATATGTATTTGGCTTACAGTAAGAGATCATTAATGTTAATTTCTAACAGTCAATGAAATTATATTCTATGCACAAAATGTGTAGTTCTTAAAAATCTTGGACCTTCCCCTTTGTGAAATGATAAACCCAAGCCCATTCCTCCTTAAACAGAGGCAGAAATTATGACAATAGCCTGGCAATTCAAGCAGAATTTATTACCCAAAGCAGTTTGAGGAATTCCAGATCACAGCTTTACCCAGACACGAGAAAAATCAGAACCTCTTTGAAGTCACCCTCCACTCCCACCTGGAGCCCAAGTTAAGTCACAGCTACTATATCCTCATTCCTGACTAATAATCTTAAAGACACAAATGGGCATAATGGAATTGATTCTTACACAGTAATTTAATAAGGTCACAATTTTAGAGAGATTATTCAGACAGAAAGACATCAAGAATCTTAACTGGCTATGAAAAGGAGACAGTTTCCTGTTTATAGTTATCAGAATTACATGGAATTGTATAATAATCCTGCGTGAGTTTGAGCCTAGAAGGGGATGGGATTCCTGTGGTGCATCAACCAAACTCTCCTGGGCTAATTGAAGGCATGATTTAAGGTAACCCACGAGGACCCTGTGACTCTCCTTTGGTAGGCATCTCCTGGTTGCCTGTGACAACGAAGCTGGCAATGGCTGGGGGTAGGGGTTTAGAAAGGTGGCTATTCATCTTGCAAATACAATTCTCAGTGGTTGAAAAAGAGGCAGACTTTAGTATTGAGAAGTTCCCTGAATAAAAGTTGGTTTGATCTTATATAGGATTTTGGTTTGATTGGTTTTAGAATTACCCTAGACCCAGAAGGTCAGTCCCTTATTCTCCCTTTGTCATCAAACCAAACAGTACCTATGTCTAGAAACACTGTGCTCTCAACTAAAATTGCTGACAGCCCCTCAACCCAGGTCCTGAGCTGCAGATTTTCTTGAAAATTGGCTTCTGGACCAGTTATGTCTCGATCAAGTTGTCTCTTCATAACTCAGCCTTCCCATCCCCCATCTGAGCAGTCAGGATGGAAGCAGGAACTCAAGGAATAGATTTCTTCCCTCACTTGACTCAGCAGAAACAGGTCATTCTGACTACAAGTTCCTCCAAACTACCCCTGCTTGTGTTTTTTCCTCCCTGCTTGTGTTTTTAAGGCATACCCACCGATCTGTGTGAGGCTCTCTGCTTGTAATGAATTATTTTAATCACCCTTACTACTTAAAAGAAACTTCTGCCTTAAAGCCCACCCTTACCTAGCCATTTAGCCCTGAGATACTAAGAGGGTGGGAATGAGGGCAGAGCCCAATTAACATCAGGGATTCTGGTCATTGGGGTCGCACTTGATCATGACTTTCAATCCCAAACCCTTTTTGGATGTTTCAAAAGCCTCCAGCGCTTTCTCCAAAGGAAATCTATGGGTCACTAAAGACTTTACATTCACAGACTGGGATGCAAGCATTGAAATCGCCATCGGCCACCTGTAAAAAATCACAAGTGTTACATTCAACCTTCAGGAGGAAAGAGCCAAGCCCCCAAATGTACCAAGCACATCCATTTGGCCATATTCACTGACAGCACTATGGTTCTGCCAGGTCAATTCTACAGACCAAAAATGGAGGGAAAGATCTTAAAACTTGTAATTTGGAAGTTCAGAGGCTGTTCCCAAATGCCCACTGGCCCCTCTGCAATGTCTGCTGTGAAGCCTAGAATTCTTTTGGCATGAAAGCATGAGGCATATGGAGGCCACTGTGAAAAGGCAGGTAAGTCTCAGGGAGGCAGGTCAGGATAATCCAATCACACCCCTAAGTAGCCAGGCTTGAGAGAGTTTACTGGAAAACTGGTACTCTGGTGAGGGAATGGTTAGACTCTAAAGGTGTTAAGTAGGGCCGAAACCAGTTTGGCTCAGTGGATAGAGTGTGGGCCTGCGGACTGAAAGGTCCCAGGTTGGATTCCGGTCAAGGGCACGTACATTGGTTGCGGGCGCATCCCCAGTAGGGGGCGTGTAGGAGGCGGCTGATCGATATCTCTCTCTCATTGATGTTTCTAACTTTCTATCCCTCTCTCTTCCTCTCTGTGAAAATTCAATAAAATATATTAAAAAAAATAAAAATAAAAAATAAAGGTGTAAGTAGGGGACACTGTGGGGAACATGGTCTAAGATAGCGCTCCCCAAGGGAGAGAGTGGAGCCACAGAATGTGGGCTGAGGCACAATAAGACCCTCTCACTTCCCAGAGTGGGCCCTGGGGCTCGAGTAGGAGGCAAGGGACTTGAGGGGTTCTTGCTGTTGTCCTTTCTCTCCTTCTTCCCTTTGAAAAGGGAAAATGGTCATTGGGCCACTTAAATAAATGGAAAAGAGAGGGCCTGACAGACACCCAAGAAGAGCATATTTTAAAATCTCTTTCCCTCTTCCTCCCTCTCCCATCTCTGCCCTCCTGTTCTTTTACCAGGATTGAATCCTGTCTTTGGATCTCTATCATGTTGCATGGCTATCCATGTGACCACAGAGAGCTCATCATGAATAAATAGGCAGAGACTCTTAGTCCCAGAGGCCTGCTCTGGTCTTGTTGGCCACACTCGCCCCCACTCACCCACAACATACTCACGTGTTGCAGTATCGAAACACGCCCTTGATATCCACTTCTCGGATGGCTGCATGCACTAGCGGCACATTGACCATCTCAGGACCCAGTCCCACAAGCATCAGGGTCCCACCAGAACAAGTGGCCTGAAGAGGAAGTAAGAACAAGAACACCTGAAAGATAAGAAAATGAAGACTTCCCACTCATAGCAGTGTTACAAATATCTTCTGATGGTATCAGGGGAGTATCCAGAAATGATTCTCTTTATACTGCTGAACTCTTCAACATGGCAACCAAACCCAACAGAGTGGATCCTTGAAAATCCTGAAATACCCTTCACCACGAGAGGACAAGCAAAATGGGAGCATCTTTCGCTGTCCACAACATCCCGTGAAATAGCCAAGGTCCTCCAAACCCCAGTGAGAATCTCCCCTACAAACATTGATCTTCAGCAACCCTGACACGTCTTTCAACACTTTGCCAGATGTTGGCTCCAGCTAGTTACTCATCTCAGCACCTGCTCTCTTCTCCAGTGTGCCCACCCACAAGACAGGACTTTTGTCAAACTTCTAAGGAACCACCATCTTGTGGGGAAAACTATTAAGCACTATACAAATGAAGACTACTGGAAGTTCATGGTTCAAAAACTGCCTCATACATGCAAGTTGGCATTTAGAAATATCTGTTGCAGAAACATTCATCCCGATAGTTTTGGTTATAATAGATTTTGTCTTCCTTGAACATCTATCTGACTTATAAGTTCCCTCCTGGAGTAGGCCAGAGTGCAGTTTCTCTTGACAATCTCCACATAACTCCTGTGTTGTGCCTGCTCTAGAGAGGCAAGAAAATGTTGCTGTAACCACTGGAAAAGTGGGAGCGAGAGGTCAAAGTTGTGAGTAAGCCACAGAAAACTGAGAAATGTTCTAGGAAAACTGCTTCCCCACTGGTATTTCCTCTCCACTTGGTGAAGAGGGAGAATACCTTCACACTGGCCATCCCAAACAGTTTGCTGACCACAGCCAAATGCTTGGGCTACCTGATCGCTGTTTTATGGGTGTGACTTCTGCGTAGAGATGACATCAATTCTACCTAAGCATTTGCCACTTCTCCTCATGAACATTACCTTGTCATGACAGGCAGGAAAAGAACTCTCAGGTATGCCCAAACAAGGTGCCTCCGCCTAACCTGCCTACCTGATGGGGCAGCCTGTAGCATTCTACAGCACCTGTCGTGCATGATGGCTCCACCTCCTCAGGAGAGGCACAGGCCTTAGACCTGGTGAAACTCTTGGGTCACATTTACCTCCACACTCACCTCAGATAGGCTGGTAACTGGGCCCCCACTGTTAACAGCTGGAGATGCCAGCTGTTTCCTATGTTCTTCAGGCAGGAGAAAAGAGGAAGGAAATCCCCAAGTTGAGAAGCCAAGTCTTATACTGCCTCTGTGTGCATTGTGGGGTGAGTGTACCTAGCTTGCCAACAACTTGAAGATGTAGACGTACCTCACTCATTATCAAAGACTTCAAAGTGCCCAAGACATGTTATGAACTGATCGATCATACCCATTACCTGAGTTTTGGTTTTTCTTGGTCCTGGGGTGAGGGTGCCATCTGTTCCTTCTTCCTGTCACCATTTAATCTGTCTCTGATGCCATGGGCATATTGGTAGGAGGAGGGCTTGGCAGCTCTGCCAGATACCGGGCGACACTCAACTCACGATGTCTTGTGTGGTTCAAAGTGCCCTTGTGTGTGACCCAGCTATGACTCAGAAGGAAGGAGGAAGCCCAACTGCTGTGGGGAAGTAGTCTGGAAGGCAGGGCAGGAGTCCCAGTGGTGGCAGGTACAGCCAGCGCTTTCCCCAGCCCCACCCCTCCCACCTTAGCATGATTGCCCACTGGCTTCTTATCTTTTCTTTCCCTTCCTCTCCTAAGCCAGGCACAGAGTAAGGCAAGCACAGGCATTGGGCAGTGTGCTCAAGGCAAGCCACTGGACCTCTCATTGAGGGACTTGTCAGGTATTGACAGCTTATGCCCTCCTAATTCTGGGAGAAGACAACAGTACTCAACTGTGACCCTGAAAATTTACTTTTATGACTAACTGAACTAGTGGCTTTCACTTTCTATAAATGACTTAAAGCCACAGTTTCCTCAATAAAACAGTATAAGGATTTCCCCATACTGAAGACATGCTTCCCCATTACTCCTATTAATCCTTTATCCAGAGCACAACTTTTATGATCACAGATATGGTCAGGACAGAAAACCCATCCTAAACGTGTGTGTCACTTACCTTTCAAGGACCGTGTATATTTGTTACCTTGTTTAACTCTCACAAATACCCAATGAGAATGTTAGGCAAGTGCCACTATCTCCACCCAAGAGAATACTTCATTTTGATGGGAACCACAGAGCAAGTCAGTGGAAAAGCTTGATCCTTGAAGCCCTGACTTCGCAGTTCACTACCCCCATGGATTCCCAGCCCTGCCCACATCCCACTCACGTAGATGCCTGCCTGGATGGCGGTCTCTGCCCCAGTGCACTCGATGGTGATTTCTGGCTTGCACCCCAGGAAACCCTCCACTTTACTGGCGATTTCCTGCGGGCTCTCCTTGGTGATCTGGAGGACAAAGTCAGCCCCAACTTCCTTGGCTTTAGACAACCGAGAGGCAGACAGATCTAAAGTTGAAAAAAGTTTCCTTCAAACTGAGAAACTGGATGGCGGGTTAGGGAGAAAATAAAAACGGAGGTGCAACCCTGGCTCAGTTGGTTGAGTTCAGTCCCGAGCACTGGGCTCCAACCCAGTATGGAGCGTGCAGGAGGCAGCCAATTGATGTTTCTCTCCTTCTTCCTCTAAAAGCAGTAAAAACATATTTTTTTTAAAAATGGAGGTACAGGTAATAATTCCAATGAAGCTCTGGTGTAGTGGGTGGTGTTGCAGAGCCCAATACACATACTGTCAATACCTTCACACCCATACACACACATATTTATTTACATGCACACACACTGTCTTCAAACACATATACACTTTCACAGATACCTTCTATACACATTCTGATAGCTTCTCCTTGTAATCTTCTGCATTCCCACTACCCTATTCATCCACACACCTGCACACCACACAACTCTATAGACTCATCCACACATACTCAGTAATAACATCTCACACATTTGCATACTCTCAGATACCTTACAGACACATAAATATTCTAACAGATGCCTTCTCCATATACACACACCCTTTGATACCCCATGTGCTTCCAAACACTCTCACCTCACACATATACATACACTCATGTCTCTCACTCATAGCACACACCTCACACACAAACATCCTTATAAATATACTAGAAGCCCGATGCACAAAGATTCGTGCCAGAATGGGCCTTTCTTTCCCTGTCTGCTGGCACTGGAGCCCCCTTTCTGCTCTGGCCCTGCCTTCCCACACTGTCCAGAGGTCCTGAGTGGCTGCATCGTCATGATGGGGACAATGCAAGCATCCCACCTCACCTCCAGCTGCTCAGTGCCTGGGCATGCAAACTAACCTTCCAGCTTTGTTGGATTAATTTGCATACTCACTCCTAATTGGCGGGTGGGTATCACAAATGTATAATCAATTTGCATATTTCTCTTATATTTCCCACTAACTTCACATCACATACATACACACATAGCACATCCTTTGTCTCCTGGACTTAGGCAAATGAACCAAGGGCTGAGCCTCATTTTAGGACTAAGTAGGCAGTATGGGCATCTCAGAGAAAATACAGAAAGAGCCAGGTCTCCTCCCAGCAGCTTCAAAGAAGAGTGTCCTCCTGAGCTCTGACTTAGTCATCCCGAGTGGCCTTCTCAACCTTGGAACACAGAGAAAAGGGGAGAAACCCCTTCAAAAACATAAGGGAAGAGGTCTTTCTTATGCTTCTGCCTCAAACTATAGGCCCAACTGTTTCCCCCTCAAGGATATTTTTAAAAAGAAAACCTTACCAGTCACCACGACTTGAGCTGCACCCATTGCCTTGGCCACCAGCATATTGACCAATCCAATTGGCCCTAAATAAAGCAGAAAATGGAAGATGTTTGTGAAATATGAGCATCATTCTTCTCCCTGTGCAGGCCACAAACAACAACCATATCTTTTGTATACCTCTAGCATCTACCTAGTGCCTGACACATAGTGAGATCTTAACAGTGTATTGAATGCATGAGTAAATAAGTACATGAGGGATTGTTTGCTCGTAGGGCTGAATTCTGCTTAGTACTCTCCTAAACAGGTATAAACTTTCCACTTACTCTTTAGTATTGTGTGGGGACAATGTCAAAGACTCAGAGGGTTCAAGGAAGCATGTATTTTTTTAGAGGTTATCTCAGAAGGTTTGGATACGGTTTTCCTGTTCTCTCTTTGACCCCTACCTTCTTTGAACCCATCACACCTTCCCAAGGAGACATATTGTTTTATGTGTCCTCTGAGGACCAACCTGGAGTATCCTTAAGTGAGCTTTTCCCTGAGTCGAGGCAGCTGTTCAGGCAGCCCCAGGATGTTCAGGTGACTAAGAATCAGCCTGGAGACCTGCTTCCCCACAGCATCTACCTGCTAGATGGCATGATTATTTTAATTTAAAAAAAAAAAACCCACACATGTAAGGCTTTTCAGGAAATCTTTGGGGATTTTCTTTTTGGAGGCTCCCCTGGAAAATAATTTTGTGAGTTCCCCTAGAAAGCAAAATACTGGGAAGTACCTGAAATGACCAACAAAGGGATTAATTAGTTAAATAAACTACTGTGGGATACCACACAGTTAATTTAAAAATTGTCATAACTTTTTTATATCTGACATTTAAAAATGTTAATGTTTTTTTAAAAGAGTAGGTAAAAAATAGCATATTCAACATGATCTCATTGAAAATAGGAAAGAAAAGAAAGGCTCTACACCAAAATGTTAATAGTGATTATTCTCTTGGGCTGATGGGTCTATGAGTAAATTTCTGTCTATTCACATGTGGTGTGTATGACTTGTCTTTTTTTCCTTTAATTCTCTCCTGAGGACATGTTTAGAGAGAGAGGGAAAGAGGGAGAAAGAAATGATTAGTTGCCTTTCATATATGCCTCATCCAGGGATTAAACCAGGTATGTGCCCTGACTGAGAATTAAACTGGCAATTTTTTGTGTATAGGATAAGGCTCCAACTCACTTGAGCCACTCCAGCTGGGCTGACTTCTTTTCTGCCTATGACAAAAAGGTATTTTAAAGATCTGTCACCTGAATCCGATGGTCTACTTGCATACTGAGGCAAGTCTGTTCCAAATCCATCACCCAACTCAAGGAAGCCCTGTGGTCACTTATTTGGCTCTGCTAAAGAAAAATCAGTGTCCAGCCGGTGTGGCTCAGTGGTCGAGCGCCGACATATGAACTAGAGGTCACGGTTAGATTCCCAGTCGGGACACATGTCTGGGTTACAGGCTTGGTTCCAGTGTGTGGTGTGGAGGAGGTAGCCAATCAATGATTCTCTCTCATCATTCATGTTTCTATCTTTCTCCCTCACCCTTCCTCTCTGAAATGAATAAAAATATATTTTAAAAAAGAAAATAATTAAAAATGGATTAAAGTCTTGAACATAGACCTGAAACTATAAAACTCCTAGAAGAAAATATAGGCAGTAACCTCCTTGACATCAGTTTTAGTGGAAGATTTTTTTTGGATTTGACACCAAAAGCAAAGGCAATAAAAGCAAAAAAATGGGAAGGATTATATCAAACTAAAAAGCTTTTGCACAGCAAAAGAAACCAATAATGAAAAAGTCAATCTACCAAATAGGAGAAAATATTTGCAAACCATATATTTGTTAAGGCGTTAATATTTGAAACATAAAGAACTTATACAACTCAGTAACATAAATAGATAGATAGATAGATAGATAGATAGATAGATAGATAGATAGATAAATCCATCCCTTATTTCCTGGTCAAGGGCACATACCTAGGTTGCAGGTTCAATCCCTGGCCTGGGGAATGTATGGGAGGCAACCAATCAATGTGTCTCTCATATCAGTGTATATCTGTCTTTCTCAATCGCTCCCTTCCTCTCCCCACTTCCCTTTCAATCTCCCTAAAAATCAACAGAAAAAATTTCCTCAAATGAGGATTAACAATAACAAAAAGTGGGCAGAGGATCTGAATAGACATTTTTTCAAAGGCATACAAATGGCTAACAGGTACCTGTAAGAAAATGTTTAACATCACTATTAGAAAAATGCAAATAAAAAAAACACCGATGAGCTATATCACCTCAGATGCATTACAATGGCTGCTGTTATAAAAAAATAATAACAGGTGTTGGGAAGATGTGGAGAAAAGGGAACCCTTGTACACTGTTGGTGATACTGTAAATTGGTACAGCCACTATGGAAAGCAGTATGGAGGGTCCTAAAAAAAAACAACACTAAAACAACCATTAAGTGATCCAGCAATTCCACTGCTGAGTATTTATCTGAAAAGAAACACTAACTCAAAAAGCTGTGTGTGCCTCCATGTTCACTGCACATTGTTTACAATAGCCAAGATATTGAAATAACTTAAGTGTCCATTGATGGATGAATGGATAAAGATGTGGTATATATACAATGAAATATTACTCAGCCATATAAAGAAGGAAATCTTGCTATTTGTGACAACATGGATGGCCTTTGAGGGCAATATGCTAAGTAAAATAAGTCAGACAGAGAAAAACAAATACCATATGGATAAAGAAAAATACCAAATGATTTCACCTTTATGTGGATTCTAATACAAACAAAAATCCCAAACTAAAAGATAAAGAATAGACTGGTTGCTAGAGGAAAGAGGTGGGAGGTTGAGTGAAATGGGTAACAGGAGTCAAAAGGTACAAACTTCCAGCTATAAATAAGTCATGTGGATGTATGTGTAGCATGGTGACTACGATTAATACTGTATTGCATATGTGAAAGTTGCTAAGAGAGTAAATCTTAAAAGTTCTCATGCCTTGCTGAGACTGGTTTGGCTCAGTGGATGGAGCATCTGCCTGCGGACTGAAGGGTCCCAGGTTCGATTCCGGTCTGGGGCATGTATTTTGCTTGCGGGCACAACTCCAGTAAGGGAGTGTGCAGGAGGCGGCTGATCGATGTCTCTCTCTCATCGATGTTTCTGACTTTCTGTCCCTCTCCCTTCCTCTCTGTAAAAAATCAATAAAATATATTTTTTAAAAAAGTTCTCATCCCAAGTAAAGGAAACTTGGTAACCATCTAGTGACAGATGTTAACTAGACTTTTGTGGTGGTCATTTTGCAATACTGTTGACCTTTGAACAAAGGTTTGAACCATGCAGGTACAACCTCCATGTGGATTTTTTTTTCAATAAACACCTACAGTACTATAAATGTGTTTCCTCTACCTTAAGATTTTTGTAACATTTGCTTTTCTCTAACTTACTTTATTGTAATACACATAACATGCAAAATATGCTTTAATAGACTGTTTATGTTATTGGTGAAGCTTCCAGTCAACCGTAAGCTATTAAAGATTTTGGGGAGTCGAGCACCAGATCATACCCACCAGGAGTGTGAGCATGCTGTCTGAGTCACCAGCAGTTAGAAGTCTAGAATGATTCTGCCTGAGGTTGCTAGGGTTTGTTTGAGTGGATGAGAGAAGGCAGCTTCCCAGAGCAAGCAGAATGCTGGCTCATGGTGGGGCTGGGCTCTACACCTTTCATTGATGGTGAGCAAGGTCCAATTCATTCCTGGATACCCAAAAGCCCACTTCTCTGGTATGATTTGGAAGTTCCAAAGTTGTTCTTCCCTGTACTATCACAAATATTTCCCTAGCCTTTGCCGGTTTGGCTCAGTGAATAGAGTGTGGGCCTGAGGACTGAAAGGTCCCAGGTGCAATTCCGGTCAAGGGCATGTACCTAGGTTGATCCCTGACCTTGGTTAGGTTGCCTGCAGGAGGCAACCAATCAATATGATTCTCATCAATGATGTTTCTCTCTCTCTCGCCCTCTTCCTTCCTCGATCTGAAATCAATAAAAATATTTCCAGTTTCCTGTCAACGTTTGAAAAGTAATCCCAGGTTGCATTCTTTAAATAAAAGGGTTGTTACCTAGGAAACAACATTTCTGCAGATATTCATTTATTTAGCAAAGTGCTAGCCACCGAGGGAATGGGACGTTGTAATCCTTTTCTACCCAGAAAGATCTCAGGAACCAGTTTCAAATTTCATCTTTGGAGGGGGAATGAGATGGGCAGAGGCACCCCCACATTCTCCCTTAATGAACTCATAACTAGGGTTTATCATGTTTCTTACCAGCTCCACACACAAAGACCTTGTTCCCCAGGGTGACTCCAGCTCGCCGGCAGGTATGGATACCCACAGACAGTGGCTCAATCAGGGCCCCTTCTTCAAAGGTGACATTGTCAGGAAGCCTGGAGAGTCAGTCATTCAACACACTCAGTTAGTTCCTCTGGTTGACAATCATTTATTGAGCATTTATTTATGTGCTGGACATTGTGCTAAGCAATTTATATAAATTCACTCATGTAAAGCCTCAGACTAAATATAGTAGATAGTATTATTCCTATTTTACAGACAAGGAAACTGAGGCTTGGAGGATTAAATAATTTGCTCTAAAGGTTCAAAACTAGTGAGAAGCTCAAAGGATTTGAAAATGAAACCAGATACACACATAAGCTACATCCCAGCATCTCATTTTTTTTTTTCTCAAGCAATTCTGACTATCAGCAGCTTTGAAAAACTGATTTGAAAGCTGGCATCACTCTGTTCATTGTCTCCCCATTACACATTCCAGAAGAGCCACATCGAAGGGCAGCAGCGGCCTGGCTATCCCTAGCCTGTCTACACACAACTGGTTAAATGCTGGGTCATCTTCCTTCACCATGGGGTTCTTGGTTTTCACTTCCAAGTCCACTGTTATCTTGATCCTTTTAACCATCCTACTGATGACAGCAAACATTTGCCTAAGGCTTTACAGATTAGCCAGCTTTCTCACCCATTATCTCATTTAATCCCCACCATGACCTTGTCAGGTGGGAAAAACAGACTTTATTTTTACCTTTATTTTAAAGAAGAGAAAACTGAAGCTCAATGACATTAAGAGACTTTCCCAAGGTTAAAAGAGTGGAAAAGCAAGGTTTGAACCCAGGGCTCCTGATTTTACATTCTCTGCCAGTCCCATTACTAGCTGACTCTTGGTACAAACTACTCTGTAGTTAATATTTTATTTCTGCTAGTTCTTAACCATCCAGTATTTACTTATTCAATGGCCCAAAAAACTCCACATAAAAACCCTCAAGTTCAAAAAAACCCCACAAAAACAAACCCCAAACTCCTCAAGTTCCAGTCCTGGCTGGTGTGGTTCAGTTGGTTGGGCATCGATCCATGCACAGAAAAGTTGCCAGTTCAATTTCCAATCAGGGCACATGGTTGGGTTGTGGGTTCGATTCCCAGGAGTGGGTATGCAGGAGGCAGCTGATGGATGTTGAACTGTCACATCAATATTTCTCTCCCTTTCCTTTCTTCTCTCTTTAAAAATAAAAAAAATCTTAAAAACAGAAAACACTCAAGTTCCAAAAAGAAATAATAGTGGCAGCCAAATCATGTGCTCACCCCAATGACCTTCTGTCACTGTTCACGATCCCCAAAAAGTAAATAGCAAGGCCTGCAGGTGGCCTAGCTGTCACCCACCACCTTTCTTCCCTCCCCTCTACTTCTCTCACATCATTCCCCCACTCCTATCCATCCTCCTGCTCTGAGTGCTGTCATCACCCCTTCTCCTCACCCCATCAACTCTATATGGGAGAAAAAAAAAAAGCTTAAAAAGGAATAATGAAAATTCCCAAACTCTCATGAACTGCCAATCACATTCCCTCAGACACTCCTGTCCCTTCCCTAGAGCTTGTACTGGAGCTGAGCTGAGGGTGGCCTTTGGTCAGGAGCGGTGTGCTTCTCCTCTCCCCTTCCCTCTGACTCCCCTTTGGAATGAGAACATTGAGGAAAAGTGGACTGGGGAAGGTGCTATCTGGGAGACATCACACATGCAACCATAGCCAGCAGCATGGAGGCAGAAGCACCTTTGCCACTGACCTTGAGAGAGTTACTGGGTCATCTTTCCCCAAACTTGTTCCCTGGGGGTTGAGGGAGGAGGGGGAGATGAGTGTCTTCCCAGCCCTAATCTTCCATGATTATAAACACCAGAGAATGACAAGGCAATCTGGTGGTTTTCACAATAGGGTTCAGGGAACAGACAAAGGGTTAAAGAACAATTAAGCCAAGGAGGAAGCAGGAAGATAAACTGAATAAGGTGGATAGGAAAATAAAGAGGCTTGGTAGAGAAATCAGAGAGAAGGGCTTAGGCCCATGGGCTGGGGACACAGCCAGAAAGTACCCTGGGAGGAGAGGAGAGGCAGGGGCTGCATATCCCCCAGAGGCCCTCTTCCTTCCTCCCATCACCATTGCCAGCCAGAACGCCCTCCCACAGCATTTCCTACAAAGCATCCCTCCCCACTCCCCAGCCCACGGCTTTTTCCAGGCTAGCCCTGTTCTAACCCCTGGACTCAAGGCCATGGCTATGATATGTGATGGCACCATTTACTGAGCACCTCCTCTGTGCCAGGACTCATACTGAGCACTTAAATATGCCTTTCTCATTAAATCCTGTCAATAATTCTATGCATTTGATCAGGTTGGTTCTATTATCATCTCCATTTTACAGGCAAGGATATTGAGTTTACAAAAGTTTAAGTAACTTGTTCAAGGTCACGCTGTTGGTTAAGTGGCAGAGCCTAGTGATTAGTTTCGAGCTTTACTTCTTTGTTCTTCTGCCTTCCATGAAAACTTTTGTTTGGCACCCTGAGTTGGAAAGGGCCCAGGAAAGGTGGTTCTGGAACCACTTGCTGAAAGGTGGACTCTGCCCACAAAACCTGCTTTCTTCTAGAGGTTTGGATGTTGACTTAATTAAACTCATCATGAGGTCTCCAGCCTGTGACTCTTTTCAAGTGCCGGTGGGCACTTGAAAACTCAGATCTGTCGGACTGCCCGTGTGATTGGCATCAGGCCTTTATTGGATAAGCCCCATCCTGACTGGCAGAGCCACAACTGGGGCCAGTCTGGGGTGGGAGGAATCAGAAGGAAAGTGGCACATCAGCACCCCACAGATTCCAAGGGCTGGGGTCATGTAGGAGGTACAGCACTCTGCTTCTGCCAGCCCGATAAAACTTCTCACCCAAAACCATTTTGAATGTTGGGGTTGTGCAGTGAGCACAGGGCAGGAGTTCAAGAATCACAGCCTGACTCCTGGTTCTGCTCTGTGCCAAGTCCTCCTGCCTCTGCTAACCCTTGCAATAAACTGCACAATTGGGCCCTAGCTGGTTTGGCTCAGTGGATAGAGCCTATGGACCATAGGGTCCTGAGTTTGATTCCAGTCAAGGGCATGTTCCTTGGTTGCAAGCTCCTCCCTGGCCCAGGGCCCTGGTTTGGGGGGAGAGCAAAAGGCAACCAGTCAATGTGTTTCTCTCACACTGATGTTTCTCTCCGTCTTTCCCTCTCTTTTCCACTCTCTCTAAAAGATCAATAGAAAAATATCTTCGGGTGAAGATTAACAAAAAATAAAAACAAACAAACAAACAAACAAACAAATAAATAAATAGACTGCACATCTGCTGTCACCTCATCACTGTCCTTTGGAGGTTAAGATAAAGCATGCAAAGCACTTACTAGCACACGGCCAGGCACACAGTAATAATTGTGACTTTACATGCATTGTCTTATTTAATCACAGGTGGAGGAAGCAGAGGAAGGTTAAGTTATTTCCCCAAAGTTACTCACTAGGAGGGAGTGAATCCAGGGCCCCAAAGTCATGTACCAACTTCTTGCCAGGCCTCCTCAGTAAGCCCCCTATAAGGCCACTGCTATGAAAAGTTCTCCTTCCTTGCCGAAACTGGTTTGGCTCAATGGATAGAGCATCTGCCTGCGGACTGAAAGGTCCAGGGTTCCATTCCAGTCAAGGGCATGTACCTTAGTTGCGGGCATATCCCCAGTAGGGGACGTGCAGGAGGCAGCTGATCAATGTCTGTCTCTCTGTCTCTGTCTCTCTCTCTCTCTCTCATCAATGTTTCTAACTCTCTATCCCTCTCCCTTCCTCTCCGTAAGAAAACAATAAAATATATTTTTTAAAAAAGGAGAAAAAAAAAATCCTTCATCCTGTAGCTACAGTGGAAACCAATAACGGAAGATGAACTACAAGTTATCACCAGGGTGGCTGGAAAGGAGTGAGTGACTTTAGCAACCATTTTCTATTGCTGCTCTGGGTGAGGGAAAGTTAGACTGAAAGACTAAAACCAAGCACTGTGAGTCAGTCTTAGTGCTAGTCAGGCTGCCCTCCCTCCACCCACCCAGAAGAGCAGGCCCACCATGGAGATGCCTCATGTCTGGAATTAAGAGCTAAAAGGAACAAAGTCATCGCAGGAAACTAGAAGAAAGAACACCGAACAATGAAGGGAGAGATGTCCCAGGTGGCAAGGCTGGCCTGGGCACTAACTTGTAGCAGAAGTTGGCATTGTGCTTATAGAACCGGCAGATGTTCCCATCATCAGGGGGTGTGGCACAGAAGAAGATGGTTGGTGACAGGTTGTATCGGCCAATCTTGCAGAATTCATCAATTTCTCGAGGAGCGCCAGGCTCGATGGCAACACGATCACCTGGAGAGGAAAACAGGAGCAGGCACAGAGGTGCTGTGAAGGGGCACAGGCTAATGGGCAGATTCCAGCAATGAATACCCGGGGTGTCCTAAGCAAGCTCAGGCCGTTAGTGCTTCCAAAGGAAACAGGACCCAGAGACACACTTTGGGAGAGAATGACCATCTCACTCTCCACAGATGGAACCTTTGCTCTGAGCAGCACAGAGTTCATTAACAACAGATATAAAACTCTTGTCTCCATAGTTTTATTATGTTGTTCCTCTTAACTGGAATATTAGCTTCTGATCTCTTCAGAAATTCAAATACAAAACCTTGCTCAAGTCTCCACATGCTGGGCAGCCCAGTGACTCTGCATACTTTATTTCTAGAGTCAGAAAGACCAAGGCAGGCATCTTAGCTCTAAGACTAGTGTATAACCCTAGGCAGTCACCATGCTTCACTTTCTTCATCTGTTAATGAGGAAAATAATGCCTATCTTGTAGAGTTGTTTCAAGAACAAAGTAATTTTATGGGTAAGTATTTAACATGGAGAATAATAATATTAAATTAATAAATGGCCGAAACCGGTTTGGTTCAGTGGATAGAATGTCGGCCTTCGAACTGAAGGGTCCCGGGTTCAATTCCGGTCAAGGGCATGTACTTTGGTTGCGGGCACGTCCCCAGTGGGGGGTATGCAGGAGGCGGCTGATCAATGTCTCTCTCTCATCGATGTTTCTGGCTATCTCTCTCTCTCTCTTCCTCTCTGTAAAAAAATCAATCAATAAAATATATTTTTTTTAAAAAAGAGAAATAAATGTTATGTCTTATTCTCATAATTATTTGTTTTATTTTTGTTTTTGTTTTTTGTTACGTCTCACCCAAGAATATGTTCCCATTGATTTTTAGAGTGGAAGAGAGAAGGAAAGACAGAGAGAAACACAACAGTTGGTTACTTCCTGCACCCACCCCAAACAGGGCTCAGGTCAGGAGGAACCTGCAACCAAGGTATGTGCCAATCAACAGGAATAAAACCTGGGATCCTTTGGTCTGTAGGCCGATGCTCTATCCACTGAGCCAAACTGGTTAGGGCTCATAATATTATTGTTACATGTCTAACATCTCCTACATGAACCTTCTTGACACACCTGTGTCCATGACAAATGCCCTTTCTTTGAACTTCTAGAGCCCATTCTTTATTGATTTCGCCACTTCACCCTATGGTCTTGTTCTCTAATCGCTGGAATATGTATATCCCGATATCTGGTCTCCCCAAGTAGATCAAAGCATCCAAGGATCTTATCTTCTCCTTTTTATATAGTCCTCAAAGCACCTGGTACAGGCTGGATCCATTGTCGACACTGACTAAGCACCTGTCATAACTTAAATTTAGAGACAACCTCCCCCTCCCCCTGTGACACACACACAATTCTTGTTATGACATATATTTAGAGACCTCGTCTCACAAGTAAGAACCAATCAGTGACTATTCGAAACTATGAACCTTCCACATTGGAAGAACCCTGAAAAAATTCAGGAGGTTTCTCAACTTTACCGATGATGGAGGGCCTGATTTAACTTTTCTCAATGAGACACACGTCTAGCTTCTTCAGGGCTGGTCTATCTCTCCTCATGTAACTGGGCTCAGAGAGCTTTGTTAACAAACATAGGATGGCACCTCCTACAAACCTCCTCATTCCTCCAAATAATCTGACATTATCTACAGACTATACAGTGGCCTCATCAGAAAAGGAAGGTTAAAGCCAATAGCTAGCTATGCCAACACAGCTTGGATTTATTTCACTGTGTTGGAGAACATATAGTCTGCCACAACCAAGAATTCCTCCCTCTGAGAGCATGAATTAAGGAAATCTAGAAACATACTGGTGGTTTCCTAGCCATTCAATAAGATCAAAGATTGCTTTGCAGGTCCTGGTTCTTAGTATGTGGAGGCATATTGTGGTTCCTGGGTCTGGAACGCTTTCCCCACCCGGTACCTGGCTTATTTCTTACTTGCCTGCTTGGCTTAATTGTCCCTTCTTCGGACAAGCCAGGGGTCTGAGTAAAATACAACAATTGTGCCCTGTATTCTTCTCTGTTATCCTCAATACTATTATAATTAAATAACTATCTGTGTGTCCCAACTCTGTCTCCCACTGTGGAAGGTTAAGATCCATATGTTTTGGGACCAAGGCTGTCTTGTTGACTGTTGCATCCCCGTGTTTAACAGAGAGCCTGGCTCTGAGAAAGCATGCACAGGTATTGATTTTGAATGAATAAATTGATCCATTAGCTGAAGGGCTTTGCTCACCTTTTTGTAGGTGCTTTACCAATGACCCCACTTTTACAACTGTTCCTGAAGCTTCATGACCCAGAACCATTGGCTTTTTCACAATAAAATCCCCAATTCGACCATGCTGCCAGTAGTGGACGTCTGAGCCGCAGATTCCAACAGAATGCATCTTCAGCAGCACCTCTGATAAGAAAAAGGAGAAAGAAATAACAAGTGAGGGAGGGAACATCCTTTCTATCACCCTGAGGCACCCTGGCGATTCTCTAGATGAAGGAGAGGGCTTGGCTTCAAAGGCCAGGTACAAAATTTAGGCCAAAGAGGAAGGCAAGCTTAACAGCAACCCAGATTGAGTCTTGCAAGACAAAGTTTCCACAGAGTAAAATAACTGCATATGAGGGTTAAGTCTACGTGTCAAGTTGGCTAGGCTACAGTGCCCAGTTGTTTGGTCAATTGCTAGATGTTGTTGTAAAGGTATTTTTCAGACGTGATTAATATTTAAGATATGGAAACAACCTAAGTGTGCATCAATGGGTAAATGGATAAAGAAAATGTAGTACATATACAAAACAGAATATTATTCAGCCATAAAGAAGGACATGTTGCCATTTGCAACAACATGGATGGACCTTCAGGGCATCATGCTAAGTGAAGTAAGTCAGACAGAAAAAGGCAAAAATTCCAAATGATCTCATTAATATGATATTGTAGAATCTAAAAATAACAACAACAACAAAAAAACAGAAAAAGAAAAACAAAAACAAAAAACAAGCTCACAGATACATAGAAGAGATTGGTGGTTGCCAGAGGTGGGGAGAGGTGAAATGGGTGAAGTCAAAAGGCACAAACTTTCAGTTGTGAAATAAGTCATGAGGATCTAATCTACAGCATAGTAACTATGATTAATAATCCACTGTTATCTGAAAGATGCCAAGAGAGTAGTAAATCATAAAAATCTTGTTCACAAGAAAAAACTAACTACATGAGGTGATGAATGTTAGTTAACTAGACATTGTGGTTAACTATTACTGAATCATAATACTGAACATCCAAAACTAACATAATGGTGTATATCAATTATACCTCAACTTTAAAAAACAAATACTCAAATCATTAGACTTTGCATAAAGCAGACTGACTATTCTCCATAATGTAGATATGCCTCATTCAATCAGTTGAAATCCTTAAAAAGATAAGATTTAAGATTTTCTGAAGCTCAAGACTGACATTTTACCTGAATTTTCAGATTGCTGGTCAACCCTACAAACTTCACATTTGCCAGCCCCAATAATCATGTGAGGCAATTCTTTAAAATAGATCTTCCCCCTGCCCTCTGTATATATGTATGATAAATCTATATAACAAATCTCTCTCAGTTCAGTTTCTCTGCAGAACGCCAATACACTGCATAAATAAGATACTATTAGGAGGAAGAAATTCATCATATAAGAGAAAAAACTGTTTTCCAGGAGATAACTGTTACTAGACAATTAATAGACGGGGTCTCTCACAAAAAGGAGGCTGGTAGAATCTAGGCTTGGCAACACTTCAGGAGCTATCAAGCTACATTTTCACATTCGTTGTTTTGTTAACAACGGTGGTGTTAATTTAAGCCACTCAAATATTTCAACTGACATTTCAACCTTCACAGGTTTGACTATAGTGTGATTTGCTGGTATTGTTGTTGTCCGTTTTCCAAGTTTAAAATAATAAGGCTACTGCGCCCTACTGCTAAAATAAGTCCTAAGGGATTACTGGCCTGGTCTGACTGAGATGACCATGTTACAAGTATCTCCCTGAGAAAAACAAAGAGACCCAAAGCCGTGCTGTATACCTACGTGTCTTACACTGTCCTTGTCACCCACCTAAGGTGATCCACCAGGTGTGGCTCTGTAGAACTTTCACCACTTTTAGTTTGGGTGAACATAGTAAGAAATGGCAGAGTGGTTTGGCTCGGTGGATAGAGCGTCAGCCTGCAGACTGAAGGGTCCCGGGTTCGACTCTGGTCAAGGGCATGTACCTTGGTTGTGGGCACATTCCCAGTGGGGGGTGTGAAGGAGACAGCTGATCGATGTCTCTCTCTCATTGATGTTTCTGGCTCTCTATCTCTCTCCCTTCCTCTCTGTAAAAAATCAACAAAATATATTTAAAAAGAAAAGAAAGAAAAAATAAAGAAATGGCAGGGTGAATTCTGAAATCTAAGGGAAAAGTCATTTGAGTTAGGAAAATTATCTCAGAATTTCCTCTTTAAATCACCAATTTGTAATAATAGATTAAATTCTACTTGCTAGCCCAACTGGTGTGGCTGGTGGTTGAGCATCAATCCATGAACCAGGAGGTTACAGTTTGATTTCCAATCAGGGCACATGCCCAGATTGTGGGCTCAATCCATAGAAGGTATGCAGGAGGCAGCCAGTCAATGATTCTCATCATTAATGTTTCTATCTCTCTCTTCTTTTCCCTCCCCCCACCTCTTGAATCAGTAAAAGCATTTTTTTAAAAACTGACTTGCTAGAACTCTAGCTGAAATGTACCATTGTTTCCCCTTCCAATTCAGGGATAACAAGAGGCAAGAATGTGAAAGCAGAATGCTGCCTCCAGCTGAAAAGCAGTCCTGGGATCCTTTGAGTCAAAGGCAGCCCTTGTTTGGCCACCTCTAGAATCAACACCAACTTTTCAGGACATAGTGAGTTGTCTCTTTCACTTCTCTAACAAAGATATCTTGGTGAAAACACATAAATCCTAAATATACATTACTTGCTAAATATTGATAGAAACAGCTCTTGTTTGACCTTTGAGTAGCAAAGCTCTAGGAACTCCAGGAAAGCTTCCTTTAATCTGATGTTCACCCAGAAGCTACAGTTGTGCTAATAAGGCAGGACAGCATATTGCAACTCATCAAGAACAGAAAGGGGACCTGACCGGCTGGATGTGAGATAAGCTAGCTATCTGTAGATACCCTGCCCCTTGCTCTCAAGCCTTACTTACTCTAGGGATGGGAGGGATTGGAAAACTGTCAACAGGGATCTGCCTGAGTCAATAGGGTGGCATGACTTGCCAAGGTAGACACCACCCAGGAAACATGTGTCATCTCAGCCATAGACTTGCACAGAGAGAGGCTAGAGTGGAACAAAGATGGTGGAACCCTGCCCCAGTGTGCACACCCACTTTTGGCACCTGGATAATTAGGACAGTGGGGCAGGGTTCCATGCAGCTCTTCCCATCCCCACTGGACAGGTCCTGGTCTTCCTGGCAGGATACTTCCTTTTCTGACCAAAACATTTAAGTTCTACGGTCTCACTCCTTTTCAAAATTTGGATTCTGCCATCCAAATAGTGGCTTATAATGGGTAGAGTATCCCAAAGTCAAAAGAACAATTTTGCTTTTGGTCCATCAGATATTTTACGCCCTAAACTCTTTGGGACAAGTCAGTAGTCTGATATGGTAACTCTTCTCATTCTACCACTGTCTGTTTTATTGCATCAGCCAAGTGGAGTATATCCAGTCATTCTGTGGACAGTGAAGGAGGTGGAGCCTAACAAAAGCATAGCTTTAAACAGAGGCAAAAGTATAAATTGTAGCAGAAGAGGGTAAGGGAGCAATGCCCATGTGCCTCCAGGGAAAATAGAAAATATGTTGAATATCCCAAGGACCTACCATTTGGGCCTGGTTCAGGAATAGGATAGTTCTCCTAAAGAAAATAAAACAGAAAAATCATTTAGCATGCATAATAAATTTACCTTATGAACATTTTCATTTTATTTTTTCTTTAAAATATATTTTATTGATTTTTTTACAGAGAGGAAGGGAGAGGAACAGAGCTAGAAACATCGATGAGAGAAAGACACCAATCAGCCGCCTCCTGCCCCTGACCGGAATTGAACCGGGAACCCACCCCAGTCCGCAGGCCGATGCTCCATCCACCGAGCCAAACCGGCTTTGGCAACATTTACATTTTAGAAACATTAAAGTGGAGTTTCATTCAAATGTTTCTATTTAGAGTTAACACTGTTGCTGGGTGGTTGCCAGAGGGGCTACACTGCATAGTGCTGCATTCACATCACTCAACGTTTGCCTAGGACTCAAAGTATGCTGTGTGCGTCCCCAGGTGAAAGGATGTTTGGGCTGCCACCTAGATTTGCATTCCTTACCATATCCTTCTCTCCTGAAAACACTGTGAAGATACAGATTTGTTTGGTCTGGCTAAGTTGGGCAGGGAAAGTTTGAGAGTGTTTCTAGCAGCTACATGAGAGCAGCTCCAAGGGCTGAAAAAAGTGTGCAACTGCTTTTTCCTGTACACCAGGACACAGACCAACACTTGGCCCTCTCTTTCAAAACACCCTATGGAGTTTTAGAGGTCCTCTGGGAATACATGGGACCTGTGCACAGATTGAAAAAGCAACCTGATTATTTCAGGGTTCGCAGCTATTTTTATATATTTTAGAGAAAGGAAGGGAAAAAAGAAAAATTGATTTGTTGTCCCATTTATTTATGCATTCATTGGTTGATCCTTGTATGTGCACTGATTGGAGATCAAATCCACAAACTTGGCATATTGGGACGATGCTCCAACCAACTGAGCTGCCCAGCTAGGGTACAGCTATCATTATTTCCCCTCAATATCAACTGGCTAGGAAATTCCTGGTGATGAGGAAGGACAGTGAGTGGGCAAATCCAAGTGGTTTATTTTATTAACTAAAGGCCCAATGCATGAAATTTGTGCAAGGGTACGCTTCCGAGACCTTCCCCCCCTACCCCCCCACCCCCGGGTCATTCTGGAAAGTTGTTCTGCCATCCATTTAGTTAGCATATTAGCTCTTTATTCTATAGGATTCTTTGCTTGCAGTCTAAAAGAGGAAGAAGAGATATGAAATGTTCACAGTACCTACATGTGCCAGTCAGTGTTCTGGGCTTTACACATCTCATGGCACACGGTCCTCATCAAAGCCCAAAATTTGCAGATGAGAAACCTGAGGCTGGGAAGTTCAATAACTTGATCAAAATCATACTGCCAGAGTGGATACATCAGGGCTGTGTCTGATTCCTAAGCCTGCTTCAATGCATCCCACTGCACCCCCAAGGTGAAATATGCCTTTTCTCCTTCAGGGGCGGTGATGCAAGGAGCCATCTATAGGGTGATGAGATCGGGGGTGGGCCACACACAGAGCACTCTGGGAGGGACACTATTCAAAGCTTTCCTGTTGAAAGCTTCCCCAAGATGCTTTTATGGGTAGCAATACACAGCATGGGGCTATTTAGCTAACAAGATAAATAACCTTAATGCCAAAGACCAATGCCTTCAATCTCTTTGGAACCAGGTAGTGTTCTGCTCCAAACCTGGTTTCTTATACTGGTTAAATATCTATTCTCCATAACAGTGTTTCCATGGAAGGTCTGATGTTCTCACTCATCTCAGATTACCAGCCCTTTATGTTGAAGTACCTCAACGCTAATTTGAACTCCTTGCTTCCAGTGAAACAAAGCACAAAGTGATCATGCTAATGCTGGCCAACTGCTTTGTATCAGGTTCTGTGCTAAGTGCTGTACATGTATCACCTCGTTTAAACCTTACAACAGCCTGTGTGGTACCTTCTGTTATTTTCTCATTTTCCATATGATGAGACTGAGAAGGGTGAGATTTAGCAAACTGCCCATAGAAATCCTAAGGTAGTAAATGGTGGAGCTGCATCCAAGGCAGCCTCATGTGGGCAGAAAAGCTCAAGCAGTTTTTCATCTCTTAATTTAAACTGGCTACATCTGCAAGGAAGGAAGACAGATGGGAGGGAGGGAGACAGAGAAGGAGGATAGAGAAATCCATTTAGAAATGGGCAACTCAGGATAACTATCACCAAAATCTTTTTCAAAGAAGTTGCTGGTCCCACATTTGACATTATACAACACAGAGACTGCTGTATAGTTGTTTCTGTGATACTGAGTGAAATTTTAAACTGTAGCCTTTATTTCAAACATGGAAATGCACCCTATTCTGCCCCCTAAAGGCACTAGTAGGCAACTTCTCAGGCACAGAGAAAATTCCTCAGCCATACTACTCTTCAGGCTAGACCTGAACACCTATTTGAGTGTAAACTGGGGGTTGGGGATTAAGATTCCAGCTCACAGCAACTGTTGGGCACACCGAGCAGGCCCTGGGTGTCACTTAGACATTACCACTGTAAATATTTACTACTATAGATCAGCTTTGACCTTCCCACAGGAGCAAGGCTGCAGTGACCTTCCCAGACACTAGGAGGTGCTGCGCCAATAGCCTGGTTTTTCCTTAGCAGCAGAACACACTTTCTGGAGATGAGGCGATTATTTTTTTAATATATTCTTTCTTGATTTCAGAAATGAAGGGAGATACAAACATCAATGATGAAGAATCACTGGTTGGCTGCGTCTCGCAGGTCCTACACTGGGAATTGAGCCTGCAATCCTGGCATGTGCCCTGACTGGGAATCAAACCATGACCTCCTGATTCATAAGTTGATGCTCAACCACTGAACCACATCAGTTGGGCTTTATGGAGAATTTAAATACCTTTCCCCACAAACCAACTTTCCTTTTATGCCCTTTTTCTTGCTGACTCGCATTACCCTTACAACTCAGCTTGACTCCTGACTCCCCTCTCAGCAGGAGACATGCCACCCGAGCACAAGACCATGCTAAAGATCAGCCCTTAAGTTGGAAAGTATCATCCCAAACCCAGCTGTGGAGCTCTCAGTGTAGTGGAAAGCTATCACAGCATGGTTACTAACAAAACCTTGCTTTTTGTTCATGGTTCCTTGCTTTTTGTTGGTGAGGTTGGCTACAATCCTGTTTACTCAATCTCATTTTCTTTCTCAGGATTTGATAGAGATATTCTTTCATTTATCCTGCTTCTCATTCATCAAAGTTCCTTAGTTCCTCTGATAACTGGAATTTTCACTCTTATTTCCACGGCCCAATCAGGCACAGTCAAGGGTTCCTAAACCAAATTTCTTACCTGTGAGTGATAGTAACCAGATGAACTGAGCAACTAATTGTTCTTTATGTAGTTATGTCAGTTTTCCAGCATTTTTTTCACCTTCAGTCAGAGTTTACATAACAGATTCTCCCTTCTATCCTCTTGAGATCTTCCCATTTGTGCCCCCCCCCCCAACCCCACCACTGCCACCACCTGAATAAATCATGGAAATACTGTGAGAACATGGAATCATCTCAGGTGCCTCTAGCATCCTAAATGTTATCTTGCTTTTCCTAAATATATTTTCTCAAATTAGCCTAAATAAGTTTCTAAATATATCTTAATGGTCCCCTTTCCCCTACTTCCACCTGCACATCTGAGTTCACACCATCAATATAGTATTTTGCATGGGTTGTAACACTGGCCTCAACATGAGAATAAATCAGAGGAAGGTGCCTTTTCCCTCCTCCAGACAACCTGAGTGGTGCAGTGAAGATCCTCGAATCGCCTGTCCATGTACAAACCCAGGCTCCCTGCCATCAGCTTTGTGGCCTAAAGGTAATTACATAACCTCTTTGTGCCCTCAATCTAATCCTGTTTAATGAAGATAATCATAAAAGAGATTACCCAACTCAGTAAATAAGATAGCAAGTTCTTTTTCTATAATTAGCTCCCAGTATGGCTGAACCAGCTCTGGACAACCTTGTCCTTTTCCTTTTGAAAGGGTAAAGATTTTATTATTTTGGAGGAAAGTTGTATTTCTCTTGTTTTCTTTCATTTAAAAAAATATTTTAATTGATTTCAGAGAGGGAGAGGGAAAGAGAGATAGAAACATCAATGATGAGAAAGAATCATTGATCAGAGATAGCTTCCACTGGGGATCGACCCCACAACCAGGGCAGGTGCCTTGACCAGAAATTGAACCACGATCTCCTGGATCACAAGTCTACTCACACTGAGGCACATCTAGTTCGACTGTATTTCCCTTATTTCCATGTCACTACTAGAGAACTTGATTGCTCCTTTAAAGGCAGGGATATGGAAGAATATGAGGTAAGATGCAAGCAATTTTAGACTTCATTCTATCAATTGTAAATGATATGTAAAGCTATAGTCCCTGCCTCAGAGTGAGGAACAGAGCAAGCACGGTTCCATGAAGGTGGTCATCCATGCCCCAGGTCCTCAAAGCCCACCTTCTCCCGCTTGCCAGGTCTCCTGTCAACCAGTTGG
The DNA here is from genome assembly GCA_011751065.1 of Lasiurus cinereus. Classification (NCBI taxonomy): domain Eukaryota; kingdom Metazoa; phylum Chordata; class Mammalia; order Chiroptera; family Vespertilionidae; genus Lasiurus; species Lasiurus cinereus. The sequence goes on from JAAGEH010000076.1 coordinate 55,320,900, forward strand.
CTGGCTGTACTGCACTTAGGGAAAGCAGAGCAGAAGGCCTTATTTTTGCTTTTCTGCCCTGTCAATTTTCCTCCCTTAAGAATGCCTAAGGGGTATTTTGAGGGTGGAAGGAAAATCCAAAGATTTCCCAATTGACCATTTTGTCATTAAGAGACTTTGTTCTTGGCACTGGTCCTGGCAAATGGGATCAAAGTAGAAAGGGAGGACCTTGAGTGACATCAGCTTCCCCTCACCCTCTGCCTTCCTTTCTCTCCCAAAGTCCACTCAGCCAGTCTCCAGCCCCGGCTGTCAGTGCTCCAAGCCTCCTGAATTCTTAAACTCACTCTGTGCTCATTTGCTTACCTCCCAGGAACCATTTCACCACTTGTTGATTCCGCTACTTCTTCAAAATCCCACATGAGGTAGGAAGTGAGAGGAAAGAGGCATTTGGGATGACTTCCTAATTCCCGTGGGAATTGGGAGAGATTTAGGTTTGGATGTGTTGAGATTGTGGTGTTTGGGGACATCCAGGTGAACTGTCCAGTAGGTATGAATCATGAACTCGGAATGAAAGAAACAAAAACCTGCAAGAAGGCTTCTCACTGAAACCAGTTTGGCTCAGTGGATAGAGTGCTGGCCTGCAGACTAAAAGGTCCCAAGTTAGATTCCGGTCAGGGGCATGTACCTCAGTTGCAGGCACATCTCCAGTAGGGGGGCGTGCAGGAGGCAGCTGATCAATGTCTCTCTCTCATCCATGTTTCTTACTTTCTATCCCTCTCCCTTCCTCTGTAAAAAATCAATGAAGTGTATTTTTTTTTAAAAAAGAATGCTTCTCTATCCTCACTAGCTGGGAAGGTGACCCCTTCCTCTCAGAGCTTCTTCAGCACCTAGAACTGAATCCATGCAGGATGGGTAAAGGATTATTTAATTTTCAGCTATGATAAATAAATAAGCTTGAAAAATAATTTCCTCCTAATTCAAAACGTGTGAACATAACCATACACGAACTTACTAGACAATTATTTTTTCTTTGAGGTACAAAAATGATTATTTAGAATGAGAAATAAAACCACAATGAATCACAAACGTTAAGAAAGCTGATAGTATGACAAAATTCAAAAGACAGAAATAACAAATCTTCATGGAACTCATTAACGTTTAAACTTGATCCTGACATATAACTCTCTCTTCTTTATAATTAAGATCAACCCATAATCCTAAAATTACTTTCCCTTTAACTTGTTCTCTTCACACACAGCTAATTCTAAAACATTCAGGTGTGCAGCAATGCCTGGAGAGATATATGTAAATTCTATAGATAACTCTCCATGGTATTCAGCTCCCTGGACAGGAAGATTGTGTTGTTCCTGTTCTCCCTATCCAGATGCTTGTGCCTAAAATCTGGTAGAGCTGGCTATCAGGAATAAGGGAGATAAAGTGTAAACAAATAAATGTTTCATCCACAATTAAAAAAAACATTGCAGAAAAATAAGTTTGTGAAGCATTGTAAGGATTGAGTATTCTCAAATTCTCAAATATAGAAACTAACTCATGCTTTGAAGTTCATCCTTTCTGAGATTAATCCTTAGTAAATAAGTTAGCCTAGTTGAAACTGGTTTGGCTCAGTGGAGAGAGCGTCGACCTGTGGACTGAAAGGTCCCAGGTTCGATTCCAGTCAAGGGCATGTACCTTGGTTGCAGGCACATCCCTAGTAGGGGGTGTACAGGAGGCGGCTGATTGATGTTTCTCTCATCGATGTTTCTAACTATCCCTCTCCCTTCTTCCTTGTAAAAAAAATCAATAAAATATATTTTTTTAAAAAGTCAGCCTAACTTCTTGATTTAAGTAAAACAGACATGTCTATTTTATTAGAGTTTTATAAAAATAAGTTCATAACTGACTTTGATGTCTATGAAATATTTCTAGAGGTTAAGTGATTTAAAAAAAAAAAGAATTCATAAACGATAGCTTGCTGACAGCTGAAGGCATTTCAATCTACATGTTATTGCCTCCTCCTGGCCAAACAGCCAGAGGTAGTTCCTCCAATCTGACAATGGATTCTGTATACTAAAACCTTAACCTTTGATATGCATATCTACCTTGCCTTAGGACAATTGTGTTAATAAAAAGCAAGGGGTCAAGACAAGGGAGAACTTGGTTTCTTTAGCCAAGCTCCTCTGGCCCTCCAAAATTATGTTTTGTTTCTGGACTCTTGGTTAATTTACATACAGCACCTTCACCAGATTCCTGAACCCCTTCTAGATGCCGAGAAACACACACTGGCATTTATAGAAGACATCAAAGACTCCTCCAGAATGAGAAGTTGCTGACATTAGAGGTAGGGAGCTGTCCCAAAACATCAACTAAGCCTGTATAACTATGGATTGGCATTGAACTCTGAATTATTTGATTGTCTTCACCTGTTTGCTAATTATGTTATTCATACAAATACCTATACTTGTTTTTTGATTTTTCTTTTCTTTATATATTGTATTGATTTTTCGCAGAGAGGGAGAGGGATAGAAAATTAGAAACATTGTGATGAACAACAAGAACCTACAACCAAGAATAATCTATCCAGCAAAGCTATCATTCAGAATTGAAGGGCAGATAAAGACCTTCACAGAGAAGAAAAAGCTAAAGGAGTTCATCAACTCCAAACCAGTATTATATGAAATGCTGAAAGGTACTCTTTTAGAAGAGGATGAAGAAAAAGGTAAAAGACAAAAAATTATGAACAACAAATACACATCTATCAACAAGTGAATCTAAAAATTAAGTGAATTAAAAATCTGATCAACAGAATAAACTGGTGAATATAATAGAATCAGGAGCACAGAAAGGGAGTAGACTGATAATTCTCAGGAGGACAAAAATCATAAAGCATCAAACAGACTGTGAAATTATAGCAGAAAGATTAAAGTTAGGTGAGGTAAATAAGTGATCAATCAAAGGACTTGTATGCATGCTTATAAACATAACCAATGATCACAGACACTGGGGGGTCGGAGGGAGGGGGGGCAATGGGGAGATATGTATAAAAAAATTAATAAAAATTAATTAAAAAAAATAACTAACTTAAAAAGGAAAGATTAAATTTAAAAAAAAGAAAGAAAATTAGAAACATCTATGAGTGAGAGACATCGATCAGCAGCCTCCTGCATGCCCCCTATTGAGGATGTGCCCGCAACCAATGCACATGCCCCTGACCAGAATCGAACCTGGGACCCTTCAGTCCGCAGGCAGGCACTTTATCCACTGAGCCAAACCGGTTTTGGCTGGATTTTTCTATATAGTCCCACTGCTTAGATTACTGAACATGTGTAAAATAACTGTTGATACTCTTCATGGCATATGTAAATGTGATACTAGATGCCAAACACAGAAAAATGAGACTGAAGGCAAACCTTGGGTCATAATGGTTCAGAAGATAGTAATAATCTAGAGTGCTTTCTTTTTTTCACAATGAAGGCCATAAGACCTGACTGCTTTCCATTGACCTACCTTTCCCTTTATGGGAAAATTCCACTCCAACTCATATCCCATAGTTATGGCATTGCTCCATCCCCAGTGGTCAAGATAATGTAGATACTGAGACTTCCTAGGAACAAGCCTTCTTAGCTCTGGGAGACTGATCACACTATTAGAACAAAAGTCTGGTCATTGATATGAAATGAAAAAGGACTTCTATGGAAATTAATCTGCCAAAGCTGGTCTGGCTCAGGGGATAGTGCGTTGGTCTGCAGACTGAAGGGTCCCGAGTTCGATTCTGGTCAAGGGCATGTACCTTGATTGCAGGCACATCCCCACATCCCCAGTGGGGGGTGTACAGGAAACAGCTGATCGATGTTTCTCTCTCATCAATGTTTCTAGCTCTCTATCTTCCCTTTTTGTAAAAAATCAATAAAGTATATTTTTTTAAAAAGAAAAAGTAATCTCACAGGGTGATCCTAAATTCCTAACTGGGACAGTCACAGATATAATAACTCTTTTTAAAATGAGTTTTTGTTGATTTTAGCGAGAGAAGGAGAGAGAAAAGAAACATCAAGCTGCCTCTTGCACATCCCCACCAGGGATGGAGTCCACAACCTGGGCATGTGCCCCAAATCGAACCAGGGCCCTTTGGTGTCTGGGACTACACTCAAAACCACACCAGCCAGGACTATAACTTTTTTAGTAAAAGGCTTCTCTTTACCTTAAGTAAGCCCTGGCCATTCTTTCTCTGCATCTAGGTTAACACACCTTTTTTTTTTATTAATATATTTTATTAATTTTTTTACAGAGAGGAAGGAAGAGTGATAGAGCTAGAAACATCGATGAGAGAGAAACATCAACAAGCTGCCTCCTGCACACCTCCCACTGGGGATGTGCCCACAACCAAGGTACATGCCCTTGACCAGAATCGAACCCGGGACCCTTCAGTCCACAGGCGGAAGCTCTATCCATTGAGCCAAACCGGTTTTAGTGGTTAACACACCTTTGAAAAACACTTTCAGACTCCTTCTTTTAATATATAACCACTCCTTTCACACCTCTCCTAAAGCAGACCAACCTCAAGAGAGCACAAAATCTCATTTCTTGTTTCCTGGCATATCTTTTTTTGGATAATTCTTACAACACCTTCAACAATTAGCTCAAGCAGCATCCATCTCTGGGACCTCCATCTTGGGCCAAAAGCCTTTCCCTGTGGGGCCTTTACTCTCTCTGACCACCATTCAAAAACTCACATTGTTGTATTGTTACTGCATCCGTCTTATCTCCCTAGAGCAGACAGATGTTTAGGTTAGGGGCAGTGTTCCCCCGCTCTGGGGACCCAGCTGAGTAACCTGCTGGGTCTCTCCAATCTCGATCTTGGTGATGCATGTTCTCTTTGAGGGGGAAGGATGTGTTAGGGAGCAAAAGAGATGGCTGGCCCCCATTCCACTTACTGCTATCCTAAGCCCATCTGAGGTGAACTTTGTCAAGGGAGCCCTGGCACACTCCCAAAGCTGACTTTGCAGCTCCCTAAACTCCTAAACTTTGGCCTCAGGAGCCATCGAGCACAGGCAGGTCTGGCTGGAGGAGAAACATACTAGTACATAATGTTTTTAAAGGTACAGGGAGCAGGATCAGAAAGGGAAAAGGCTGGAAAGTGAACCAGATGTGGACTAAGGGAGGCAAGGAAGAAAGGAGCTTTATGGACATAGAGACTTTCAAGACCAGGAGTCTGGCAGAGGCACAGGGAACACCAGGAGTCCTGGGGATGCAGGCTGTGCTGGAAGGAAGGCAGGAAGGAGCCGAGTACCTACTTAAGAGCTGGGCAATCTCCTGATCATAATAATCCTGCAAAGGAGGCTTTATCAGCCCCAAGCAAGGGGGATTAAATACGAGTTCTACAGCTTTTAAATGTCCCTCTGGCCCCCCTTTCTGCCCTGCACTGTCTGCCCAGAGAAATTTAGGGCACGTGCGAAGTCAGGCAGCCTCCCAGGTATCTCTTCTGAAAAGTGCAATGACAGAGGCGTACTAGCAGTCACCTCGCAACCGCCCCGAGCTCCAGCCACGTGCCGGCCTTGGACTCTGTTCCGGGAGGCGCGCGACACCAACCCGGCTCTCCGCATCACATGCCAACCGCCTACCTCCCCTCCCCCCAACATGGTAACGAACTAGGATCTGCGTGGCCGGGACCCGTGAGGAGCAGCGGCCGCGCAGGAATTGGCGAGCGGTCCCATCGAGGCTCCAAGGCCAGAGGGCAGGGTCGGGCTCGGCTCCCCACGCCCCTTTCCCGCTTTACCAGGCGCAGGTCCCCGGGTCCGTGGACCACCAGAGACAGGTTCTCGGGCTTGGCCGCCGCCATGTCGCTCTTCTCTCCTGGCTGGAAGCTGCAGTCCGCCGGACGCTCGGAGGTTCTGGCGGCTCCCGGCCGAGGGTCGGGGGTAGAAGACTGGAGGCGGGCTTGGACTTGGGCGAGGCGGTGCGAGCCCGGCGGGGGGCGGGGCTTCCTCGTCCCTGACAGCCTGGGCGGGGCTAGTGGGAGGGGCCAGGCCCATCCTCCCCACCCCCATCACTCTCCTCTGCCCCCCACTCTCTGCTTCCCCCTTGCTAGAGCCTCTAAGAACGGATGAAGGTCTCTCGGAGAGGAAGCAGATCCGCAGCCTTCATCTGCTGCACACCTTTCTGTCAGCCTCACATCCCATCAGACGTTGCTGCCTTGAAAGCAGCTGGCACAGGCAACAGCCACCAGACCAGTGTTCTCAAACTTTGGCTGCAGAAGAATGGGGATGTGCCATGTGAGGCAGGTTCTTGGGATCAGCACTGAGAGGCTGATAGTCGAAGTGTAGGTCTGAGGAGAAGCCTGTGGGTCTGTATTGTTAGCGCTGGAATGCAGAGGCTGAGAAACGGGAGCTTCACTGATGTTGGCCTGGTGTCTCCAGCATCCAGCAAAGCACCTGGCACAAGAAGGAGTGAATGAGTGAACGGGTACATTAATGTAGGGAAACTGTGAAATGGAGAGCATGTGAGATCTTGCTCCCTGGCATATGTCAAACATAAAAATTTGACTTAAACATAAAAATTCTCAAAAAGAAGAAACAGCTGTGAAATGGAATCTGTGAACCTCTTTCTCCTCACTGGCTCTGCTTCTTATGACAGAAGCAGGATTTCTGCCTAAATTATTCTGTCAAGCCTCTCTCTCCTCTTAGAAACAGTAAAGTTTTCTTCTAACGGGAGAGAGCTGCCCAATGGACAGGCTAACTTCATAAAGGCCCTTCCCTCCTTTCAGAACAGCAACCAGGATTTCATTCCCTATAGCCTCTTTTCCAGACACGCTGCCAGCTCCTTTTATCTCCTCCTTGAGACCTTCCTCCAGCCCTTCAAAGATGCCCCTGTTTGGCACTTACTGCATGCCCACGTATGGGACATAGCCTGTGCTTTTGTGGACAAAAGAAGCCACTTGTTGACCTGACAAGCGCAGGAGAGGCCTTGCATGGAGGTCTTGCAAGCTCAAACACCTAACTACAAAGGATGGTCTGAAATGATGGTGGGCAGTTACGTCCTAGGCCCATCTCTTCACTGACAAGGTCAACCTTTACCTGAACTGAGTCTGTCTGTCTTTTTGCATCTATGATAACATACTCTTGAAGTGTCTGGGTAACTTGTAACTTCCTTTTTTCTGTAGCCCCTGGGGCACAACCTACTGTGCTGGGTGCCAGGACAGATACCACAAATTCCTTCATTATCATGTTTATAGTTCCTGCACCCACCTAAGTATGTGTCCATCATTTTACCTTTTACAGATTAAGGAGGTGGGATAAAGCAAAACGGGCATTTTGCTTTATCCCACCTCCTTAATCTGCCCATTTTGCTTTATCTCAACTCCTTAACCTGTCACCAAACATCCCTCCTTTGTTTGCAATGTATACTTAGGTGGGTGCAAAAACGATTAACAAGAAATTTGTGGTATCTGTCCTGCAGCCCAGCACATTAGGTTGTGCCCCAAGGGGTCCAGAAAAAGGGAAGCTACCAAGGCTACATTATTATAGATGCAAAAAGACAGATAGGTTCAGTTCAGGTAAAGATTGACCTTGTTGGTGAAGATACTGGCCTAGGATGTAACTACCCACCATAACTGCTTTTAGTTAAAGTTTAATTTCAGACCATCCTTTGTGGTTACTTTAGGTCTCTGAGTTTGCAAGACTGCCATGCAAGGCCTTCCCTGAGCTTGTCAGGTTAGCACATGGCTCCTTTCGTCCACAACAACTTCAACAAGTTGTCAATACATTTCTGCTATGAAAACAAAGAATGAGAGAGAGGCCAAAAAACCAGGCTTTATTAGAGGAGAAGGATCCTGCCAGGCTGTCTCGCAAGGGAAGAACAGCAACACGTGCAGAGGGCAATACGCCTTTTGAGGGGAGGAATGGGAAGAAATGGGGGCTTAAGGTACTACTGGGCATGCGCTGATTGGTGGCTTCATATAAGGCACGTGATGAGGCACTTAGGTACTTAGGAATCAAGGCTTAGGGTATTTGGCAAGTGCTGATTGTTGGTATAGTCCATATAAGGTGCCTGGTTAGGTGCTCAGGAATGTCCAGGCCGCAGGTGCAGGATACATCATACTCCATCGTCCATCAGTTGGGAGAAGGAAGGATCTATCAAAAACTTATTTGGAATTTATAATTTATGGGATGCATATCCTCTGGGGTCACTAATATAGAAGAAGGGAGACTTTAGCCCAGGGAACATGTTATCATAGACACTGGGTTACTTCAGGTCTGGATTATTCAGTGTACTAACAAGAAATCTTGATTTCCAGATTTTTCCATTTAGTCATCAACTATTTAATTATCCAAACCCAGTTACTTACAACAAAAGAAACAAAAACAAGCCAAAAAACAACCATAAGATTTCTTGCAGACTTGGAAATGTTACCAATGAAAGTTAAATTATAGGCAATGGATAAGATGTATGAACTTCCCTAAGGAACTACTAGTAATAATGTCACAGAATAGTAAGAAGCTAGGAAAATTCCAGGACAAGCAGAATAGGGAAACTAAGACAATTAACAGCAGTTTGCAGCCATCTATAATGGTTTGCACTTCCCCCCAACTAGAGGGGAGAAATAGCTTAAATCACCCTACTCAGGGAGATGGATAACAGAAATTCAATTACCTTATCTCTAGGGAGGAAAGCTCAGGAGGTCCTGGTCCAAACTGCATGACTAGCAACCTTGGTACTTGAGTTCAGGCTAGGAAAGAATTCGGAGCCAAGACCCAAGCCATAAGAGAACATTTAGAAGAAGTAATTTCTAGAAGAAATGGGCTTAGGAAACAAGTTACAGAGGTAAAGGAAGGGCCCTTGGAGCTTGGGAGTGAGTAAGCTAATAGTAATTTGGGGAGTGAGGGGGGAGGGAAAAGCACAGGCCTGCACCCGGGAGAGAGACCACACTGGGTCCTCCATTAAGGGTTTTCAGGGTGGAGATTTTAGGGGAGGTCCTAGGAAAATGATCTCAATAGATAATTCAGTAGCTTTCCAGGTGTGTCCATTCAGGGTTGTGGTCTCCACTGATTGATGGGCGAGCATCAGGGCAGAGGGCATTATTAATGCAGCTGGTCCTGATGTCAGCTGTAGCTGGGTTTGTTGCTTATCTGGGCCTGGAGCTGAAATACAACTGAGGCACAGATCTTATCTCTAGTGAGAAAAGGTAAGAGGGTTCTGGTCTAAATTGCATGACCAGTGGAATGCTATGGGAGGAAAAGTCATCCTGGGGGCTAGATCCCATCCTACAATTGATTGTGCTTTGCTAGGCACCTGGGGCTTTCCATCCTTGTGACATTCTGTACCTGGCCCCTTGTTCTTGCTCTGCTCATGTCTAACTGCCTACAACACAACCATCATTATGATGAGGGATATGAAGAAAAAGGTAAGGATACCATGAATTATACAAAAGGGAAACCTATTCCAGCTTGAAAGCAAGGGAAGATTGTCCCCCAGCCCCCCAAAGTATCATATGAGCTGTACTTGAAAGTTTTGGGTAGTCATAACAGTGAGGAAAGGGAGAGAGAGTGAGTGTTCCAGGCTGAAGGAGTCCCAGAGTGGGTGGAGATCATCATTAAAAGTCAATGTTGTGGCAGGGCCACAGTGAACAAGGGGACAGAAACTAGGGATGTACGTACATAGGTCTTCTAGTGTTAAACATTTTTTGGAAATGTGGGAGTGCAAGAAGAAATGTAGTGAGGTAAGGGAGACTGAGGATGATGATGAGGATAACCTCAGGAAAGGGCCAATGTAGGTAGACTGGTGACAGCATTTGCTCAGATAAGGAAAGAGCTACAGAGATGGGAGGTTGGTGCATACAGGGCGATTGATAAAATAAGTAAATATATCAAGGATGATGAGATAGGTTTTTCACGGTTGGAAAAGGGAGGTACAAATATGGAAAGAGAAAAAAAACAGAATGAAGCTTGTGTGATGTGTAAAATTGAACAGATCAGTGTAAACTCATGATTTTCAATGTTAAGATAAACATAAATAAATATAGATCTAAATATCTGTACAAGTATGTGTGTTCACTATTAGGACAATTGGTAAAATTAGAATTGGTAAAATTAGGATTAACTGATAGTAATATTATATGTCAATGTAGGAATGCAAGAATAAACTTTTTTGTATTGTACTTGTGACTTTTCTATAAATAAAAATTTAAAAATAAATTTGAAGGAAAGTTCAATAATATATTTGCCTTTATAAGAAAACAGCATAAAGCAGAGATAAAGAAAAAGTTAGGGAAGCAATAGTGAAATATTAGAAAAAATAAATAAAATATGAACTTGGAAAACCTTAGGAGAAAAGTGAAATAAAACAAATCAATTGAAAAATAAAAGCAAAACCAGAATTATCACAAAGAAATAAATATACTGACAAAAACAGTGAAAGACAGAACAGAATTGAGAAAAGTAAGTAAAATTAAATGAACAAGTTTAAAAGAAGAAAGAAAATGATAGATATGGAAGACAGGCAAAAAAAGATCCAATGTTGCATATAATGGATTCCCATATGAAGCAGCCAAAAATATTAGAATAGAAAGCAATTTCAACGTACCATTCAATAGAATCTTCCAAAAATAAAAATGTTTGAATCTACATATTGAAAGGTCATACTATGTCCAAGGAAAAGTGAATATAAAAAGGTCAACACTGAGAAGCTTTGGCTTGATTTCAAAGATAAATAATTATTTGTTTGGACCTTGGCCAGGCAGCTCAGTTGGTTAATATTGTACCAATACACTTATGTTACAAGTTCAGTATGGTCAGGGCACATACAAACAGCAACCAATGAATGAACAAATAGTGGAACCACAGATCAATTTTCTCTCTCAAATCAGTCAATATTCTTCTATATCAGTGGTTCTCAATCTTCCTGATGCGGTGACCCTTTAATACAGTTTCTCATGTTGTGGTGACCCACAACCATAAAATTAGTTTCGTTGCTACTTCATAACTGTAATTTTGCTACTGTTATGAATTGTTATGTAAATATCTGTGTTTTCCGATGGTCTTAAGAGACCCTTGTGAAAGGGCTGTTTGGCTCCCAAAAGGGTCGCAACCCACAGGTTATATATATATATATATATATATATATATATATATGATTATATATATATATATACCTACTAAGCAAATTGTCCCCTCGGGAGTTTGACTGTGTGACCAGGAGTTCAATCGCACACTATAACATGCACTGACCATCAGGGAGCAGCATGGAACAAAGGAAGGTCTCGGCTGGCAGCCAGCAGCCAGGGAAGGGAGGCCCTGGCCAGTAGCTGGGAGGAAGGCCCCAGCTGGCAGCTATAAGGCCCCGATTGGCCCTGATTGCCAGCCACGCCTAGAGACCCTAACTGTACATGAGTTTTGTGCGCCAGGCCTCTAGTTTAAAAATAATAATCCTTTCCTTTGGAAATCAAGGCAAATAATCATGTTGCTTACAAGGGAGGGGAAAAAAAATCAGGTTTATCTTAATAGAATTTCCTGTAGCAACACTTATTGAAAGAAGCAATGCCTAAAAAGTCCTCAGGAAAAAATAAGTGTCACCCATACATCTTATACCAGCCAAACCATGGTTTATTTAAAATGGCATTCTGATCTGTAGGTGGTTTGGCTAAGTGGATAGAGAATTGGCCTGTTGACTAAAGGTTGCCAGGTTCAGTTCTGGTCAAGGGCACATACCTTGCTAGCAGACTCCTGCCCAGCCTGGGCCCTGGTAGGGGCTCAGGCAGAGGCAACCAATCAACGTTGTTTCCCTCTCTCTTCTACTCTTCCTAGAAATTAATGGAGGCCTAGCTGGTTTGGCTCAATGGATAGAGTGTCAGCCTCTGAACTGAAGGGTCCCAGTTTAGAGTTTAGTCAAGGGAACATACCCTTCTAAATACTATTCTCCACTACAAGGAATGATTGGGGATCCAGGTTGCAGGCTCAATCCCCAGTAGAGGGCATGCAAGAGGCAGCCGATCAGTGGTTCCCTTTCATCATTGATGTTTTTCTCTCTCTCCTTTTCCCTTACTCTCTGAAATCAATTTAAAAAAAATTTTTAATCAATGGAAAAATATTCTCGAATGAAGATTAACAAACTAAAAGATATAAATTGATTAAATGGCACACTGTGATGTTTTTAATATGCAAGAATTCAATAAATATTGTTTATGTGAGCCTTTCTTGAAGTAACTACTAAAAGATGAACTTAGTCAACCAAGTGATGAATGAGAAATATAGAGCAAAAAGTGGTCTATATAGAGTACAAGAGAAAGCAAAGCAAATATATCAATTTCATTATTTGTTAATATTATAGTATAGCTAAAATAATGCCTAAGAAATGAAGATTAGATGTGTAAGTTAGAGTCACCCACTAAAACAAAAATATTAGCCATTTTTTCAGAAAAAAATACAAAAAAAAAAAACCACATACCACCACATTTTCAAAGTTTTAAAAGAATCTATAAAATAAGTCTTCTAAATTAGGTTCCTAGACCCAATTCCAACCTGAGGGTAGAGGAGGGCTTCCCTGACGCTAACAAACAATTCTCAGACACAAAGTAGGGAGTCCAAAAATTCAACTTTAATTCTGACACTATCTACCAAACATAGCACCAGATTCCAAAGATGAAGAATTCATTCCTAAGAGAAATTCATTCCTAAGAGACTGTGTCTCTTCCCCATGACCCCCGAACACACACACACACACACACACGCACTGTCCCAAGGAGATCCCTGGAAAGGATCTGGGGTGTTTAAGGCGTCCCTGGAGATAAACTTTAACTGTGCAGGTGTGGGAAGTTCAAGTAGTTGCTAGCGAAGACTGCTCTTACCCACGCAGGACCAGAGTGGCAGGCTCAGGACCACAAAGACCAGAGGCTTTAATTTAAATTTTAAGCGTACCCAAAATAATTCATTTAACTGCTGGGGGAATTATACCACATGAAACATATGCAGTTGCAAATTACACAGCTTTTTATTATTTACACACATTCCTGAGCGACTGCAGGTACTAGCTTAGTTAGGGATTCCCGTGGTGTTGTCCTCTGTGGTACAGCAGCTGGGCTGGGCTGGTCCAGGTGCAGGGGCTCGAGTTCTCCCAAGAGCTCAGTCTAGAGTCTCAATTGGGGATTACTAGCCGTTCTTCTGCCATCTGGCAGGAAAAGGAGGGTGGAGTGGCGTTGCTTGTCAAACCAACAAAGGAACTGGCCTTTGTAATGTCTCGACAAGATGAGCATCGTTGGCTGGCAGGGGTCCATATTTAAAGCTTGTTCATACCTGTAGCAGCTCAGGTGGCTATCAATGATTTATGTCAATGCACATAAGTTATCTTAAACACAGTGAGGGGGCTAAGGAGAGTACCTCACTCATTTAACTGTTTATCTTTTTATTTTATTTTTTCACCATACTCCAGTTTCTTTATTGATTAAGTCATTACATATGTGTCTCTATCCCCCCATTATCCATCTATCCCCCCCACTCATGCCCTCACCCTCCTGTTGTCTGTATCCATTGTTTAGGCCTATATGCATGCATACAAGTCCTTTAGGGTTTATCTCTTTCCCCTTACTCCCACCCTTCCCTACCTTCCCTCTGAGGTTTGACGGTCTGATAGATATTTCTCTGTCTCTGGATCTGTCCCTGTTCATCAGTTTATATTGTTCATTATATTCCATAAATTTGTGAGATCATGTGGTATTTATCTTTCTCTGACTGGCTTATTTCACTTAGCATAATGCTCTCCAGTTCCATCCATGCTGTTGCAAATGGTAAGAACTTTTTTACTGCAGCATAGTATTCCATTATGTAGATATACCTACAGTTTTTTATTTTTTAAATATTTTTTCCTTTTTAAAAATATTTTTATTTTTTTAAATATATTTTATTGATTTTTTACAGAGAGGAAGGGAGAGAGATAGAAAGTCAGAAACATCGATGAGAAAGAGACATCAATTAGCTGCCTCCTGCACACTCCACAGTGGAGACATGCCCCCAACCGGAATCGAACCCGGGACCTTTCAGTCCGCAAGCCGATGCTCTATCCACTGAGCCAAACCGGTGTCGGCAAAATATTTTTATTTTTTATTAATGTGTTACATGTGTACATATCTTCCCATTGCCCCCCCATTCCCATGCATGCCCTACCCCCCCCCCAGTGTCTTGTGTCCATTGGTTGTGCTTATATGCATGCATACAAGTTCTTCAGTTGATATCTTATCTACCCCACTTCTCCCTAACCTTCCTACTGTAGTTTGACAGTCTGTTTGATGCTTTACTACCTCTGTACCTATCTTTTTGTCCATCGGTTTATAGCAGCACAATTTACAATAGCTAAAATTTGGAAACAGCCTAGATGCCTGTCAGCAGGTGACTGGAACAGAAAACCATGGTACATCTACACAATGTAATACTATGCTGCATAGAAAAGAAGAAATTCTTACCATTTGCAGCAAACTGGACGGAACTGGAGAACATCAAGTGTTTATCTTGACACAAGTCTGTGTCAGTTCAAGTCCTTATCTCTGGGGTACACACGCTTCAGGGCAGTGGGGAAATGTATCTTTAAGTTTCAAGGAAAGCTAACTTAAACATTTTAATATATATCTATGTATAGATAGATAGATAGATATACATATATCTATCTATACATATATATTAGGCGTTTTGAAAGCATTTTAAAACATTTCTAAATATTACTATGACACACACATACTCAAATGCTAGCCACAAGCTTCTGATCAACTGGCTATAGGTCAGAAGTTCCCACCAACCCCTCCCCACCCCCAACTCAGAATACCAATTGTAATTTGAGGTTGTCACCTGTATTTCTGATCTTTGGGCTGTAAATCAGAGATTCCCACAACCCCCTCCTCGGCTTCAAGTAATTTGCTAGACCAGCTCATAGAATTCAGAGAAACAGGTTACTTACTAGATCACCAGTTTATTATAAAAGGATAGAACTGAGGCACACGCACATGGAAAAGATGCATAGAGCAAGGTACATGGAGCTTCCGTGTCCTCTCTGGGCATGCCACTCACTCGGCACCTTTATATGCTCATCAGAACCCTCATTTTGGGATTTTATGGAGATTTCATTATACAAGTATGATTGACTAAATCATTGGCCATTGGTAATTAATTTCACCCTCCAGATAATCTCCCTTGGCCAAAGGTCAGGGGTGGGGATAGGGAGGTAGGGAGTAGGATTAAAAATTTCAACTCTGTAATCACATGGTTAATTCTGGCAACCAGCCCTCATCCTTAAGTGCTTTCTAAAGGTCACCTTATTAACATAACAAAAGATACTTTTTTTATTCTTGACACATGCAATTCCAAGTGTTTTGTGAATGAAAACCAAATATATATATTTCTTATAAATCACAAAAAAGTAATTATATAAATAATCTGCAAGAACCAAGACCAAATATATTCAATTTGAAAAAATACATATAAGGATCAAACTAGTTTTTTAAAACATATATTTTTAGTGATTGCTTTTCTTTTTAAGAGAGGAGAGAAAGAGAATCATTGATGTGAGGTTAAAATATTGATTGGTTGCCTCCTGTGTGCCCCCTACTAAGGACTGAGCCTGCAACTCTGGTACATGCCCTGATCAGGAACTGAACCAGCAACATTTCAGTGCCTGGGACAAAACCCAATCCAACTGAGCCACACCAGTCAGGGCTGGACTAATTTATTAAAAAGAATTTAGATTGAATTATAAAGTAAAATCCAACTAAAGGTTATTTACAAGGGACCTAATACAAAATAATTCAGAAATCTTCACAATTGTACACAAGAAATCAGAGGTTGTAATTTTAATATCAGGCAAGGTTAACACCAGGACAAATAAGTGCTAAGGTGACAAAGAATAGTTATTTATAATGATCAAAAATGCAATCCACAATGAATTTTCCAAGTTATGAATATTTATGCATCAAACTACATAGCATCAACATGAATATTAATTAAAACATAAAACCACAGTATATACAGGGATAAATAGGAACACACTACAGTAGTCCCCTCTTTATTCAAAAGGGATATGTTTCAAGACCCTCAGTGGATAGTACTAAACCTTATACATACATACCTATGATAAAGCTTAATATATAAATTAGTCACAGTAAAAGATTAACAATAATAACTAAGAATAAAATAGAACAATTATAACCTTAGCCAATTTTCTTAGTGGTTAGAGCATTGTTCTGCAGACTGAAGGGTCTCAGGTTCAATTCCAGTCAAGGGCACATACCTCGGTTGCAAACTGGATCCCTGGTGCTAGTGGGTTGGGATGTATGCAGGAGGCAACTAATCGATGTTTCTCTCTCACATAAATGTCTCCCTTTCTGTGTCTCTTCCCTTCCCTTCCACTATCTCTAAAAAATCAGTGGAAAAATATCCTCAGGTGAGAATTAACAACAAAAACAGAACAATTAGAACAATATACTGTAATAAAAGTTATGTGACTGTGGTCTCTCTCAAAATTTTGTACTCTATTCACCTTGTCCTTGTGATGAAATTAACTGAGGTGGATGACGTAGGTATTGTGACTAGCATTAGATTGCTCTAA
Organism: Lasiurus cinereus; assembly: GCA_011751065.1. NCBI lineage: Eukaryota > Metazoa > Chordata > Mammalia > Chiroptera > Vespertilionidae > Lasiurus > Lasiurus cinereus. The sequence goes on from JAAGEH010000076.1 coordinate 55,337,451, forward strand.
GAATTATTTGAACACAAGCACTGCAATAGTGGGACAGTCCATGTGATACTACCTAATGGGAAGGTATATATTCACCACAGATTTGCTGGACAAAAGGATGATGTCCCAAGTGGGACAGTGAGAGATTTTATCATGCTACTCAGAATGACAAAAAAATAAATAAACTTATGAATTGCTTATTTCTGGACTTTTTAGTTTAATGTTTTGCACCACAGTTGTCCTCTGGTAACCAAAACCTCAGAAAGTTAAATTGCAGATAGGGAGGGACAACTGTAGTAGGAGACTTAAAGACATAGGAGGTCTAAATTGCATGATTAAAAACAGATAAAACTTGGCATTCTAAAAAGAGAATACACTTTCTTTTAAATATCCATGAATAATTCATAAAAAGTGACCATATATCAGGCCAAAAAAAATTCTGTAAAGAACAAATGGCACAAATAGTACAGATGGTATCTTCTAAACACAAGTCAAAAATAAAAAAAGTAAGAAAAGAAAAAAGGAACACTTTCTAACTTGTTTTATGAGGTCAGCATAGCCATGATACCCAAATCAGACAAAGATATTATAAGAAAGGAAAATCACAAGCCAATCTCTCTCATCTTTATAGATGCAAAAATCCTAAACAAAATACCAGCAAATTTGCAGTAATATATTAAAAGCATATGTGGTTTTTAAAAGCTCAACAATGTAACTTGTTATGCAGTCAGGTTTGAACTTCTACTGTACATGGCATAAGATGTTATTATTACCAGGAAACATAATAGTAAATTCCCAACTTAAATGTTTGCTTGGAAGCTTGATATTTTAAAATTATTTTAGTATTATGTAGGAAGAGGAGGAACTTTGAAATTATGGAATCACAATTCTATAATTTACCAGCTATGTAACTTCAGACAAGTTCAGATAAACCTTAGTATCAAATTTTCAGCTTCAGTATGAGAATAACACTAGCTACTCCTTAGTGTTCATTTATGGAATTAATGAGACAGTATTTATATGGGCAATATGTTGGGCCGATACCCCAAAGTATCCTCACAGTAAAAATAAAATCAATAAGACCCAAACAAAAGGAATGAGATCAGACACACCAGCAGAAATGACACAGCTAAAGGGATTATTTGTGAATGTCTAATAGATGTATTATACAGGAACACCCAGATGAAGAAGATCATACACCATGATCAAGTGGGATTTATTCTGGGAATGCAAGGTTGGTACAATATCTACAAATCAATAAACATCATACACTACAGAAACAAAATGAAAGATAAAATCCACATAATCATATCAATAGATGCAGAAAAAGCATTTGATAAAATTCAACACCCATGTATGATAAAAACTCTCAGCAAGCCAAAACCGGTTTGGCTCAGTGGATAGAAGGGTCCCAGGTTCGATTCCGATCAAGGGCATGTATCTTGGTTGCGGGCACATCCCTAGTAGGGGGCGTGCAGGAGGCGGCTGATCAATGTCTCTCTCTCATTGATGTTTTTAGCTTTCTATCCCTCTCCCTTCCTCTCTGTGAAAGATCAATAAAATATATTTAAAAAATAAAAAAAAACTCTCAGCAAAGTGGTAATGGAGTGTGGAAACCCCTTTCACGTCCCACATGGTTCAGGGCTCCCATTCAGAGTTCAGGTTCTGGAGAAGGCTGACCAGCCTTCTGGGTTCCTTGTCCACACTTTTCTAATCAGTGAGACAATGATTGGTTTCCGGCAATGGAGAGAACATACCTCAACGTAATAAAGGCCAAATACAGCAAACCTACAGCCAACATCATATTCAATAGGCAAAAACTAAAAGTGTTTTTCTTAAGACGGGGAACAAGAAGGGAACAAGACAGGGATGGCTGCTTTCACCACTCTTATTCAGCATAGTACTGGAAATCCTAGCCACTGCAATCAGGCAAGAATAAATAAAAAGGCATCTAAAAAAAAGGAAGAAGTCAAACTGTCATGATTTTCAGATGACATGATATTCTATATAGAGAACCCTAAAGATTCCACCACAAAGCTACTAGAACTGATAAATGAATTAAGTAAAAAAATAAATATTCAGATATTAGTTGTATTTTTTATTTTTGTTAATCCTCCCCTAAGGATATTTTTCCATTGATTTTTAGAGAGAGTGGAGGCGGAGAGACAGAGATGAAACATCAATGTGAAAGAGCACATCAATTGGTTGCCTACCACACGTGTCCTCATCCAGCACTAGGGATTGAGCATGTAACCAAGGTATATGCTCTTGACTGGAATCAAACCTGTGACCCTTCAGTCTGAGGGCTCATGCTCTAACTTCTGAACCAAATGGGTTAAGGTTGTCTCACTTTCAAATGGGTTAGGGTTGTCTTGTTAGGGTCGAAACGCTCGCCGCTCAACGGAAGACTCCAAGAGACGTTCTCATGCAAACAGCAAGGGGTTTATTGCAGACCAAGCATGCTGGGGCTTACAACATACTCCAAAAGCAGAGCAGAGGCTCAACCTGAGGCCCAGATGGCTTCAATCGATCGGATTGGCGTTTTATGAGGAGATCACTCTGTCCCCCTTGGAACCTGGGACGGAGACTAGAGTGTCCTCTCTGGGGTGTCCAGCCCTGTCCACTCGGCCAGGGTATCTCGCTGGGAGGCCTCCAGATGTAATGGGGCGACCCGAGACAGACGACCACCAGACAGTCAATTAGAAAATTTAGGAAGCCTCTATTACGAACTCGAGTCGAACTCGAGTCCGGGCTCACAGTTCCACTGACACAGCAGGGAGGCACGAGAACCCCGAACCTCTGCAGCAAGTGCTTTTTATCCTCAGCGCAGGAGGACTTGGCAAATTTTAATTGGCTAAGCATTACTAAATTTCATATACTGACTCTTAGTCTAAGCTTTTTGGTTATGCAAGTAAGCAGTCTAGATAACGGTTGTCCTTACAGGAGTTGTTTGTCAAACTTTATGGCTTCTCAAGGCCGGGGGTGCCTTCAGGCACCTGGTGTTCTGAAACCCCCCTTTCCTTCTGCCTCCAGGCCTGAGGGCACCCTGACCCTGATTCATTCTTTATGGGGAAATGCAGTCTGGTCCTTGCCCCTCTACATTCCCTACTGGTCTTATAGGGGAATCAAATCCTTGATTCCGACTGTTCCCACTCCCTGTTTGCTATGGGTTGGTCACAACAGTCTCACTCATGAATAAGCAGAGATTAAGGGAGGCAGAAGAATATGCCTGGCAAAGAGAATATCAGGAATCAAGGCTTGGAGGTGAATATTAAGGATATTGATGAATGGGCAGAATCTGAGAATATTAGACAGAGGGTTGTGAGAAATCGGAACCAAAGGATAAGGGAAGTAAGGTAGAGTAGTTGGAAACCAACACATCAATGGGCAGCTAATTATACTTTGTTATCGGGGAGGAGGGGGGTTGACGCTTGGTTATTCTTACACCCTCCAGGTTTTATTTTACTAAATATATCATCTTTAACAGTTGTAAAGCTGTCAATAATACATATCATCTTCAACAGTTTCAAAGATTAGTCAATAATTGGATATAATAAGTCTCCCACCCCAAGCAGTATACTAACTGATTAATGATCAGAAGCCTAGTTGTTATTATGAAAGACTCCACTAGCCACTGTCCTCACCATTTAGAAGCTGTGTCTTCAAGGATGCTGCTTAAAAGAAATACAGAAAACAAACAAAATCCCTGTCACCTTTATCCCTATGACCAGAGTCACCGAGAAATACAAAACGGAGAGAACTAAGATCCCTATCTGTGGCTTGACTTTGCCCCAGCCCAGGACCAAGTGATGACTAAAGTCCCTGAGAGTCTGGATACAGGTCAGGGCTGGGAATCCCCACTGAGCCAGGGTCAGGTTCCCTGTCAAAGTCTGCCTGTTTCCCTCACATATTTTCCAAGTTTTCTAGGCTCCTGCGACCTGGGAAGTATTTTTAAAACAGGGCTGTCCAATAGAAATAAATGTAATATGAGCCCCATAAAAAAGTAAAAAGAGCCCGGCCCACAGACTAAAGAGTCTTGGGTTCAATTCCAGTCAAGGGCATGTACCTGGGTTACAGGCTGGTTCCCCGACTACATGCGGGAAGCAACCAATCCATGTATCTCTCTCACATTGATGTTTCTCTGTCTCTACCCCTCCCTTCCATTCTCTCTAAAAATCAATGGGAAAACTATTCTTGGGTGAGGATTAACAACAACAACAAAAATAAAAAGTGCCCTGGCCGGTATGGCTCAGTTGGTTGGGCATCATCCCATACACCACAAGGTTGCTGGTTTGATTCTGGTCAAGCCACGTGCCACGGTTGCAAGCTCAATCCCCATGCAGGAGGCAGCCAATCCGTATTTTGTTCTCATATTGAAGTTTCGTTTTCTCTCTCTTTAAAAATCAATAAAAAGATTGTTTTTAAAAAGTAAAAAGAAACAAGTGAAATTAATTTTAACAATATATTTTATTCTATCCAATAAAATGTTATTTTTATTGAGTAATCAATATAAAAATATTTTTGTGTACTAAATCTTCACAATCCAGTTATATTTTACCCTTATTTACGTCTCCATTCAGACTAGCCACATGTCAAGTGCCCAGTAGCTATATCTGGCATGTGGTTAATTAGACAGCACGGGTCTGAAGTAACTTGACTTGTTTCCTCCTTCCCACTCTACCTCCCACTCCTGTAAGGTTCAGAGATTTGAGTGGTGGGTCAGAAATGTTCAGGGGCCTTGTGTCATGATGATGCTATGAGTCCACTGGAAAAAACTAAGTTGCTTTTCTTCTGAACCCTCCTCATTTATCCCATGTCCTTCTTCTTTCCCCTCCTGAAATAAAGGACTAGTGCTGTTAGCAAATTTGGTCTGTACTGGATTATAGCACCTATTTCACTTTGCTGCGAAATAGCAGTCAGCTGTTTATGTTTCAAACTCTCAAACCAGATTATTAATGCCTTCCTGGTATTTGTCCTATTCCCTGTCATCTCTCTTTGCAGTAGGCTTAGCACTTAGTCATCAATAAATGTTTGATGAATGAATGAATGAATGAATGAATGAATGGGACAACCCTTACAGGATCAATGAACATGTATTATGGAAATCTTTGTTTCATCTGGTACTTCCAGGTACAAACCATTTCCTGATAACCAGTCAGTGAAACCAGTCAAGGCACTGCTGATCCCAGCCAAGAAACTGAAGGAAATATTTGCCTTTATCCTCTGGGCTCTTGTGCTCATAAATTCAACAAATAGTTCCTGAACAACTCCTATGTTTCAGCCTCCGTGCTGTGTGCTGTGGGGGCTGCAAAGACGAGTAAGAAATATCCTTGACCTCAAGTCCCTACATATCTAGTAGGGAGAGGGCCTTTGATAGGTAAACGTAAGTAATTATAATTTTGAGTTGAGTAAATTGAGTGCTGTAAGTGAAATGAAGAGTCCTGTAAGGACAGGGCACAAGAAGGGGTACTTGCAAAAGAAGCTTCATTCAGATTCTCCTGATACTTGAAGGTAGGACAGATAGGAATGGAGGAAGGGAAAGAAACAGTTTTAAAAAATCTGACAAATGAGGAAGAAATACAGAGGTGTGGTGAAGACACTAATTAGGACAAGGAAATGAAACTGATTCCAAAAATAAGAGCAGGGTGGAAGAAATCAATAGAAGTGAGGGCTCCATAGCAGGCATATACTCTTGTTTAAGAAGGCAATGCCACAAAGAAGAGCTCGCCAGGAGGGGAGTGAGGTAGGTCTGTCACTGAGGCAAGGACTGCAGAAATGAAGAGCCCTTGGATCAAGGAAGGAGAAAACTCCTAAAGAATGTTACACAACCAGATTTGAGCAAAGCCCCAGAGTGAGAGAGGTAAGAAGAGCTCAGGTAAACCAGATTAGAGGTAAAAAGAGATCAGGTAAGCAGGAGATGTGGGCGATATTGTGGCTAGCTAGTCCCTCATGCCCAAAAGATCATAGAAGCAGTTATAGCAGGGAATCAAACACCCGCCTGGGAAATTAGCCCTGGGTGGGAAGATGGAAGGAGAATGGAAACAGCAATTAGCAGGGTTGGACTCTACATTACAAATTGTGATAGCCTTTCCCAAGCCACTGAGAACAGGATTCATGCCTGGAGGTGTGTAGGTAGTTCTGTACACACAAAAGTTGTATCCACAGCAGTGGGAAAATTCCAACATGCATCAGGGCAGAAAAAAAAAATAAGAAAAATAAAATAAAAGGAAAGCAGAGACAATCAGATTTAAAGACAAGGGTGATTTACTTTCAATTTTATTTTTAAAATTTAAAGTACTTTCCCCTAAATTTCCTAGGAATGGCTTTGGCTACATTTCACAACTTTTGTATTTTATTACCATTTAGTTTAAAAATATTTTCCAATATCCATTGTGATTTTTTTAAATATATTTTATTGATCTTTTACAGAAAGGAAGAGAGAGAGATAGAGTTAGAAACATCAATGAGAGAGAGACATCAATCAGCCGCCTCCTGCACGCCCCTTATTGGAGATGTGTCCGCAACCAAGGTACATGCCCCTGACCAGAATCGAACCCGGGACCTTTCAGTCCGCTCTATCCACTGAGCCAAACTGGTTTCGACATGATTTCTTTTTATACATGGTTATGGACAAGTATACCTTGTCAATATTCAGATATGAAGATTTTCTATTATTTTTCTACTGATGTCTTGCTTAATTGCACTGTAATCAGAGAATATACATTGAACATTTTAATTCTCTGAAATTGTTGAGACTTGCTTTATGACTCAATATATAGTTTGTAGCAGATTATATTTTCTAAAGTCTGTAGTAGGTTATATTTTACAAAATGTCCATAACAGTATCTCCAATGCCTCATGATTTTTGCTAAGTGATATTGCCACTTTTCCATCAAGAGGATGAGATATCTTGAGAAATGAAAAGAGCTCAAGGAGCACCAAGAAAACAGGACATGTGACTAAGGCACCTTCTTGGGTATCTAATCTGGTCAAGACTTGAGAGGATTCAAGTCCCAGCTGTTTCTGAGTGCAGTCATGTAGGAGACCTCAAATGCAAACCACCTATCTGAGCCATCAACCACAGAATCTTGAGAGATAATAAATTGCTATTTAAGCTCTATATTTATGGGTAATTTGTAACACATAGTTATCCTGAATGATTGATTTGTTTAAATGTTCTATGCATATTTTAAAAGAGTTAAAATAACTACTTATTTTGATAAGTAATTGTTAGATGTGATGGTCTATATATGTCAATTAAGGTAAGTTCAGCCTAGCTGGTGTGGCTCAGGGGTTGAGCGTCGACCTGTGAACCGGGAGGTCACAGTCTGATTCCTGGTCAGCCTGGGTTGCAGGCTCAGTTCCCGGTATGGGGTATGCAGGAGGTAGCTAATCAATAATTCTCTCTCATCATTGATGTTTCTATCTCTCTCTCTCCCTCTCCTTCTCCCTGAAATCAATAATATATATATATATTGAGATAAGTTTATTTGTTTGCAAATTCAAATCTATATCCTTAATGATTTGGTTTGTTTTCTATAAATTGCTGAGGTAGGCATATTGGAAATCTCTCACTATGATTCTTTTTGCCTATTCTTTTAGTTCTGTCAATTTTCAATTTACACATTTTGAGGCTAAGTTATTGGGTGACTGCAAATTTAGAGTTCTGTATCTTCCTGGTGAACACAAACTTTTATCATTGTCAAGTAGTCCTCTTTATCTCTAGTAATGCTTTTACCTTGACGTTTATTTTGTCTGATCTCTCTATAAAAGCCTGAGTGACCTGTCGACTGTTGGACTGTTCCACTGGTAGCTATGATATGCACTGACCACCGGGAGCAGATGCTGAACCCACAGGTATGGAAACATGGAACACACTGATGAATTTCAGAAGGAAAGGGTGGGGGAGAGTGGAAAGAGATTAACCAAATATCTTATATGCATACTAGAGGCCCAGAGCACATGCATTGGTGGGATCCCTCAGCCTGGCCTGTGTCCTTTTGCAATCCAAGACCCCTCGGAGGATGTCGGAGGGACAGTTTCTGCCTGAACCCCACAGGCTAGGCTGAGGGACTCCACCAGTGCATGAATCCATGCACCAGACCTCTAGTATTAATATAATTACACCAACTTTCTTTTGGTTAGTGTTTGCATGCTTGGCATTTTCTATTCTAATTTACTTTCAACATTTCAAGATCCTTATATTCTATATTATATATACATATGTATATATGTGTATATGTATAATATATATATATTCAACATTATTATATTTTAAATTTTTATAAACAGCACACAATTATTTTAAAAACCTAAACTGCAAATAGTGGTCTTTTAATTGAAGAATTTGGTCCACTTACCTTTAAAGTAACTATTGATATATTTAAGGTAATTAACATTTCTACTATATTTCTTTCCCTAAAAGAGGGAATATTTTTTTATGGCAAAGAATGTGGTTAAGTTCATTGATGCTTTTCACTTTAAAAACTACTCTAAATATATAGTTCCTGTCAATTGAGCTTTTTAAAAGCTTTTGTTCAAGGTCTCAACTATATAAATGTCTTGGATAAATACATTTTTACCTTCAGCTACTCTTGTCTCTTCCAATCCTTTAGGGAAAAAAAAGGAGTTGCCATGAACTCTTTGTGTCTTACAGGAGATAATAGAGAATTCCATAAATCTAACCAATATCCCTATACACAATAAGCCCAAATTAAGTTTAGAAAGCACTAATTTGGTTGGCATGCATCATCTGTAATGACCCACATTCTGCATGGTTCAGGGTTCAGGCTCTGAAGAGGGGCTGAGCACAAATGACAGAGACAAGACAAGAAATAATAATTTGGAAATTGGAGGGCTAGGCGGGAGCCCAACCCAAGAGGAAGGGACTCTGCTTGTGCTCAGGCCTTGCCATCCTTTCATTCAGTTTGGGATACACTTATAGCCCTTAGGCAGGCAATTTCCAGTAACAGACAATCTTATCAGTAAGGATTTACATGACTGTCTGGTCAGGAAGTTGCTTCAGGTACTATTGTCTGGACTAAACAGTCGGTGCATAGCTCTGACCTTTGCCAGAGCTCAAGGTCACCAGCATTCCAGACTTCTGGTCCACAGCTCTCTGCTAGTTAAGACAATAGGTGGCTTCCCACAATCATCTATTTTGTAACAGAAACCAAAATAAGCTAGTAATAACAACAATAAAGCTATATAGCTTTATCATTAAGCACTTACTCAGTGCTAGGTATTGTCCTAAGCACCTTATGCGTACTATTTCCTTAATCCTCACAATTTGCCTATAATTTTGGCAATATGGTCCCTATTTTCCACAGATAGGTTAAGTAACTGGTCCGAGATCACACCCACTATAGCTAGAATTTAAAATAAGACAATCTGATTCTGTGCTCTCAGCTATTCCTTTATACTATTAGATGTGATGCCTTCTCTGGTACAGAATGTATGAGTCCAAGTAATATTTATAAGCATGCTTGCTTTGACATAATACATAATGCAAAGTAAACAGAAATAAACAGGTTAGGTATTCCAGGAAAGACCAGCATATTTGAACAAAAGTATAAATAGCTTCAAGTGGTATATAATAGTAACAGGATAATAGATATATTGTTGGGCCACTAGATCTTTCACTTGAGTACTTGAGGGAATCACTCCTGTCAAATAGGAATTTATGTTAAGTAGTATTTCTGGGAATAATTTGTTCCTAGTAAAAATTTATATTCATAGGTCTGGAAGGTCCCCTAGAGATCAATTATTCCAAACCACTCATTTATAGTAGTAATAGTTATTATCTTTTGGAAGGGACATTCTAAGGCCCTTTTACTTTTTATATTATTTATTTATGTGCTTTTTTTTTTTTTTTTTTGAGAGTACATTTTTTTAAAGCTGGGGACAGTGAAAAAAGGAAGGGCTTAGACTGGAACAAGGTACAGGAGAGAGAGCCTAGGCAGGGCTGCTTTGGCTCAATGGAAAATTTCAGAAAAGGGGCCTTAGAGACAGGTTCAGGGGGTTAGTCCAGCAGGATCTGCCACTGCCCATTGCTCCCCTAGTTGCCAGTCTCTTAGGGAGCCTTAGCGTTTACGAGACATATGCTGAGAGGGAAGAAAGGCATGGGTGTGGTCCTGAGAGGGAGAGCACCTTTATATGCTGCTTAATTTTTTAATAATTAAAAACACATCACATATAATCAGAAAAATAAAGTGGTTATTCCTGTTAAGACAACTTAATGGAGAAGAGAATAAGTTTCTCAACAAATGATGCCAGAACTGAATATCCACATACAAAAGAATGAATTTGTACTCCTACATCACACCATATACAATGCAATACTACTTGGCAATAAACAGGAATACAGTACTAATACATGCTATAACATGGATTAACTCTGAACACATTATGCTAAATGAAATAAGCCTGTCACAAAAGAGTAGGTTTTATACAATGTTGTTCATATAACATGACTAGAATGGGCAAATCTATATAGACAGAAAGTAGATTAGTGGTGGCTTAGGGCTGGAGGAGTGAGTGTGGGAAAGGGGCATAGGCAGTGACTGCTAATAGGCAAGAGGTGTGTTTTTAGGTGATGAAAATGTTCCAAATCAGATCATGGTGATGGTTACACAACTCTGTCTAAAAACCATTGAACCATATCCATTAAAAGGGTGAATTGTATAGTACATGGTATATCTTAATATTAAAAAGAAAAAAAATGGCTATTTCATTAAATTGATGCAATATGGTTTAAGATGCCATTCATTATTAGTAAACATTAAGGTTATTTTTAGTCAGTACTTCACAGACATAAAGAACTAGTATCTTTCATGCAATTCTCTCCCATAGAAAAGGTCAGCAGCTGTTGATCATCAAAGCCTCAGTTATGATTAGGTTGGAAGTAAGAGACACAAAATAGAGTGCCTTAAACAAAAAAGTTTATTTCTCTGTCATATAAAATTCTTGAGGTAGGTGACCCAGAGCTGGGATGGCAGATATCTCCGCAGTGCCCTCAGAACTCAAGGATCCTTTCAATTTCCTGCTTTGCCAACCCTGAGTAGGAGGGAGAAGACTGTCTGATAACAACAGCATACCCTCTCAGCTCTAGTCAGTCTCATAAGAAAGATTTCAAATGAGTGACATACAAGCAGTGTTGAAGCAAAGCAAGATAATTTATTAAGGAAGCAAGGCAAGCCCTAGCTTGTTTGGCTCAGTGGATAGAGCGTCAGCCTGTGGACTGAAGAATCCAGGTTCAATTCCAGTAAGGGCCTGAGCCCGGGTTGCGGTCTCCATCCTCAGTGTGAGGTATGTAGGAGGAAGCCAATGATGATTCTCTCTCATCATTGATGTTTCTCTCTCTCTCTCCCTCTCCCTCTCTGAAATTAAAAAAAATATATGTTCAAAAAAAAAAAAAGAAGAAAGAAATAAAAGAAAAGAAAAAAGGAAGCAAGGTAAGCAAAAATTTAAAAAATACACTTGGTATACAGCACAAGAAGGGACCTAGCTAATCTGAATGTCCCATCTAGTGGAAGTTTAGGGATTTCATACTTGTCTATAGATTTCAAGATTCTTCTGCTGGATATCTTAGAAAATAGACTAAATTTCAAGGTCCCCCTTTTATTTTGTTGTGGCTTCTTTCAGAATTTATAAGAACATTTGGTGATTTTATCTTGTCAAGTCCCCAAATTGTGATTTTATTCAGTAGGTAAAATAAAACTCCCTCTCCTTTCTCCCTACCCCCTTTCCTATATTCTCTGGTTGGAGAGGAAAGGTATTAATCATTTACTCTTAAGTGTCCTTGGTTGGGGAAGATAAGATCTTGCAGTTCACAAGTTGGCTGCAAGTTGCCCAAATAGTTTGGCCTTAATTCAGTTTTCCTCCACTTACTCAGGAATTTTCCTAGATTCTTACTATCCTGCCACATTTTTATGATTCAAATAGTAGCTATCACATTTGACTTCCAAGCAACAGAATGAAAGAGCCAGAAAAAACCGGGGAGACAAAGAGTTCATGCCAGATGTCTTTAAGAAAGGTTCCCAGCCGAAACTGATTTGGCTCAGTGGATGGAGCGTTTGTCTGCAGACTGAAAGGTCCCAGGTTCATTCTAGTCAAGGGCATGTATCTTGGTTGCGGACACATCCCCAGTAGGTGGCGTGCAAGAGGCAGCTGATCGATGTCTCTCTCTCATCGATGTTTCTAGCTCTCTATCCCTCTCCCTTCCTCTCTGTAAAAAAATCAATAAAATATATTAAAAAAAGAAAGGTTCCCAAATGCTATTTCCACTGTGCATCACTGGCCAAAACATGTGACATAGTCATATTTAATTTCAAGTGAGACTGAGAATATGGTATTTATTCTAGGTAGCCTGTGCCCAGATAGGAATTAGGGGTTCTATCATCCTGGAAGACAGGGAAACAGACATTCAGAAATCACTAGCAGACTCTGCCATTGATCCATAACTTATCTAATGACAAAGACCCTACCAAAGGCTAGAAAGAAAAACAACCTGCTCACAAAAGATGAAATAAATGAGATGATAGGCCAGAACCGGTTTGGCTCAGTGGGTAGAGAGTCGGCCTGTGGACTCAAAGGTCCCAGGTTCGATTCTTGTCAAGGGCATGTATCTTGGTTTTGGGCACATACACAGTGTGGGGTGTGTGCAGGAGGCAGCTGATCAATGTCTCTCTCATCCATGTTTCTAACTCTCTATTCCTCTCCCTTCCTCTCTGTAAAAAATCAATAAAAATATTTTTAAAAAATAAGATGATAGTATTATAGACTTGAAACTTATATAATATTTTGTTTTATTTTAAAAATATATTTTATTGATTTTTTACAGAGAGGAAGGGAGAGAGAGAGAGAATTAGAAACGTCGATGAGAGAGAAATATCGATCAGCTGCCTCCTGCACACCCCTCACTGGGGATGTGCCCGCAACCAAGGTACATGCCCCTGACTGGAATCGAATCCGGACTCTTTAGTCCGAAGGCCAATGCTCTATCCACTGAGCCAAACCGGTTTCGGCTTATATAATCTTTTAAAAAATATTTGTTTTGATTTCAGATAGGAAGGGAGAGGGAGAAAAAGATAGAAATACTAGTAATGAGAGAGAATCATTGATCAGCTGCTTCCTGCACATTCCCTACTGGGGATCGAGCTCACAAACTGGACATATTCTCTGACCGGGAATCGAACCATGATCTCCTAGTTCATAGGTGGATGCTCAACCACTGAGCCACGCTTATATAAATCCAGGTTTATATAATCTTGTTACCCAATGTCACCCCAATTAATTTAATATAAAAAGAAACAGAAATAAGATGAACTAAGAACTACACACTAAATTAAACAGTATGAAACTAACTATGTCTAATAATGAAAAAGCATCAGAGGAGATATGTTTGCATGTCCACAGACAGCCTTGGTTTCTACATAAGAAACATAATCAGTTGAATATGACTAAAATAAAGCCTTCATGAAAGACAATATTTATTATGTTTCAGGAAGAGATAATTAACATTTAAGGATTTTTTTTAAAGTTTACGAGTTCAGAAGAGTTTAACAAAAAATATGAATATAAATAAATAAAAGTTATTATATGGGAAAAATAGAACTTTCAAATGCTGATGCAGAGATTAGTGTTAAAATTTTGTAATGAAATTTAAGTCTCAAGAGAAAGGCCAGAGCCCACATATATTCAAATGATTCAATAAAATAAAATAAAATAAAATGTGTATTTTCTCTAGATAATTCTATAGCTGACATGTACTTTCTAGGAGAGTACAGTTTTAACAAGATTATAGTTTTACAAATAATGTCATCTACTAATCTTCAAAATGCAATAAATCTATCAGATTCTATACAGCATGCTCATATGAATTGAATAAAGAAATTACTTATTGAAATCACTACATCTCAAGACATATTCTGACACAGGTTACAGCATATACCATATGGAAGATGAGGGAAGCACTAGCCTAGAAAATGAAGAGAACTATGTTCCAGTCCTGAATCAGCCCCCATTAGTCACCCAGGCAAGACACTTTTTCAAGGCCTTCATTTCCTCATTAAAAGCAAAAAATGAGCCGAAACCGGTTTGGCTCAGTGGATAGAGCGTCAGCCTGGGGACTGAAGGGTCCTGGGTTCGATTCCAGTCAAGGGCATGTATCCTGGTTGCGGGCACATGCCCAGTAGGGGGTGTGCAGGAGGCGGCTGATTGATGTCTATCTCTCACCGATATCTCTAACTATCCCTCTCCCTTCCTCTTTGTAAAAAATCAATAAAATATATTGTTTTTTTAAAAAAAGCAAAGAATGAGTTGGACTCTATGTTCTCTCAGGTCTTTTGCAGTACTTAGATTTTAAGACACATTGAGGGTTCATTTCAGATGACATAACACTTGTTTATATTAAATCATTTCTGATACATTTATTATCAAAAACTGTCCACACTTGAAGCATGAATTATTAAAATGTTCTATTCTATATTTTCAAATAAGAAACAGTAATTCAGAATTCAACTATAGCATTCTAATTTTTTAATTGAAATAAGATGATCAGAATAATAGATATTACATTCACATCAATGAACCTAGAAAACCATGTAATAAAATGTTAAAGCTAAAAGAGAATCAGGAGAGGGAGAAGGAGAGATCTTATAAAGTATGTTTCAATGACAATTACTCCAAACAACTGTACACTCAGAATTTGTGCACATACATTACAAACTAGGGAAACAATCCAGCCCAAATGTCAAAATACAAAGCCAAAAATATTTTGAATTTTCTAAAGATACATTTTTTAGATAAAAAAAAAATCAACCCCATTTCCTCATACTCTTGTCCCAAATGGGAGAATTTAAAATCATGCCCATCTTTGATAATATTTTACAGAAAATAAATGCCCAGATACAAGGACAATTTATTTCCTCTTCAATTTGTTTTTTATGGTAGACATATTAATTTCATTTTGAACATGGTATGCCAAATATCCTGAACTTCCAGGAATGAAGTCATGTAGCTCCCCAAGGAATTTCTTCATGGCATCAATTGATAGATAGCCTACAAAAAATATATACATATTTGAAATTTTGTCATATTATCTGATTTTCAGTGTTGTGGTTGATTAGGGTTAAGATTTCTAAAGAAGATTCTTAGAAAAGAAATAATACTAGTCAGAAGATTCTCCATGACACTTAATAATTATCAATGAACAACCTTCTTATCCCTTACCTGTTCCCCACAACCTTCTACCTGCTTTTATTTTTATTTATTGGTTTTTAGAGAGAAACATCACTTTTTTATTCTACTTATTTATGGTTGATTTTCGTATGTGTCCTGACTGGGATGGAAACCATAACTTTGGTGAATCAGAACACTCTAACTAATTGAACTACCTTTCTACCGCCCTTTAAAACAAAGATACTTAATTAACCACTTTGTCAAGTTTGGGGGTTGAATATTAAAGTACCTAGGTGAAAAAACAACAACAACAACAAAAAAAACCCTGGGAATTGTGTCTGGTTTAGAGTATAATCATTTAGAATTATTCAACTAGCTACAATCTGCACAAACAGTTAATCTTTCCTAATAGCACAGGCAACACTTTCCTTCACTGCTAACACTGAGATAATATTCTTTTAATAAAAACTTAATGGGAAAATTGACATTATTGCTTAGTCAACAAAGATTATTAGTGTGAGTAATTTTGATGTCATAAATAATCTGAAATAAATATTAATGTCAAAAAGAACTCCTAGAATTTAAGAACTCAGTCACTTGCCCTAGCTGGTTTGGCTCAGTGAATAGAGCATTGAACTGCAGACTGGAAGGTACCAGGTTCGATTCTATCAAGGGCACATGCTCTGGTTGTGGGCTCAATCCCTAGTAGGCAGTATGCAAGAGGCAGCCGATCAAGGATAACCTCTCATCATTGATGCTTCTATCTTTCTCTCCCTCTCCCTTCCTCTCTGAAATCAATAAAAATATATATATAAAAAAAAGAACTCAGTCACTTTAGCAATATTATCTTCATATGGAATTCTTATCTGAGTAAATATATTTCATGTGTAATATACACTAAGTGGCCAGATTATTATGATCTCTGAACACAATAATCTGGCCATTCACTGTATATCCTATAAGAAAAGGCTAATATGCAAATTATCCCCTCGACCAGGAGTTTGACCAGCAGGCAGGCTGGCCAATTACCTATGTCCCCTCCCCCTGGTCAGGCTGGCCAGACCCCACTCATGCACAAATTCATGCACCAGGCCTCTAATATAAATATAAACACACACACACACACACACACACACACACACACACACACTGAGTGGCCCGATTATTATGCATTCAGAGATCATAATAATCTGGCGACTCAGTGTAAGTGTTTATGGTTTATACTAAAAGTAAAACTTAATTTAAAAAATAAATCCTGTATGACAAAAATTCTGATAGCATGCAAGAATGATTGAATTTAGAATACCACCACCAACAGGTTATCTATACATATAGTTTGATTGTTTTTCATAATAGATAAATTCATAATTAATAAATTAACTGTAAATTCAATCAGATAAAACTGATTAGTATTTTTAAAGACATTTTAATCATAGTCATTTACCCCAGAAAATCTCTTTTTTAAGAGAGAGAGAAAGAGATAGAAACATCAATGATGAGAGAATCATTGATCAGCTGCCTCCTGCATGCCCCACATTGGGGATTGAGCATGCAACCCAGGCATATGTCCTGAATCAGGAATCAAACCAGTGACCTCCTGTTTTCTGATTTGATGCTCAACCGCTGAGCCACATCAGTTGGGCTAAATTTTATTTTAAATTACCTGTTACCATGTTGTTCACTGGATAATTCTGAAGAGGGCAGTACATCTGCTTTTCTACAACTGGAGTCCTTATAAAATGCTTTTTTGTGCTATAAAATTAAACAGAAAGTTATATTTATATTTGTTTTTTGGACTTGTTTTACAAATGAGAAATTATTCTAAGCAATATACATAGTAATTTAATTGCTCTTTGATCAGATTTCAGTCTTAATTGGGTAAAAATGTTAAGTGTGAACTTCTTTTGTGCTTCTAAATAATACAAGGCCTCTATAGATATTTTTTATTATCTTGGCTACTTTATAAAACAAATATTTATTGAGGTATAGAGAGGCCTGGGTCTTTTACTCAGTATTTTTGAATGCATAATATTTCAACAATGCTATATAATACAGAGCTAACATGCTAATTAAACCAAGCAGCAGAACGACTGTTCGGACATCATTCTGGACCACTGTCTCGATGACCTTCTGGACCAAGCCAGGGCTGTGAGGGCTGAGCCCCTTATTTTATAAGACTAGAGGCCCAATGCACAAAGATTCATGCAAGAATGGGCCTTCCTTCCCTTGGCTGCTGGTACCGCCTTAGCTATGGTTGGAGCCACCTTTCCACCTCCCCACACTGCCCAGAGGCCTGGTACAGCTGGAGCAGTACGGAATGCCTGCCTCCTGCCCCTAGCTACTGGGCACCTGCTTATGCAAATCAACCCGCCAGCTTTGTTGGCTTAATTTGCACACTCACTCCTGATTGGCTGATGGACATCACAAAGATATGGTCAATTTGCATCTTTCTCTTTTATTAGTGTAGATATATAGAAAAATAAAAAAGTTGACTGAGATATAGAAGAAAAAATAAAGGAAAACCAAAGCATTCTCCTGGATAGGAATATTGAAAATTATAAAGACAGTAGTTCTTCTCAAATTGAAGTTTAACACAATTCTCAATAAAGTTCCTTAGAGTTTAAGAAAAAAAAAATTCCAAAATTCATCTTAACAACATGTTAGAAGATCTAATAGGAGGCAACACTAAATTTGTAATAGAATGAAATGACATACCTTAAAGGAAGTACAGAATATTCTTAAAGGAAGTACAGATTTATATAAAGAAAATATGAAAAAATTCCTAAGGGCCACAAAAAAAAACTTGAACAAATGGGGGGAAATACCACTTTCTCGGATAGAGGTATTTGATATCATAGACATTGTCCCTAAGTTAAACTATAAATTCTTTGTAATATCACTAAGTATAACAACAGGAATTTTTAAAAACTTTGAACAAGATGGTTGTAAAAATCAGAAGGAAAATTTGAGAAATAATAGCTAAGAAAACTTGAAAAAGAGTGAGGAGGAGAAACTATTTCTAGATATTAAATCATATTACAAGTAATTAAAACAGTGGCCCTGCTGCATCACAGATGGAATACAGTGTATTACTATTTGTGCAAAAAGGAGAAATTAAAGAATATTTTATAAATTTTCTAGTACATGCATATATTAGAAACTGATAATATTGATTGCCTCTGGAAGGAAACTGGCTTTTTAGAGGCCAGTATATTTTCATAGTACCCTCTTTTATATATCTTGGATTTTGAACTATGTGAATATTTTACCTATTAAAAATAATTAAATTTTGAAAATAGAAAAATAATGTGTAGCATGAAAAGCCAAGGAAAAAGGAGTTTCGGACTTGCTTTTTTCAGGTATTAAAATATATAAATAAAATTATCTAACTTAAAATAAGATTGTATTGATATAAAAAATAGATTCATAGATTAATGAAATAAAACAGTCCAAAAATTGATCTTCAAATACATAAAACAACATATGACAAAGGGAAGTCACACATCAGTTGAAAGATTTATTTTTCAAAAAACTGGTGGAAATTTTATTTTTCTATATATCTACACTAATAAAAGATTTATTTTTCTAAAAACTGGTGGAAATTTCTTATTTAAAAAACAAAAATAAATTTAAATATTCACTTATTATTTTATACCAAAATAAATACCTGGAGAATTAAAAACCCATTTGACCTCTGAATAGGAAAGGATTTTTCTGGAGGTAAAAACAATTTAAAAAATTTTTAAAGTGATTAATTTAATAATGTGAACATTTAAAACTTGTATCTCTGAGGAAATATAAACCAGATCACAAACTGAGGATATAATGTGACAAACTGGCAAGAGTTTAATATAGTTATTATATAAAGATGACAGGCAAGTTGATAAGAAAGACAATAAGGATGCCCCAATAGAAAATGGAGAAAGAATAGAAACAAAAAAGCCACAGAAAAGGAACTATAAAATTCTAATAAACAAATTTTAAAATGTTCAAACTTATTAATAATCAAATAAATATGAAAATTAAAAGAAGATGCCATTTTCATCTATTAAATTAACACAAGGCTTCTTATTAACACTCAATATAATGATGATGATGCAGCAAGACCAAAACTAGTAGTAATTTAAATTTACACTTTTGTGGGAAGTACCTAGAAGTAGATGTTATGGCCCTTAAAAAGTATTCATATCTCTTCACACTATAAATTCCACATCTGAGAATTTACATTAAGAAATTTATCTTTAAAAGTAGAGAAAGATTTTCTTTTTTTTTTAGAAAGATTTATTTTCAAAAAGATGTTCATGAAGGTGCCATAAAAGAAACAATCTGTAAATAATTCAAAACATTTTTAAGCATGGCTCAATGGTTGAGCCTCAACTTATGAATTAGGAGGTCATGGTTCCATTCCTAATCAGGGCACATTCCCAGTGATGGGCATGCAGGAGGTAGCCAATCAATGGTTCTCTCTCATCAATTGATGCTTTTCTCTCTCTCTCTCTCTCTCTCTCTCTCTCTCTCTCTCTCTCTCACTCTCCTTTCTTTCTGAAATCAATAAAAAATATATTTTAAAAAAAAGGGAAGGTGAGGACATAAGGAAGGCCAAGAGACATATGAAAGCATGCTCAAAGTCACTAATCATCAGAGAGATACAAATTAAAACAACAATGAGGTACCATTTCACACCTGTCAGAATGGCTATCACAAACAAATAAAAAAAGGACAAGTACTGGTGAGGATGCAGAGAAAAAGGAACCCTAGTGCACTGCTAGTGGGAATGCAGACTGGTGCAGCCACTGTGGAGAACAGTATGGAGTTTCCTAAAAAACCTAAAAATGGAACTCCCATTTGACCCAGTAATCCCACTTCTGGGAATATATCCCAAGAAACTAGAAACACCAATTAGAAAGGTTATATGCATCCTTATGTTCATAGCAGCACAATTTACAATAGCTAAGATTTGGAAACAGCTCATGAGCAGATGAATGGATTACAAAACTGTGGTACATCTACACAATGGAATACTATGCTACTGTAAAAAGGAAGGATCTCTTACCATTTGCAACAGCATGGATGGAGCTGGAGAGCATTATGTTAAGTGAAAGAAGTCAGTCAGAGTAAAATAAATATCAGATGATCTCACTCATTTGTGGATTATAATGAACAACATAAATTGATGAACAAAACAGATCCAGAGATAGAGGCATCAATCAGATGCTCAAACCTCAGAGGGAGAGTAGAGGGAAGGGAGAGAGATTAACCAAAGGACTTGTATGCATGTATTTAAGCATAACCAATGGACACAGACAATAGGGGGGTGAGGGCATGAGTGGGAGGTTAGGGGAACAATGAGGGGGTAAGGACACATATGTAATACCTTATTCAATAAAGAAAGAAAAAGAAAGGAAGGTGATTAAACAAGATGAAATACTATATGCAGCTATTACAAATCATAATATCAAATCAGGCTTTTCAAAATGGGGAAAACAAGAGACAGACTAAACAGGATAGGACAAAAGTAGGTTTATAGTTATTCATGTGATAATTAATACAGTAATTAATAAATAATAATGTAAGTCTAACCTCTGTGTTTTACACACTCACAACTATAAACCTTTTGTTGCACCACCCTGTATATGCAGTCAACATCAACTTTATTTAATGCATGTATTTATATAAAACTAGCAAGAAATATGCTAATGTTGATGATGGTTATCTCTCAGTGGTAGGGTTTAAATTTTCTTTATTCATTTTTTCGTATTTTCTAATTTGACAAATTGCATGCATTACATTCATAATAATAAAATTACTGTAATTAAAAACAAGAAAAGAAATCCATACAATTTTCTGAAGATTTTATGAACCTTTTGGGAAAAGAAAACAGAATAGTGACTAAGGGTTTGGAGTCTGAGTCAATTAGCTAGTCTTGGTTTCAGCTTCACCACTTAAATAATTTTGGGTGAATTATTTAGCTCTCTGAGACCTCAACTATAAAATGGGGCTAATACTATTTATCTATCTTATAAGGTTCTAAGAAACAAATTAATTATTGTGAACTACTGAGCTCACAAGGGTCTTGTATTTAGCAAGTACTAGATAACTAGTTCGCCACTTAGTGTTCAATACTAGTAGCATGCCAACAAAATAAAGCTTCAAGGGTAAAGGCTATATCTATGTTTGCACTACACCCTCTGGTGGTTCCACAAAGAAACGGCTCTAAGTAGACACCTACTGAAGGTGCCTATTCATATCCTTTGTCTATTTTTGTTGTTATTGGATTGGACATATTTCCCCAGATTTGCAAACCCTTTTTATATAATGCTTATATAGTATTAAGGAAACAAGCCTTTATCAAATGTTTTTCCTAATGTATATTTTTCTTTTGACTTGCATTATAATATTTTTATTGCCAGGTAAAAGTTTAAAATATTTTTGGTCATGTTTGTCTATTTTTTTCTTTTTAAAAATAACTTCTATTCATTTCAGAAAGAAAGGGAGAGCGGGAGAGAGAAATATCAATGATGAGAATCACTGATTTGCTGCAGGAGTTTAATCATAACCAGGGCATATGCCCTGATTGGGATTCAAACAATGACCTCCTGGTTCATAGGTCAATGCTCAACCACTGCACCACACCAATTGGGAAATCTTTTCTTTAATGGATTCTGTGCTATGGAGGAAACTTGTTCTTGTTGTTTTAATCCTCATCTGAGGATATTTTTTTCCATTGACCTTCAGACAGAGTGGAAGGGAGGGAGAAGGGGAGAGCCAAACCGGTCTCGGCAGGACAACTGTTTCTTAAAGAATTTATATACCTTGTATCTTTCCTAGTCAAATGAATCACTAGGAGTGATTTTTTATTTCCATTTCCCAGTCTTCTCTTACAAGGTCATTTAGGATAATTACTAGTATTCTCTCCTCTATCCATCTCTCTCTCTCTCTCTCTCTCTCTCTCTCTCTCTCTCTCTCTCTCTCTAATTACTAGTATTCTCTCCTCTATTCATCTCTCTCTCTCTCTCTCTCTCTCTCTCTCTCTCTCTCTCTCTTTTAAAATATATTTTTATTTCAGAGAGGAAGGGAGTAGGAGAGAGAGACAGAAACATCAATGATGAGAGAGAATCATTAATCGGCTGCTTCCTGCATGCCCCACACTGGGGATGGAGCCTACAATCTGGGCATGTGCCCTGACTGGGAATTAAACTATGACCCCCTGGTTCATAGGTCAATGCTCAACCTCTGATCCAATCAGGCCAGGTGAGGTTATATGTATGTATTTTTAACTTTAATAAATCTCTATTGTTCAGATTATTACAATTGTTCCTCTTTTTCTCCCCATATCTCCCTTCCACCTGATTCCCACCCCACTCTCTGCTCTTACCTCCCCCATCATTGTCCTCATCCATAGGTGTATGATTTTTGTCCAGTCTCTCCCTGCAACCCCTCTTACCTCTCTCCTCCTGAGAATTATCAGTCCACTTCCTTTCTATGCTCCTAATTCTATTATATTCACCAGTTTATTATGTTCATCAGATTTTCAATTCACTTGATTTTTAGATTCACTTGTTGATAGATATGTATTTGTTGTTCATAATTTTTACCTTTACCATTTTCTTCTTTTTCTCTTCTTAAAGAACACCTTTCAGCATTTCATATAACACTGGTTTGGTGTTGATGAACTTCTTTAGTTTTTTCTTATCTGTGAAGCTCTTTATCTGACCTTCAATTCTGAATGATTGCTTTGCCAGGTAGAGTAATCTTGGTTGTAGGTTCTTGCTATTCATCACTTTAAATATTTCTTGCCACTCCCGTATGGCCTGCAGAGTTTCTGTTGAGAAATCAGCTGACATTCGTATGGGTGCTCCCCTATAGGTAATTAACTGTTTTTCTCTTGCTGCTTTTAATATTCTCTCTTTTGCTCTTGGTTTGTTTGTTTATTTATTTATTTATTTATTTATTTATTTATTTATTTATTTATTTATTAATATATTTTATTGATTTTCCACAGAGAGGAAAGGAGAGGGACAGAGAGCCAGAAACATTGATGAGAGAGAGACATCGATCAGCCGCCTCCTGCACACCCCCTACTGGGGATGTGCCCGAAACCAGGATATATGCGCTTGACCGGAATCGAACCTGGGACCCTTCAGTCCGCAGACCAGCGCTCTAACCACTGAGCCAAACAGGTTTCGGCCTGCTCTTGGTATTTTAATTATGATGTGTCTTGGTGTAGTCCTCTTTGGATTCTTTTTGTTTGGGGTTCTGTGTGCTTCCTGGACTTGTAAATCTATTTCTTTCACCAGGTGGGGGAAGTTTTCAGTCATTATTTCTTCAAATAGGTTTTCAGTATCTTGCTCTCTCTCTTCTGATACCCCCATAACTCTGATGTTGATATGCTTGAAGTTTGCCCAGAGGCTCCTTATACTATCTTCACATTTTTTATTCTTTTTTCTTTTTGCTTTTCCGGTTAGATGTTTTCTGCTTCTTTGTATTTCAAATCTTTGACTTGATTCTTGCGATCCTCTAGTCTACTATTAGGTTTCTGTATAAGATTTTTTATTTCAGTTAGTGTATGTTTAATTTCTAGTTGGTCCTTTTTCATCTCCTCTTGGGTCTCGCTAAATTTATTTATTTTTTCTAGGAAATTCTTTGAACTCTATATCAAATTGTTTGTTTTCCTCCATTCTTTTGTTTGTGATCTGTTCTTTTGTCTCTGCGTATTTCACTGCTTCCCTGAGTTGGTCGAGTAGCTTTGTGTACTAGCTGTCCTATGTGGCCTAGTAGCTCCACCTCCCCAGTTACCTGAGGTGGACACTCTTGGTGCACCCCTTTGTGAACTGAGTGTACAGTCAGTCTTATTGTAGTTAATTCTTAATTGTTGTTAGTATTACTGGGGGCGGAGGGGGGGGGGTGGAGGGGTGGGATTGACCTGCAAGCCAATTGGTTGTGAGGATCAGTTGTGTCTGTGCATGCAGGCTTGTCTGCAGACTTCTGCCTTTTGCGCGCATTCACGCGAGCTTCGGGAATTCTGCCTTCCTGTTCCCCTGAGTTTCCATGCACTGTAGGAACCTGTATGAGTCTGGGTCCCCAGGGTCTCTCCTGAAACTGGGGTTCAGTGCAGTTGGACTTGGATTTCAGTGCTGTTGTGAGGTTCTGTTTTCCTCCGGCTAGAGCAGTGGTTCTCAACCTGTGGGTCACAACCCCTTTGCGGGTTGAACGACACTTTCATAGGGGTTGCCTAAGACCATCGGAAAACAGATACTTACATTATGATTCATAGTAGTAGAAAAATTACAGTTATGAAGTAGCAATAATTTTATGGTTGGGGGTCACCACAACATGAGGAACTGTATTAAAGGGTTGCAGCATTAGGAAGGTTGAGAACCACTGGGCTAGAGGAAGCCAGACACAATCAGCAGTCGGAGCTCTGTGTGTGCTCTTTCACGCACTTTTGTGAGCTCCCAGACTTCTGTCTTTTGTGGCTCCCCTAAGTTTCTGTGCACTCCTTCCTTTTCACGACAGTTCAGACTCCCCCTATGAGTCTCGCCTGGAGCTGGGGCTCAGTGCAGTTGGGATTTTTCGTCTCTCTCCCTCCTGCTAGAGGAAGCCAGCCAGACCCTCCTCCACCCATCCTCTCCACAAGCACGTTCCATACCTTAGCTTTTTACAGCTCCTCTGAGTCTTCGTGAGCCCCTCTCTTTACTTCTAGTTGTAGAATTTTCACTCAGCCAGCTTTCCTGTGGTTCTGGATGGTGTCCGTTCTGTCTTTTAGTTGTAGTTTTGAAATTGTTGTGCGAGGCAGCAGCTTAGTTGTTCACCTATGCCACCATCTTGATTTTTCTATTCATCTCTTAATATCTTCATGGTCTCACCTCTTCTATTTTCATTTTTCTTCCTTTCCTTACCAATTTCATCTCAAAAAGCATAACAAGTAAGCTCAAAGGAGTGTGACACATAGAGATCCAAAAGAACTAAAATATGGATTCTTAAACTTAAGTGGTAGAATATCTAGAAGTCACAGGACCATGAAGCAATGTTTTATTAAACTTAGCATAATTGAATATACAGCATTGTATTAAATCAGACAACAACTTACATCTAATTTTAATAAACTAAAATAGTAGGTAGAAAAAATATAAGGAGAAAAACTTAACATTGAAAAAAATGATAAAGATTAAACTTATTACTTTTTATATGGAAGAAAGACTAATATTTATCATTTTTATTTTAGTAGCCAAATACCAGACTTTCACATAACCAATGCTCCCCTATGAATATTTTAAAACCATTGAACTGTAAATATGAAATTAGGACTAGATAATAAATAAGCCTGCAGTAAGGGGGCCTCACATAGCTGGGCCCTAACATAATGGCAAGTCCATGTTTATTTTTTTTAATTTAATTTCTTAAACCAAAGTAATCACATTACAAACAATTTGGAAAGGAGAGGGAGAAATCACCCAGAACTTCCAATCCTAATATTACTGCTAATATTTAGTATATTTTCTTCTTATTAAAAGTATATTTTAAAAATAATTTAACCGTATTCATAATATAGATAAAATTTTAGTTTCTTTTCTGCAAAGTTAAGCTAGCATAGTAGTTAAATTCATGGGCTCTAGAATTAGGCTGATCCAGTTCAAACCCTGCACTTATTCAAGACTTTGGACAAATTACAATCTATCTGACCCTAGACCTTTTTCTAAAATGTCAATGTGAAAATGATAATATGATCTCATAAGAAGACTGTAAAAATTAAATGAGATAAGTACACTGTCAGTGCTCAAAGATGTCTGCATTGAATTGAATATCAATGAAGTATATGAATTCAATACCTTTTGGATAATTCTTTTTTGTGATCTGTGGCCGGTTCACTGCTTTCCTTAAGGATGTTTATTTCATTTGACATTACTTCATCATGCTGTGGATAGCAAAATAAATTATATTTTTAAAAATAAGCATACCAATAAGCCAATCAATAAATTTTTAATAAAAGAAAAGTACATTGGCACTATATAAGAGTCATAAAGTATTTATATGCCTAGATACATTCAATCTAGTTTGCTGGAAAAACGTAACAAAATTTTGTACACACACAATAACACTCTATATTTTTAGAGATACATAAAGAAAGGAGAACAAAAATTTTAAAATATCAGCTGTGGTTGTACTAGACAATAAAACTTTTGACTGATTTTATTCTTTTTCAGTTTTTGAAATTTTCTCTAATGTTGTCATATTACTTCTTAGTTTTTTTTTAAATAAAGAAACAATAAAAGTGTTATTAAACTCTCCTAAAATTTTTGAATTAATGATTCCTACACTGCTGTGAGCTACAAATCAAAAATATAAAGTAAGCTTTATAAATTGTTTCCCCTTCAAAATTAAAGTGAAGTATCTAGCTATGGAGTTACAAAAGAACTAAAGATTATATGACAGTAACTCAAATACTGGTACCTATCACATAAGTGTATTTACTTAATATGTCATTAAGAAATTGCTATCTTTAGGTCTATAAATACACTCTAAATAACAATAATAATGCCAGTTTTACCTTTATTGTTGCCATTAGGTGAGGTACCTTCTACTTATATATACTACTAGAGGCCCAGTGCATGACATTAGTGCACTAGGGGAGGTGGGGTGTCCCTCAGCCTGGCCTGTGCCCTTTTGCAGTCCAGGACCTCTGAGTGGTCCTTAGTGCTGCCACTGAGGAGGGAGAGGCTCCCGCCACTGCCACTGTGCTTGCCAGCTGTGAGCCCAACTTCTGGCTGAGCAGTGCTCCCCCTGTGGGAGTGCACTAACCCCAAGGAGGCAGCTCCTGCATTGAGTGTCTGCCCTCTGGTGGTCAGTGCACATCATAATGACTGATCAGTCCACCATTCAGTCTATTTGCATATTAGGGTTTTATTATATAGGATAATACTATCTAATAAAAGAGTAATATGCAAATTGACCATACATCCACCACACCCACCAGCCATGCCCACCAGCCAATCAGAGTGAGTATGCAACTTAACCCAACCAAGATGGCTACAGCCACAGAGAGAGCAGGAGGGTGGCTTGGGTTGCCCCTGGTGATGGAATAAGCCAAGCTTTCCGCACACCCTCGCTTCAAGGCAACAAAGTTTCAATGGCTGCTGCCACAGAGTGAGCAAAAGGCTTGGTTCTGCTCCAGGGTACAAAGTTTCAATTGTAGAAGAGAAATAAATCCCAGATACCAGGGCCTCCACTTGGGTCCCCAGGGGAGGGGGGGTAATGGAGGGTCGTGGCTGGCCTGCAAACCACCACAGGCCTCTTGCCCAGGCCATCCCATGACCCAGGGGAACACCCACCCTGATCCAGGATACCCTTCAGGGCAAACCAGCTGGCCCCCACCCATGCATCAGGCCTCTATCCTATCTAATAAAAGAGTAATATGCAGATTGACTATCACCCAACACATAAGATGACTTCCCCCATGTGGACACAAGATGGCCAGCAGGGGAGGGCAGTTGGCAGGGACCAGGCCTGCAAGGGAGGGCAGTTGTGGGCAATCAAGCCTGCAGGGGAGGGCAATTAGGGGTGACCAGGCTGGCAAAGGAGGGAAATTGGGGGTGAGAGAGCCTGCAGGGAAGGGCAGTTGGGGGGGGGGACGCAGGCCTGCAGGGAAGGGCAGTTAGGAGTAACCAGGCCTGCAGGGGAAGGCAGTTAGGGGCAAACAGACTGGCAGGGGAGCAGTTGGGCATCAATCAGGCTGGCAGGAGAGTAGTTAGAGGTGATTAGGCTGGCAGGCAGAAGTGGCTAGGGGCAGTCAGAAAGGCAGGCAGGTGAGCAGTTGGGAGCCAGTAGTCCTGGATTGTGAGAGGGATGTCCAGGTAGGATCGGGCTTAAACGGGCAGTCGGACATCCCTCTTGGGGTTCCAGATTGGAGAGGGAGTAGGCTGGGCTGAAGAACCCCCCTCCCCCATGCACAAATTTCATGCACCAGGCCTCTAGTTACATTATAATTGGCTAATATAATGTCTATATCAATCAATATTTTGAAAGAACTAATAAAACCCCTTGTTATATAATCATACAACTTCTAGACTCAATAGTCTCCAGTTAATAGTACAGCAGGAATGTTCTACTAATTTTTAGTAGAAAAAAACATTGAACTAGGTTGGAACTGAGAAAATTTTGTTCAACTTTGCAAATATCTGCCTGTGTAAACCAAGACAGATTTTTGCTCCTCTTTACCTCAGTTTTTTTCATTTCTAAAACTAAGTGAGTAAATTAATGATTTTTAAGAACTTTTTAGCTCTAATGTTCTGGTATACTCAATAATTACTGTTAAATAACCATTCATGTCTCTGGAAACACTGTGATAAGTTAAATATTTTGGTTCTTTGTACAACATAGACAAAGAATATAAAAGAACTATTACTATTTTCAGATGATAACACTTTGGGAAGAAAAATTTATAAAAGGAGTACAAAAGTATAAATTAATTGCTTGGCTTTAGACATATTATAAAGATGTTCTCCCTACCTGTTTATTTTTGAAAAAAATTCAAATTTACTGAATGTTAAAGAATAATACAGTAAGTACAATATATCTTTCACCTAGATTCACAAAGTGTTAACATTTTTACCATCCTGCATTCCTTCTATAAATTTTTATTTCTAATGGACCATTTGAAAATATTTTCAAATATTATAACATTTTACTCCTTAATCTTTAGCATGCATTTTCTTTTAAATATATTTTTATTGATTTCAGAGAGGAAAAGAGAGGGAGAGAGATATAGAAACATAAATGATGAGAAAGAATCATCATTAAGCAGCTGTCTCCTGCACACCCCACACTAGGGATCGAGCCTGAAATCCAAGCATGTGCCCTGACCGGGAATCAAAATGTAACCTCCTTGTTCATAGGTCAAAGTTCAACCACTGAGCCACGCTGGCCAGGCTTTTAGCATGCATTTTCTAAAAAATATATTTTATCTTTATAATACCTCTATCATAATTTTTAAAATTAATGTTAATTCAATATCACCTAATATACAGTCTATATGTAAATTTTCCCAATTGTTCTAAAAATGTCTTTTTTTGTTTTTAAAAAAATTCAGAATCAAATCCAATCAAGGTTTGTACATCACATTTGGTTATGTCTTAATTTAAAACAGTCTTCCTGCTATTTTTTTTAAAGCAAGCAAGAATATATTGACTGCAGCAAAAATATACTTAGGATAGTGAAACAAAGAAGGGCATAGAAGGAGCAATAGGAGACCTAGGCTGGACTACCTTAGCTCACTGGGAAGTCAGAGAATAGGGGGTCTTGGAGATAGGTTCAGGGACTTAGTTCTGGACCAGCTGCTGCTGGCCATTGTCACCTGGTTGCAAGTCTCATGGGGTCCCTTAGAGGTTAGAGGATACATGCCTGGGGGGGGGGGGAGGAGAGAGGATGGAATAGCATGGGGATGCTCCCTGAAAGGAGAGTGCCTTCCTGCCTTTTTAAAAATTATTATTATTATTTTTTAATGGCATTGTTTTAAAGAGCGTAAGCCAGTTCAGCTTGTTGTTTTCTGATATATATTTTTTAAATTAATTTTTATTAATTTTTTATACATATCTCCCCATTGCCCCCCCC
>JAAGEH010000076.1:55367316-55377801 GCA_011751065.1 Lasiurus cinereus
CGACCCCCCCAGTGTCTGTGATCATTGGTTATGTTTATAAGCATGCATACAAGTCCTTTGATTGATCACTTCTTTACCTCACCTAACTTTAATCTTTCTGCTATAATTTCACAGTCTGTTTGATGCTTTATGATTTTTGTCCTCCTGAGAATTATCAGTCTACTCCCTTTCTGTGCTCCTGATTCTATTATATTCACCAGTTTATTCTGTTGATCAGATTTTTAATTCACTTAATTTTTAGATTCACTTGTTGACAGATGTGTATTTGTTGTTCATAATTTTTTGTCTTTTACTTTTTTCTTCTTCCTCTTCTAAAAGGGTACCTTTCAGCATTTCATATAATACTGGTTTGGAGTTGATGAACTCCTTTAGCTTTTTCTTCTCTGTGAAGGTCTTTATCTGCCCTTCAATTCTGAATGATAGCTTTGCTGGATAGATTATTCTTGGTTGTAGGTTCTTGCTGTTCATCACGTTGAATATTTCTTGCCACTCCCGTCTGGCCTGCATCGTTTCTGTTGAGAAATCAGCTGACAGTCGTATGGGTGCTCCCTTGTAGGTAATAAACTGTTTTTCTCTTGCTGCTTTTAATATTCTCTCTTTCTCTTTTGCTCTTGGCATTTTAATTATGATGTGTCTTGGTGTAGTCCTCTTTGGGTTCCTTTTCTTTGGGGTTCTGTGTGCTTCCTCAACTTGTAAGTCTATTTCTTTTACCAGATGTGGGAAGTTTTCAGTCATTATTTCTTTAAATAGGTTTTCAGTATCTTGCTCTCTCTCTTCTTCTGGCACCCCCACAATTCTGATGTTGGTACGCTTGAAGCTGTCCCAGAGGCTCCTTACATTATCTTCACATTTTTGGATTCTTTTCTCTTCTTGCTTTTCCAGTTGAATGTTTTCTGCTTCTTTATATTTCAAATTTTTGACTTGATCCTTGCCTTTCTCTAGTCTGCTGTTAGTACTCTGCATAATAGTTTTCATTTCAGTCAGTGTATTTATTATCTTCTCTTGGGTCTCACTAAATTTATCCATCTTTTCTAGCATATTCTTGCAAAACCTTATAAGCGTGGTTTTGAACTCTATATCCAGTCGTTTTTTTTCCTCCATTTCTTTTGCTTGTAATCCCTTCCCTTGTCTCGGCATTTTCACTGTGCCGGGGAAACTTCTGTGCTGGATTCAGCCAATGAAGCCTCTGCTGAGCTTGGGAGGGGTGGAGTCTCAGGGCTTAAGGGACCGCCTTGCCTTCCAGTCGGCCCCGCCCTCCACGGCCCCTGAGTCTCCCGTGACTGGGTAATGGCTGGAGCGGTCCTTGTGCGCACGCACCCGCAGCGCCTCCAACCGCTGCCTTTCAGGCTCCCCTGCGAACCAGGACCACACGAGTCTAGGTCCCCAGGGTTTCGCCCAAAACAGGGGCCCAGTGGACTCAGAAGTGGCACAGTTGGGAGGGTCTGTCTCCCGCCCACTCGCGAAAGCCAGCGGCACAATCAGCAATCCGTCCTCCTCGTGGTGCCGTGCGTGACCAGACCTCCGATCCTTTGCGACTCCCCTAAATTTCCGTGCACTTCTCCCTTTTCACAGTCCAAACTCCCCCCGTATGAGTTTCGGCTGGATCTGGGGTTTAGTGTCGTAAGAGAAGGGGTTCAATGCCGTTGGGAGTCTCTGTTTCCCTCCCACCAGAGAAAGCCAGCCAGGTACTCCGGCACCGCTCTCTCAGCGCTCGTCTCCGTACCTCAGCTTTTTGCAGCTCCTCTGGGTCTCCGTGAGCCCCTCTCTTTCCCTCTAGTTGTAGAACTTCCACTCAGCCAGCTTTCCTGTGGTTCTGGATGATGTCCGTTCTGTCTTTTAGTTGTAGTTTTGAAATTGTTGTGCGAGGCAGCAGTATAGGTGTTTACCTATGCCGCCATCTTGGATTCTCCTCTGATATTTTCAATATTTGAGAATTGCCTGAGTGTTTACCCAGAAGTAGGTTCAGGTTAAGCATTTTAAACAAGAACATTACACAGATAATATTGTGTATTTTTCATTATATTACATCAAACTGAACATAATGAGAGGTTGTCCAGTATTGGTGATGCTAACTTCAATTAATTGGTTAAGGTGGTCTGATAGATCTCTCCAGTGTAAAGGTACATTGCTTACCTTTATAATAAGTAATCTGTGGGGATGATCATTTGCAAGCATGCTTTTAACATCCATTAATGACCCTTGCCTAAGTCAATTATTTTATTGGGAGTGATAAAGTAGGGATTTTCTATTCTATCATTCTTTGTATATTTATTAGCTGCTATTCTGTAAGGAAAATTTCTCTTATCCCACCTTTTTCTTCCTGCATGCCTTCCTTCTTTCCTTCTGTTCTTCCATTTTTTTTCTTTATGTTTTAGAAGTATCACTATATAATCATGGATTTTTAAAAATTTAATGTTTTATAATCCATTATTGTCATGGTTAATTTTTTTTAATATATATTTTTATTGCTTTTTTTTACAGAGAGGAAGGGAGAAGGATAGAGAGCTACAAACATCGATGAAAGAGAGACATTGATCAGCTGCTTTCTGTACACCCCCTATTGGGGCCCACAACCAAGGTAAATGCCCTTAAGCGGAATCGAACCTGGGACCCCTCAGTCTGCAGGCCAACGCTCTATCCACTGAGCCAAACTGGTTTTCAGCTAATTTTGATGTTCAAATTATCCCAAATTTGGCGATTGCATAAAGATTCTGAAGTCAAAAGCATAGGCAAGTTGAAGCAGGATGGCAAAAGCTAAAGTCAATTTTTAGTATTATACACATGTATTGAGAGGTGTTATTCAAAACATTTAACAAATGGCACAACACAGTAATTAATCAATTAGAATCTACACTGGCAGTAAAGAATTGGTCTATACTGTGCAACTATCACTCCCTTAATATTACTAACAAAAGCAAATTTTCAAATTATGTGAATAATTTTATTCATACAAAAAGTCTCAATATAACTATTGTACTAGTACAAAAACTATGTCAGATCAGATAGTGTTCAATAAAAGCATGACTTTTAAATTCCCTAATCTGGATCATGCCACAGGCAAACATTTTAAAGATTACATTGCTTTCAAAAATTTTTGAAACTATAGATTTTAATTAAGTACCTTATTCACTCTTACCTTTTTTGTCAGAAAATGTTGGTCTTGTTCCCAAATAAAACTACCAATTTTTCTTCTTATTTCTGTGATGGGGAAAAAAAAATCCAATATCATTTTTTAAAAGTAAATGTAACATTTTTGAATTTTACTTGAAGTCTGAAATTTCTAGCCAGCATTTTCTCACTATATCAAAATCACCTAAGATACTTGTTTAAAATGCAGATTCCTTTTGAATCAGATCATTGAGAAGGAGCTAAGAAATTTGCATTTCTATCAAACTTTCCAGATGAGAAATTGTGAGAATTGTTGTAAACTTTTCCTGCTGGAATATATTTCTTCATTAAATGTGTCTTTAGGCCAAGCGTTAATAAAGAAAATGATTGTCCAGTCAAAATAAAAGCTATATCGCCCAATCGTGCATGGCTTGGCTGTTGAGTATCCACCCAGGAACAAAAGGTCACTGGTTTGATTCCTGGTCAGGGCATATGCTAGGGTTGCAGGCTCAATTCCCAGTAAGGGGATGTGCAGGAGAATGATCAGTGATTCTCTCTCATCATTAATATTTCTCTCTCTCTCCCTTCTTCTCTACTATCAATAAAAATATACATATTTTTAAAGCTATAAAATTGCTGAATTTGTAGAATAGAAGTCCTCAACAATTCAATAATTTACTTTGTTAAAAGAAGAGTGGAAGAGCAACGTGTCTAGTGAGCATGGTAGTACAGGAATTTTACAGTGCTTAGTATGTCAGAGGACTATGTCATCATCCTAACTCAAAGATCCTAAAAGATTCCACAGTAGCCCACTCAAGGACAAAAAGGTAGTATTCCTCAAGATCTATTCTGCCTAGTAGTAGCCATTAGGTACATGTGGACACCACATTGAAATGTGTCACTGGCTGAAATCGGTTTGGCTCAGTGGATAGAGCGTAGGTCTGCGGACTGAAAGGTCCCAGGTTCGATTCCAGTCAAGGGCATATACCTTGGTTGTGCACATCCCCAATAGGGGGCATGCAAGAGGCAGCTGATCCATGTTTCTCTCTCATCGATGTTTGTAGCTCTCTATTCCTCTCCCTTCCTCTCTGTAAAAAAATCAATAAAATATATTAAAATAAGAAAAAGAAATGTGGCACTAGTCCAAACTAAAATATGCTGTAAGCATAACATATTGAATTTCAAAGACATAGTATCAAAAAAAAGAATGCAAAATGCCTGGCTGGTGTGGCCCAGTGTGGTTGAGCATCAACCAATGAATTAGGTCATAGTTTGATTCCTGGTTAGGGCACATGCCCAGGTTGTGGGTTACAGGAGGCAGCTGATCAATGACCTTTTCATCATTTATGTTTCTATCTCTCTTTCCCTCTCCCTTTCTCTCTAAAGTATTTTATCTATATCTATATCCACATATATCTATCTATATATATATATATCTGTATAATGATACTTTAAATATATGAGGTTAAATAAAATACATTCTTAAAGTTAATTTCACCTATTTCTTTTTACTCTTTTTAATGTGACTCCTAGAAAATTTGTGATTAATATGTAGCTCACATTTGCATCTTCATACTTCTACTAGACAATACTGATCTAGATGGATAATGTATAGTTTTTATTTTTAAAAAGGAACATGTTTTCATTTCTGATAATTTTAAAAATTTAAATACATTTTAATTTAAGACGCTAAACTCAAAGACAGAAGTCATTAATTTATTTATTTACATAACCACTTAGAGCAACTTATTATTATAAATAGGTCCTACTAGGACATTAAAACTATGAAAGGAACCCAATTTTGGGAGTTTCTAAAACTCTTCTATAGTTTGTTTTTTAATACTTTGCTCATTGGGAATGTGTACATCTGTCTTGCTAGGGATAGACACTTACACATCAAGAATTGGATAATAATGCAAGACCAATAAAAATGGATATTTTGCCTGACCTGCGTGGCTCAGTGGTTGAGCACTGACCTGTGAACCAGGAGGTCAGGATTCGATTCATGGTCAGGATATATGCCTGGTTGCAGTCTAAATCCTCAATGGGGTACAGGCAGAAGGCAGCCAGTCAATGATTCTCTTTCATCATTGATATCTCTATCTCTCCTTCTCCCTTCCTCTCTGAAATCAATAAAATAATATATTTTTAAGTGGGATATTTAATTAGCTCAGATCTAATAGGTACGATTTGAATAGAACAAATCAGGGAAAACTAAAAGAACCAATTTCAGAAACAGTTTATTTACTTGCCCTTTACTTCACAGGACTGCTGAAATAATGTGTAAGTACTTTAAACAGTATAAAGAACAGTAGTAATATATGGGTTTATTATCATAATGAATCTTTAAAAATAGAAAAAATTTCAGAAATATAACGAAGAGATTTAAAACTAGCAAAGAACAGTTTATTGAATGCTCACATATCAGACTACTTATATTATCTCATTTTATCCTCAAAACAACTTGGGAGAAGTGGCTAAAGGCTACATAACTAGTAAGTGTTAGTTCCCTGCCACTGAACACTGTGAGGACAAGATCTGCACGTGTATTATTCAGCACCGAATCCCCAGCGCCTGCGTTGAAACCTGGCACACAGTAGGAGCTCAGTGAATGCATGAATCAAGGGTAAACAAATAAAACTAGAATATACATCAAGGCCAATCTGATCTCAAGTCCATGCTTTTAAACTTAGATCAGTACAGCTGGGTGACTTAGCTGGACCTGGCTGTCTATCAGGGGTTGGATGAACGATCTTTGCTAACCTTCTTGCAGGCATGCAGGAGGAAGAACGAAATGACCTAAAGCCACTGAATTTTTAATTTCAGCGTTAGCTACTGCAGAGAGATAGTAGGCATGAAAAACGGTAGCATTATCATCTATGTAATCGAGGCTCTGATAGACTCTAGGAGAAAAAAAGGAAATATTTTAGGTTATTAAATAAACAAGACTGTATTCAACCTTGCAACAATGGAAGGAGGAAAGATTATCCATAGGTAACCAGGAGGCCGAGGGTTCAGAGGGCAGGGGTCAGACCTCAGCTTTACAAACAAAACCCCACAGCAGCGAGGAGCAGGATCACAGGTGCACAGATTGAAAGCCCGGCAACCGCTCAGGAAAGCACGCTGAGAGCCAGGGCAAGAGGTGATTAGGGGGTGTGTGTGTACTAAGGTGGTGAGAGTGAGTGCTAAGAGCGTTTGAGGGGCACACTCCCTGGTGTTTGAACACGGACTGATTAATGTGGGGGAGGCGTTGTTATTCAAAAGAAGCTAGGAAGGTTTGAAGCTGAACACAGGACCTACTTACTGCAGGCGGGAAGGGCATGCCGATTTAGTTAAACGTATTCAGTATGAGGGGCCTCCAGGAAGTCACGTGGAGCCTCCACCCACGAACCAGAAGGTCGTGGTTTGGTTCCAGGTCAGGGCACAGGCCAGGGCTGCGGGCTCCCTCCCCGGGGTGGGGCCGGCCCGAGGCAGCCGGTCCGTGACTCTCTCTCGGCATTGATGTTTCCGTCCCTCTCTCCCTCTCCTTTTCCATCTCCCTTCCTCTCTCTGCAATCAATAAAAACATATTTAAAACAAAAAAAAAAAGTCACGTGGAGGTGTGGGAGGGACAGCTGTTAATACTGGAACTCAAGAAGTGACCCGGGGACCGGGCCGGGGGCCAGGCCACCGTGGCAGCCAGGAGACGGAGAAGGGCTGTGCATTTTAACCCCCGCATCTAGGCCTGGGCACCTGCTCTTTCCCAGGCATCCACCTGGAGGAGCGACCGCCCTTTCCGCCAGCTCCGGGCGCATCGGGACCCGAGAGGCAATGCCAGGCGGCCGTCAGGTACCTCAGCGTGTCTGGGTGCGAAGCATCACAGCTGAACAAGAAGTCGGCGGCCCTCAGGTCACTGATCGTCCCCCCTTCGGACACTGTGGAGGCGAGAGCGGAGAGAGGGTGAGCCGGCAAGGACCCCGTGGCCCAGGCCCACGCGTGGGCGGGGTGCCACCTCCACCACCTCACCCGCACTTTCCCCCTAGCTCCCTACCCCAGAGCTGCCTCAGGTTCCCGCTGACGCTGCGACAGAACCAGCCCCGTTGCCCTTGAAACATGGCGCCGTCTTGCGGTTCAGGATGGGGGGGGGGGGGAAACTGTAGCAGAGATCGCTGATTGGTCCTGGCTCCAGAGCCGGGCTCGATGATTGGCTGTCAGGGTAATGGGCGGGAAAAGCCGGGCGGGTGGCGGGGAGAAGGGGTGGGGAGGGTGGCAGAAGGAAGAAGGATCCCGCCACTACCAGACTGTGCACACCAACGCCGAGGACGGTGGACAGGACGGCTCCGCTTCCCCTCCTTCAGCCGGAAGGGGTCAATAGTCACACTTGTGAGTTTTAAACCCAAAGTGCATACTAACAAAATAAGTGTGCCATGTTGTAACAGGCCTGAGTGCAGGTTCTGTAGCATCAAACACATTTTTTTAATTGAAATATAGTTGACTTACAATATTAGTTTTACTGATTCGATATTTATGCATTTTACAGTGTGATTATCCCATAAGTCTCGTTACCTTCTGTCGCTGTATAAAGTTACTTTACAATACTATTGACTATTCACTTTGCAGTTATTATAACCGCTGTGTCTTATTTTTTAACTGGAAGCTTGTACCCCTTAATCCCTTCCACCTATTTGGCCCACCCCCTGCTACTGCCTTCTTCTGGCAACCACCAGTTTGTTCTCTGAATCTATGAGTCTGTTTCTATTTTATTTATTTGTTGTATTTATTTTAAAATATATTTTTAGCCCTAGCTGGTTTGGGCTCAGTGGATAGAGCCTGTGGACTGATAGGTCCCAGGTTCAATCCCAGTCAAGGGCATGTATCTTGGTTGCGCGCACTTCCCCAGTGGGAGGTGTGCAGGAGGCAGCTGATCGATGTTTCTCTCTCATCGATGTTTCTAACTCTCTGTCCCTCTCCCTTCCTCTCTGTAAAAAAATCAATAAGATATATTTAAATATATATATATTGATTTCAGAGAGGAAGGGAGAGAGACAGAAACATCAATGATTGGCTGCCTCCTGCATGACCTCCACTGGGAATTGAGCCCATAGAAAGGGCATGTGCCCCCACCAGAATAGGTCGAGGTTCAAACACTGAGCCATACTGACCCAGCAGATTTCAATCTTTTTTATGACTAATAAAATTCCATTGCATTCACATCTTTATCCATTTATAAAATCCACAAACACTTATCTTGGCTATTGGAAATAATACTGCAATTAACATAGGGATGCATATGTTAAATAAATAATACTGCAATTAACATAGGGATGCATTTTCAAATTGGTTAAATACCCAGAAGTAGAATTGTATCATCAAGCATTATTTTGAAGCAAACTCATTTTATCATTTCATCTATTAATGTTTTAATTGGACTTTAAAAAAATAATACAATATCATTATCACACTTAAAAATAATTTGTAATACAAATAATTTGTAATACAGTCAAATATCATGAGTGTTCAAATTTCCAATTTTTCAAAATTATAGTTTTCTTTTACAGTATCCACCTCCCTCCTTAGATCAGTTTTGATAAGTTATATTTTCTGGTGTTAGGCCTATTTAATCTACAATTTCAAAAAACCTATATAATAAAAGCCTAATATGCAAACTGTCGCCTGGACCGGAGTTCAAATGGGAGTTTGATTGCTCACTATAATGTGTGCTGATCACCAGAGGGTAGTGTGGAACACAGTGGCATTAGTGACGTGGAGGCACTGCTGGCCCTGATGGGCCTGACCAGAGTAGGACTGTGGTGGGATGGTGGAGCAGGTGAGCAGGTGGCACCAGGCCAAGGCAGGTGTGAGTGGGGCCCAATTGCCAGGCTGATTGCCCCACAGATGGTGACCAGAGGCAGTGGCAGGGGACTCGATGACTCAGGTGGAGGTAGGTACATAGGGGCCTAGGGACCCAAGTGCTGCCCAGGGCCCAGAAGTCAGCTAGGACCTACCGTTCCATGCCAGGCACACTTAGATTGCCAGCTAGGCTTAGGGACTACACCTGTGCACGAATTTTATGCACTGGGCCTCTAGTGCTATTATAATACTGTTCATAAAAATTTTTATTATTCTTTTAATGTTTGCAAGGCTCTGTAGTAATGGCTTCTTTTTCACTTCTGATATTTGTTATTTGTGCCTTTTTACTTCTTAAGGTTTGTCAATTTTATTAGCCTCTTCAAATAAGAAACTTCTGGCTTCATACTCTCACATATTTCTTTTCTATACCATTAATTTCTGATCTTATAAGTTCCTTGGTTTTACTTATTTTTTAAAATATATTTTATTGATTTTTTACAGAGAGGAAAGGAGAGGATAGAGAGCTAGAAACATTGATGAGAGAGAGACATCAATTAGCTGCCTCCTGCACTCCTTTTCTATGCCTCTCATTCTATTATATTCACCAGTTTATTCTGTTCATCAGATTTTTATTTTTATTTTATTATTATTATTTTTTATCTTTTTAAAATATATTTTTATTGATTTTTCACAGAGAGGAAGGGAGAGAGATAGAGAGTTAGAAACATCGATGAGAGAGAAACATTGGTAAGCTGCCTTCCACACACCCCCACTGGGGATCTGCCCACAACCAAGGTATGTGCCCTTGACTGGAATTGAACCTGGGACCCTTCAGTCCACAGACTGACGCTCTATCCACTGAGACAAACTGGTTTTGGCTGTTCATCAGATTTTTAATTCACTTGATTTTTAGATTCACTTGTTGACAGATATGTATTTGTTGTTCATAATTTTTATCTTTACCTTTTTCTTCTTCTTCCTCTTCTTAAAGAGTACCTTTCAGCATTTCATATAATACTGGTTTGGTATTGATGAACTCCTTTAGTTTTTCTTATCTGTGAGGCTCTTTATCTGCCCTTCAATTCTGAATGATAGTTTTGCTGGGTAGAGTAATCTTGGTTATAGGTTCTTGCTATTCATTACTTTGAATATTTCTTGCCACTCCCATCCAGCCTGCATAGTTTCTATTGAGAGATCAGCTGACAGTCGTATGGGTACTCCCCTGAAGGTAATTAACTGTTTTTCTCTTGCTGTTTTTAATATTCTCTCTGTCTTTTGCTCTTGGTATTTTAATTATGACGTGTTTTGGTGTGGTCCTCTTTGGATTCCTTTTATATGGGGTTTTCTGTGCTTCCTGGACTTGTAAGTCTATTTCTTTAACAAGGTGGGGGAAGTTTTGGTCATTATTCCTTTAAATAGGTTTTCAGTATCTTGCTCTCTCTCTTTTTCTGGCACCCTCATAATTCTGATGTTGGTACACTTGGAGTTGTCCCAGAGGCTCTTCAGACTATTTTCCAATTTTTGAATTCCTTTTTTTTTTTTTTTTTT
>JAAGEH010000076.1:55377901-55412178 GCA_011751065.1 Lasiurus cinereus
TTTTTTTTTTTTTTTTTTTTTGCTTTTCCAGTAGAGTGTTTTCTGCTTCTTTATATTTCAAATCTTTGACTTGCTTCTTGCCTTCCTCTAGTCTGCTGTTAGGTCTCTGTATAATATATTTTATTTCAGTCAGTGTATATTTAATTTCTAGTTGGTCCTTTTTCATCTCCTCTTGGGTCTTGCTAAATTTATCCATCTTTTCTAGGAAATTCTTGAAAAACCTTATAATCATGGTTTTGAACTCTATATTCAGTCATTTGTTTTCCTCCATTTCTTTTGTTTGTGATCTGTTCCTTTGTCTCTGTATTTTTTTAAAATTAAATCTTTATTATTCAGATTATTACATTTGTTTTTCTTTTTTCACCTCCATAGCACCCTTCCACCCAGCTCCCACCCTTCCCTCCCTCCCGTTGACCTCATCCATAGGTGTATGATTTTTGTCCAGTCTCTCCCTGTATACCCCACACCCCTTTCCCCCTGAGAATTACAAGTCACGGGTGGGTCTGGAGCAGCAAGGCCTCCGCGGGCTCCGCCGTGAGTGACTCTTCAGTCTGCCGGCCGACGCTCTACCCACTGAGCATACCTTCTCCTGCTGCCACAGCGGCAGCACACACACGTGGGGGGGAGGGGGGGGCCGCGGGGTCACAGGGGTTAAGGGAACCAGCACCGGCGCTCGCTCCTGCAGGTCCGGCCAGGCCCGAGCCGCAAAGGAAGCCCAGAGGGCAGGTGCCCTGGCGGCTCGAGAGCCGAGGACGCACCGCTCAGCCTCAGCCTCAGCGCGAGGGTCTCAGCGCCTCAGCCTCAACCTCAGCACAAGGGTCTCAGCGCCTCAGCCTCAGCACGAGGGTCTCAGCGCCTCAGCCTCAGCCTCAGCACGAGGGTCTCAGCTCCTCAGCCTCAGCCTCAGCACGAGGGTCCCAGCCTCAGCCCCAGCCTCAGCACGAGGGTTCCAGCCTCAGCCCCAGCCTCAGCACGAGGGTCTCAGCCTCAGCCTCTGCACGAGGGTCTCAGCGCCTCAGCCTCAGCACGAGGGTCTCAGCCTCAGCCTCAGCACGAGGGTCTCAGCCACAGCCTCAGCACGAGGGTCTCAGCCCCAGCCTCAGCATGAGGGTCTCAGCCTCAGCCTCAGCTCGAGGGTCTCAGCCATGTCTCTGTATTTTCACTGCTTCCCTGAGTTGGTAGAGAGCTTTATGTGCTAGGTGTCCCTATATGGCCCAGTAGCTCCACCTCCCCAGTTACCTGAGGTGGACTCTCTTGGTGCACCCCTTTATGGACTGTGTATACAGCCTTGTTTGTAGTTAAGTATTGATTGTTGTTGGTATCACTGGGGGGAATTGACCTCCAAGCCAATTGGTTGTGAGAATCAGCTGTTTCTACGCAGGAAGAACTTCTGTGCTATCGTCAACCTTATGATACATGACTTGTGCAATTGCAAAAGCCTCTGTGTTTAGTTTGGATGGGGCAGAGTCTCAGGGCTAAGCAGACAGCCTTGGCTTCCCATCAGCCCTGCCCTACACGGCCCCTGGGTCTCAGTGTCCCTTGGTAATCACTGCAGCCTCTCTGTGCTCATGCATGCACACCTCCAGACCTCTGCCTTTCCAGCTCCCTTCAGTTTCCGTGCACTCTGGGAACCCGTATGAGTATGGATCCCCAGGGCCTCACCTGAAACTGGGGTTCAGTGCAGTTGGGAGGTTCTGTCTTCCTCTCACTAGAGAAAGCCAGCAGCACAATCAGAAGTCAGCCCTGTGTGTGCACACCTTCAGGCCCCGGCCTTTCGTGGCTCCCCTTAGTTTCCATGTGCTCCTCCTTTTTCACAACAATTCAGACTCCCCCTGTATGAGTCTCGCCCGGAACTGGGGTTTAGTGCATTTGAAAGTAGGGTTCAGTGCAGTTGGGAGTTTTCATCTCTCTCCCGCTAGAGGAAGCCAGGCAGGCACTCCACCACCCGTCCTCTTCACGTACATGTCTCTGTACCTCTGCTTTTTGCAGCTCCTTGAGTCTCTGTGAGCCCCTCTCTTTCCTTCTAGTTGTAGAATTTCCACTAGCCATCTTTCCTGTGGTTCTGGATGATGTCCTGTCTTTTAGCGATAGTTTTGAAATTGTTGCGAGAGGCAGTAGTTTAGGTGTTCAACTAGGCCGCCATCTTTGTTTCTCTCCTCTCTTCCTTTTTTTAAAAAACAGCTTTATTGTGGTATAATTTACAACATGTAAAATCTTCCCATTATAAGTGTACAGTTCACTAATTTCTAATATATTTATATAGCTATTCAACCATCACCACACAAAAAATAATTTTTAAGAAAAATTTATTTCTCCAAATTTAGGTTAGAATTTTTATTCATTTCTATTCATTTTTCACTATACAACGTAATCGTAAATTTTCCTTATAATTTTCTCCTCCTATTCTGTTGAATATTGACTTCTTTCTCTGACCTCTGTAATACTTGTCTTTCCCCAAGGATAGATTTTAGATATTGAATACCCAGAACTATACATATAACTTAAGAGTAAGAAAAACTAGGCTCTCTTCTATCTCCCAAACTCTTTGTCATACTACTTGAAATCTTTTACCACAGTTCCTAAAACCCCAGCACTAGTAATGTTTGTCTATTGAATATAGATTGTACATTAGCTGGTAAATAGTATTCTGTCATTGTTAAAGTTTTTGAATTTGATATTGATTATGCAGAGAATATCTTGGTTCTTAGGAGATACTTCCTGAAGTATTTAGGGAAAATAATTATAATGTTTGCAATTTATTCTAAGGTGGTTCAGCAAAATAACATTAGTAATCTATATAATAAAAGTGTAATATGCTAATTAGACCAGATAGCCAAATGACCTTCTTACATCCTTCCCAACAAAGCTGTGGTGGTGGGGACCAAGGTAGAGGTGGTTAGGGACTATCAAGCAGGCAGATTAGCAGTTAGGGGCGATCAGGCAGGCAGGTGAGCAATTAGAAGCAATCAGGCAGGCAGGCAGAGTGGTTAGGGGTGATCAGGCAGGCAGGTTAGTAGTTAGGGGCCAGCGGTTCTGGATTGCAAGAGGGATGTCCGACTGCTTGTTTCGACCCAATCCCACAGGGATTTCTGCAGGATTGGGCCTAAACCATCAGTTGGACCTGTGGGATCGGGTCTAAACTGGCAGTCAGACATCTCCTAAGGAGTCCTGGGTTGCAAGAGGGTGCAGGCCAGGCTGAGGGATCCCTCCACTCTGCATACCAATTTTGTGAATCTTGAAAGGAATTGTGGGCCGTGAGGCTGCAGTGGGCACAGGATGGGTCTTAGATCATCCTGCACTCCTCCGCTCAGCCCCTCCTGTCACAGCCTCTGGTTTCCTATCTGTCGGCTACGTGCTACCACCATCACTCCCACACACTGAAGGCGCCAGCCCTGCTTGCACCGCTGAAGGTGTAGAGCAATTGGGCTGGCACCAGCAGCAGGTGCAAGCAGGGCCTGTGTTGTCAACAGGTGCAAGCAGTGGCTGGTGGCCCCGATTGCCCCTCAGGAGCAGGGGGAGGTGGAGAAGCCCTGAGGGGCGATTGGGGCTGGCAGTCCCTATTTGCACCCATGGACGGTACCAAATGATTGGGACTGGTGCCAGGTGCTGGCAGTGGGTGCAAGCGGCAGCTCTGGTGCCAGCAGCAGGTGTAAGTGGGACCAGCACTGGCAGCAGGTACAGGTGCCCGGCAGGACTTCAGTGCATAGGAGCAAAGAATTTTCAGTAACTACCAGAGGCTCGCACCAATGAGCATGACTGGTACCCCACCTTGGTCTGGCACCCCCACTCAGCTGTTCCACCATCCTGCTGTAGCTGATGCCTGCCATGTTCTGCACTCTGCTACCTGCTGCCAATGCCCATCATGTTCTGTGCATGCCCCCTGATGGTCAGTGCAAGTCATAGTGACCAGTTGTTCGGTTGTTCCACTGTTCAGTCTATTTGAATATTAGGGTTTAATACACACACACACACACACATTTATTTGTACACACACACACACACACATATATATATAGGAAAGGAAATAAAGATGGTTCATCAAAAGTACTGCTGAGATCAATAAAGTCTTTTACTTTAGACTTAAAAAAAAAGAACAAGCTGGAGGATGAGTATATTAGAGAGGACAAGAAGAAAAACACTGATATTTAAATTATGGACAAGAAAGATGAAAAGGACATAGCAGACAGAAATGTGTGTGTGTGTGTGTGTGTATATATATATATATATATATATATATATATAGAGAGAGAGAGAGAGAGAGAGAGAGAGAGATACACAATAGATGTATTGTGTTGGTACATAATTTATAGTTGCTAATTTGCGTAAACACCCAAGAAATGATTATGATTATACTTAAGAAATTCTATATAATAAAAGCCTAATATGCTAAGTGTCTGGTTATCTGGTTGTCCGCTCAACCAATCAAAGGGTAATCCTATCTAATAAAGATGGAATATGCAAATTGACCATAACTCTGCAACAAAGATGGCAGCACCCATATCCAATGAG
This sequence comes from Lasiurus cinereus, assembly GCA_011751065.1. NCBI lineage: Eukaryota > Metazoa > Chordata > Mammalia > Chiroptera > Vespertilionidae > Lasiurus > Lasiurus cinereus. The sequence continues at coordinate 55,382,411 of JAAGEH010000076.1, forward strand.
GGGGGACTATGCAAACTGACACAACAAGGTGAGAGGTAGAAGGTGGCTCTGGCCAGAGCAAAGGCGGTGCTGACAGCCAGGGGAAGAAAAGCCTATTCTTGCACAAATCTTCATGCATCAGATCTCTAGTATGGTAATGATATGCTAAGGCTGCTCAGTTGCTCACCATGACATGCACTGAACACCTGGAGCAGATGTTCTGACTGGTAGATTAGCTTGTCTATCAGGGCTGAGAAAGACAGGCTGGACACACCATGGACCCTCCTGTGGTCCCTCTCCAGCTGGCCAACATCCCATATCCCTCCCCGGCCCAGATCATGCACCAGTGGGGTCTCTTGGCCTGGCCTGCACCCTCTCACAATCTGGGACCACTCGGTTTCAGCCCAATCCCGCAGGCCAGGCGTAGGGGTCTCATTAGTACATGAACTCGTGCATGGCCGAGTGTGTGTGTCCCTCAGCCCAGCCTGCACCCTCTCCAATCTGGGAACCTTTGAGGGATGTCTGGCTGCCCATTTAGGCCAGATCCCAGTAGGATCGGGCCTGAATGGGCAGTCAGACATCTCTCTCACAATCCAGGACTTGTTGGCTCCCAACTGCTCACCTGCCTGCCTGCCTGATTGCCTCTAACTGCTTCTGCCTGCCAGCCTGATCATCCCCTAATCACTTCCCTGCCAGCCTGATTGATGCCTAACTGCTCCCCTGCCAGCCTTTTTGCCCCTAACTGCCCAGCCCTGCAGGCCTGATCACTCCTAACTGCCCTCCCCTACAGGTCTAGACACCCCTAAATGCCCTTCTCTGCAGGCCTGGGTCCTCCCTCTCAACTGCCCTTCCCTGCAGGCCTGGTTGCCTCCAAATTCCCTCCTCTACCATCCTGGTCACTCCTGTCTTCCTGTGCAGGCTTGATTACCCCCAACTACCCCCCCCCTTGCAGGCCTAGTCCCTCCCAGCTTGCTTGTGGAAGTCATCTTGTGTCCACATGGGGACAGCCATCTTTGACCACAGGGGACAGCCATCTTGTGTGTTGGAGTGATGGTCAATTTGCATATTCCTATTTTAATAGATAGGATAGAGACCTGGTGCATGGGTGAGGGCCAGCTAGTTTGCCCTGAAAGGTGTCCTGGATCAGGGTTGGGGTTCCCTTGCGGTATGGGGCAGCCTGGGAAAGGGGCCTGTGGTGGTTTGCAGGCCAGCCATGTCCCCAGGGACCCAAGTGGAGGCCCTGGTTTCTGGGATTTATTTTTCTTCTATAATTAAAACTTTGTAGCATTCAGCAGAGGCCAGGGTAGGCCAGGAACTTGGCTTCCTCCACTCCTGGGGAAATCCAAGCCTCCAGCTTACTCCAGGGCCACAACCATTTTTGTTGGGATTTACTTATCTTTTATAGTTGAAACTTTGTAGCCTTGAATGGATGCCTGGGCTGGCGAGGTTGTGCAGGAAGCTTGGCTTCCTCCATTGCCAGGGAAACCAAAGCCTCCTGCTCGCTCTATGACCACAGCCATCTTGGTTGGGTTAATTTGCATACCTGTTCCTGATTGGCTGGTGGGTGTAGTAGACGTGTGGTCAATTTGCATATTACTCTTTTATTAGATATGATATATACTAGTAGCCTTGCATACGAATCGATGCACCAGCAGCTCTTTGTAGGGTATGAGGCCCATCCGCCATCAGGAGCCCGGTGATATGCAAATTAATCGCCACTCTGTGGCAAAAATGGCCACATCCATAGCCACAAATATCACAACGCCCATAGTCACAAAGATGGCAGCGTAGGCCGAAGCCAAGGAGCTGGCAGAGCAACAAAGGAAGCCAAGCCTCCTGCACGCCCAGGCCTGCTGCTGAGGGAGACATGCAAGGAGTGCAATGGGGAGACATGTGGGGAGTAAGCGAATCTGGGGTTCCAAATTCGCCATTGTTCCTTTCACTGCTTATTCCCCTCCTCACAGGTATCCTCCATGCAAAAGCCATTCCATGCAAGTATGTCATGTCCTAATGGGTGAATCCTAAACTGAATGAGTGTCACATCTGGGCAACTTAACTCCTGTTAGAAAAAGGACCCGAGAGGAGGGATTTAGGAATCATGAAGCCATCATGACCTGCTCAGGTTCCAAAACTGCTGTCAAACACAGGCAGTCTGAGACCCTCTCTAATACCACCTGAGCTAAACCTGAGAACCAACATATTTTCAAGGCCCAAAGTTGACAGGGGTAAGGGGGCAAAGGAGCAAAGCAAGCAGAACAGCCAACTCAACCAAAGACTCATGAGCTTAAGATTACACAGAGAAATGTCCTGGCCACCAATGCTCTCCCGCAGACGTGGTGCCCACACCCAGCTGGGAGGAGGGGGGTATACATGCAGAATTTAAGGCCACTGGCAGGAGGGAAACTCGAAGCATACCTAAAGGTTTTTTTTTGTTTTTTGTTTTTTTTGTACATGTCCCATAGTCAAGAAGCAGAGTCAGAATCAAGAAGCAAAGTCTTACCTCAGTGCTGGGGTGTTTTAAAATACCTAAAAATAGCAGTTTCATCGCTGAATGCACTGCCATGTTTGCCACGGACTGGAGGTGTGCAGAGAACTTCCAGGGCATCCCTATAACCTTGTGGGCAACAGCAGCTCTTGAGAGGTAGAGACTGAAGCACTTACGGTGTTCAAAGAGCTAGCTAGCCCTGCAAACCTTGGCTTATCTGGAAGCCCGGTGCTGCTGGAAGTTTTTGGCCCTGCATTCCTCAGCATGGAGAGGAAAGGTGGATATGGTGGTTCCAATGGTACAGCCTCAGTACCAGTGTAGAGGAGGCTTTGGAGAGGGTAGTGGTAAGGAGAATGCCTCTGACTCTAGATACCAGTGAAATCGCTGTCAAGAGCCTTTCTAGGACTGGCAGGAAAATGCAGCAATGAAGGAAGAATAATGTCTCAAAACAAAGAGGCTTTTTTTCTCATCAGCAAAATGTGAATATTACCTAAACCACAGATTTTGCGAGAATTGAAATAAAATTCCAGAAATTGTATAACAGCCAGGCTGAAGTGGATAGATTGTTTGAACATGAACATGGTCCTGTGCACCAAAAGGTTGCAGGTTCAATTCTAGGTCAGGAAACATACCTGGCACATACCTGGTTTTCAAGTTGGATCCCTAGTCAGGGCTACTAAGGAAGACAATTGAAGGGATGTTTCTTACATTGATGTTTCTCTCTCTCTATCCCTCTCCCTTCTACTTTCTCTAAAAATCAATGGAAAAATGAATTAATGCCATATCTACAAGGGTGGATAATCTAAAAAGAAAAAAAAAAGAGAGGGGGGAGGTGGGGGGGGGCTAACCAGTTTGGCTTAGGGGATAGAGCATCGGCCTGTGGACTGAAGGGTTCCAGGTTCGATTTCAGTCAAGGGCATGTACCTTGGTTGTGGACACATCCCCTGAGGGGGTCCCAGATTGGAGAGGGTTCAGATTGGACTGAAGAACACTTCCCCCACCCCCTGTGCACAAATTTTGTGCACCAAGCCTCTGGTATATATATATAAAATCATAATGGAGTGGATGTGGGAGTGACTAAGAAAATATGGGAAAATGTTAATCACTTGTGAATCTAGGTGGAGAGTACATGGGAGTTTATCATACAAATGTGCAATTTTTCTCTATAATTTTTTTTTATTTTAAAGAAAACATACCCCTTTAGTTCAATATTCTCTGTCCTAGTAGCACATTAGAATCACATGTGAGCTTTTAGAAACTACAAATCTTCTGCTGGAGATTTTACTTTAATTGGTCTTGGATGAGGTCCAAGCATCTGAATTTCTTTGAAATATTTCTGGAGAAATCTTGTTTCTTTTTGTGCTTCTTTTGCTTCCTTCAAAACATCTTGCAAGGTTCCAGGCATAAAACAAGCCTTGCCCTGGCCATTTAGCTCAGTTGGTTGACTGCTGTCCCATGCATTGAGAGGTTGCTGGTTCAATTCCAAGTCAGGGCACATGCCCAGATCATGAATAAAGTGAATTCATTTTTAAAAAGTAATTTTTTAAATGTAATCATAAACATTTCATGGCTGTTTACCCAAATTATCAACTATAAATTATGTGCTAACAATACATAACTAATAACCTGTAATATGTGTATATCTTTTCCCATTATGACATATAGGAGGCTTTCACCCTGCCCAAGAACTGTGCTGATTGTAATTTTAGATGGCCAGTGCTACAGGTATTAAATACCCATTTCCCTCCCCTAAAACAACCCTGTCAGATGTAGAGAATAGCCTTGGCTGTTTAGCTCAGTGGAGAGAGTGTCAGCCTGCAGACTGAAGGGTCCTGGGTTTGATTCCAGTCAAGGGCATATGCAACAGTTGCAGGCTCGATCCCCAGTGGGGGACATGCAGGAGGCAGCTGATCAATGATTCTTTCTCATCAATGATGTTTCCATCTCTCTCTCCCTCTCTCTTTCTCTCTGAAATTAATTAAAATATATATTTAAAAAAAGATGTTGAGAATGAAGCCCAGTTACATGCGACTTCCAAGAAAAGGCTATAGAGATGGTTCATCAAAAGTACAGCTGAGCTCAATGCTACTATGCACTTTAGACTTTAAAAAAGGGACAAGCTAAAGGATGAGTATATTAGAGGACAAGATGAAAAACACTGATATTTAAATTATAGATTAGAATGATGAAAAGGACATAGCAGATGGAAATGCTTAAATGTATTTGAATACAAAAAACAAGTGCCTCATCTGTATATATAAAAGCCTAAACAACCATCTGACTGTTCAACTAGTAACTATGATGCGCACTGACCACCAGGGGGCAGATCCTCAGTGCACAGGCATAGAAACATGGAACAGATAATGAATTTCAGAGGGAAGGGGGGAGGGGTTAGAGATTAACCAAAGATCTTTTATGCATACTAGAGGCCTAGTGCAGGGATTCATGCACTGGTGGGGTCCCTTGGCCTGGCCTGCAGGAATTGGGCCGAACCAACAGTCCAAAATCCCCCAAGGGGGCATTATGAGAGGGCACAGGCCAGGCTGAGGGACCCCACCAGTGCACAAATCCATGCACTGGGCCTATAGTAGACAGATAAAGCAAGAAAAGGGCCTGAAAAAGAGTCAGAGAGTCATTGGACTAAAAAGTATCTTGAGATAATTCAAGACAAGATTATAAACTGGCCCAGACTTTTTTTTTCTTTCAATCTCTGGAGCAGTTTTAAAAAATTACAGTAACAAGTTCTAGAAAAGGAATGTGTTGCTAAAGTTAAATTAAAAGAAAATTAAGCCCTGGATGGTATGGCTCAGTTGGTTATAGCATCCCATGCATTGAAGTGTCATGGATTTGATTCCTGATCAGGCACATATACAGGTTGTGGATTCAACCCCTGGTTGGGGCATGTATGTGAGGCAATCAATCGATGTTTCTCACATCGATGCTTTCTCTCTTTCCCCCTCTCCTTTCTTCTCTCTTTAGAACCAATAAAAAATATAACCTCAACCCTAACTGATTTGGCTCAATGGATAGAGTGCTGGCCTGTGGATGGAAGGGTCTCATGTTCAATTCTGGTCAAGGGCACATGCCTAGGTTGCAGGCTCCACCCCCAATAGGGGTAATGCAGGAGGCAGCCAATCAATGATTCTCTCTCATCACTGATGTTTCTATCTCTCTCTCCCTCTCCTTTCCTCTCTGAAATCAATAAAAATATACAGTGGTACCTCGAGATACAAGTGTCTTAACATACGAGATTTTTGAGATATGAGAGCGAGCGAGCAATTTTTGCTTTGAAATACGAGCAACATTTGAGATAGGAGTAATTGCGCGGATCGACCCACCAGTTTACCTCGACTCGAACGTCTCATAGTTTCCCACACCTCAAGGTTACGGAACGAATTAAACTCGTATCTCAAGGTACCACTGTATTTTAAAAATATCCTCAGGTGAGGATTTTTTTTAAAGAAAATATAATAGGAAGAAGAGTATACATCTGAAAATTCATCTAATACAGAGTCATTATGCTAGACTAATGACAGCATAATAGAATTTCTGGGCACATTTGAAAAGGGTTCCCAAGCATCACAAACTCAAGTAGCAGTTTGCTTTGGTAACAATAGCATGATCATCACTCTCATGAGAGAAGCTCCTGTGTCATAGAAGACCCTAGTGAATTAGAATATCTTGAAAGACTCTGGTGAAATCCATTAGGACACTGAGAATGGAATTTAATTTGTGAATCCTTTTTTCAGTATTCATTATTAAAGTGAGAAGAGAAACCAGTGAGACTGGTAATCCATTTCAATACTTTTTAATAATGCTCTGAATTTGTACAATAATATGACTAATTACTGTGGCTGCACGATATGCAGTGGTTCTTTATTCTCCCCACCATCATTAAGGCAAGGGCAGAAGTAGGAATAAAGTTTCTCCGTGAAAGTATTACTGAAGGTGTATATGTGGGTCATGGTTTTAGCATTGTAGAAGGACACTTGCCCTCCTTCATAATCTAAGTATATGCCCACCTTATCAAGGTTATTAGTCAGCTTCATACTGCAAGAAGGCAAATCCAGAGCCTTTAGATCATTTTGGTTCCTTAGTCTTAAAAGCCAGAATCCTTGCTCAGGAGTTAGAGGACAGCTGCCTTTCCGAATGATGGATTCTTTGACAACGCCAACTGTCCACTTTGTCTTCTTTGCTACTTCCACTTCCCAGTACCATTTTCCAGATGTGAAGCCTTTTGAGCCCAGCACAGCCACACTTGAGTCAAACCTCTCCGGATCATCGGGCATTACCTGCTTAATGTCACCATGCCACACACTGGTTCGGTTTTTGGACAGCACCAAATTTGGGTGCGCTGTTTTAGGGTCCAGAGTTAATGAAAATAAGCCTAGGAAGAAAATAAAAGAAAGCAGGGCATGGGAGAAAACGGATGAATGCATATTCCCATAGTTGAACTCAGTATTTATATAAACTCCAATAATTTACCTCCCTATGCACATATATTCTTAGGCAAGTAATTACTTATATATACTCATTACTGTTTTGGTATCTATGTGGCTATATTCTAGACATTTTTATATTTGTGATAAAAATTAGACTGTACTCTGAAGCAATTTATTCTCTGATAAAGAAAACAATACAAATAATATAAATCTGTACTATTCAGTGTCAGAAAATACAAATGCTGAAGAGGTAACAGGTAAATTTGTCCCAGGAAAGCTTTCTAAGGACAATAACTATTTCCATTTTGATATCACATCTATGAGATGTATTCAGGATGCTTTGGGTAAACCGAGGCAAAAAATCGATGGGTTAAAAACAATAGTTTATGTGGGAGATAACATAAGGACTTGCCTGTTATAGTCAATCAAGACCGAGCTAACTGATAGAGACTTTAGAGGACAATGATGAAAAGTTTATATTTAGTTTCTTAGATAATGAGACTTTAGAAATCTAGAATGCTTTAGGCCACTGCTAATCAGAATGTGGTCCATAATCTATGTGGTTACCAGTTTTGGAGAAGATAGTATAGAAATCAAGAGTGAGCTCTTAGAAATGTTCATATCTGACAATAATTTCATGTCAGTTGAAGCTAATAATAATTAATAAAAACTGGGCTTAACTTAATTCCACTTAAAACTGTTAATTCCACTTTTTCAAGTAATTAATTTATATTGTGTCTACAAACATATCAGTTCATAACAGGTTGAGATTTTAAAAACGGGTGTTTCATTCCACCAGTTTTATTTATAATAACAAATAATGTTGTATAAGTTTACCACAGGGAATTGAACAAGCATTAGTTTAGACAAATCAGTGGGCAGCAGGATAAAAAAGAATTCTATCTAATAAAAGAGTAATATGCAAATTGACTGCACCTCTGCTATGTCCACAAGCCATGCCCACCAGTCAATCAGAGCAAGTATGCAAATTAACCCAACCAAGATGGCTATGGCCACAGAAAGAGCAGGAAGGAGGCTTGGGTTGCCCCTGGCAATGGAGGAAGCCAAGCTTTCCAGGCCTCCGCTTAAGGCAACAAAGTTTCAATGGGTATGCAAGCAGAAGGCTTGGCTCTGCTCCAGGCTACCAAGTTTCAATTGCAGAAGATAAATCCCAGATACCAGGGCCTCCACTTGGGTCGCCAGAGGGCATGGCCAGCATGCAAACCACCACAGGCCCCTTGCCCAGGCTGTCCCACATCCCAAGAGAACACCCACCCTGATCTGGAACAGCCTTCGGGGCAAACCAGCTGGCTCCCACCCATGCACCAGGCCTCTATCCTATCTAATAAAAGAGAAATATGCAGCTGAGACCGGTTTGGCTCAGTGGATAGAGCATCGGTTTGCGGACTGAAAGGTCCCGGGTTCGATTCCGGTTGGAGGCATGTACCTTGCTTGCGGGCACATCTCCACTGTGGGGTGTGCAGGAGGCAGCTGATCAATGTCTCTTTCTCTCATCGATGTTTCTGACTTTCTGTCTCTCTCCTTTCCTCTCTGTAAAAAATCAATAAAATATATTAAAAAAAAGAGTAATATGCAGGCCTGCAAGGGCGGGCAGTTGTGGGTAATCAAGCCTGCAGGGGAGGGCAGTTAGGGGTGACCAGGCCAGCAGAGGAGGAAAGTTGGGGGTAACCGGGCCTGCAGGGAAGGGCAGTTAGGAGTGACCAGGCCTGCAGGAGAGGGCAGTTAGACATCAATCAGGCTGGCAGGGGAATGGTTAGGGGGTGATCAGGCTGGCAGGCAGAAGCGATTAGGGGCAATCAGGAAGCCACGCAGGTGAGCAGTTGAGAGCTAGCAGTCCTGGATTGTGAGAGGGGTGTCTGACTGTCCTTTTAGACCCAATCCTGGATCGGACCTAAATGGGCAGTTGGACATCCCTCAAAGACTTCCAGATTGGAGAGGGAGCAGACTGAGCTGAAGGACACCCTCTCTCCCCCCGTGCATGAATTTTGTGCACCAGGCCTCTAATTTCTAAATAAAGGAGGTTGGAAATATATCAGCAAAAAGATGCACAAATTCTAGGTAAGCGATAATTGAATGTTGGCACAAATTTTTACAAAGAAAACAAAAATGATTATGGACACAGATGCATATATAGATTTGTTATTAATGGGTTTATTAATCCTCAGAAGCAAGATCAAGCCAGTCCAATTTTCTCTTCCCAGAAAGGCCCAAGTCTTTTTCGTTATCCCAGGGATTTCTTTTTCTAACATGAGGCTTTGAAGAATTCTGAATTTTTCAATACAGTTTGAATCCTCTCCTTCACATATCCCCATTAACCTTGGGTTGTTACTCTTCCCACTGTGAGGACTAGGATTTTTCTGAAGGTATAAAAATTTCTTATCAACCTATTTAGAGCCCCAGTCTGCTCTTGTAATCAAGCTTCTGACACCACCAGCTAGCTCAGTCTGCACTGGTTCTGACGATTTCCTAGGAGTTAGTGTTGTGTCCTCTCTTTTCTTCTCATGCCATATTCAGTCCAGCAGTAAGTTTTGTCAGTTCCACCTTTAACATATATTCTGAGCCTACTCAGAATTTATAGACAAATAACTTCCACAAATACCACTGTCCTGGCACTACTGCAATAACTTTTTAACTCTTCTCTTTCCACTCTTGCCCATCTGCAACCTATTCTGCCACAACGTGAATGAGCTTATCCATTTCTCTTACTCAAGACACCCTTATGCTACCGAGCAAATAAGACCTACATGATCACCTCTCTGACCTCATCTGACACCACATTGCCCTTATTTATTTTGGTCCAATCACCTTTGCCTTTTGGCTGGTCCTTGAACATACTTCAGGACTTACATTTTTCTTGTTCCCAAACACTTTCCCCCCATATGGTTCACTTCTTTTACATTATTTAGGCCTTTGTTCATGCACATTCAGTAAAATGTTAACAATAGAAACTAGGTTGGTATAGGAGTATTCATTGTAAAATTCTTTAAACTTTTCTGTATGTTTAGAAATTTCCACAATAAAATGTAAGGATGGGGGAGTTACCTTCTCAGACAGGTTTTCTCTGGCCACTCTATATAAAATAACATGTTGAGCCCTGGTTGGTTTGGCTTAGTGGATAGAGTGTCGGCCTGCGGACTGAAGGGTTCCAGGTTCAATTCCAGTCAAGGGCACATGCCCAGGTTGTGGGCTTGATTCCCAGTGAGGGGTGTGCAGGAGGCAGCCAATCAATGATTCTCTCACCATTGATGTTTCTAGTTCTCTCTTTTCCTCTCTGAAATCAATAAAAATATATTTTAAAAAATAGCATGTTCATCCATCCATCAGTTTTGGATTATTGTTCTACTTTATATTTTTTTAATAAATATTTATTGAGTGTACCTTGCTTTATTTTCTTCACAATGGTTATCACTATGTGAAATCATTTATTTATTCATTGTCCAGCTCCTGCACTAGAATGTAATCTCTGGTAGGGCAGACACATCATCTGTTTTGTTTCCTCATATATATAAAATTTGGAACTGTTTTTAGGTATTCAAATAACTTTGTTAAATAAATAAATGAACTTCAAGTTTCTTTTAAAAAAATATATTTTATTGATTTTTTACAGAGAGGAAAAGAGAGGGATAGAGTTAGAAACATCAATCAGCTGCCTCCTGCACACCCCTTACTGGGGATGTACTCCCAACCAAGGTACATGCCCTTGACTGGAATCAAACCTGGGACATTTCTGGCCTCAGGCTGAAGCTCTATCTACTGAGCCAAACCAGTTTCAGCAAATTTCAAGGTTCTGATTAAAACCTTGGCACCAACTAAATCCACCATGCCTCATATTCCTGTTATCCAGAATATAGACCCTTCCAATGATTTATCCTTTAACATGCTTTTTGTCCCCATTATTGTGCTCTTTACTTCCTCTGCCTTCACCCATCTTCCCACTGCTCCCACCCAAACATTTCCACTCTGGAACTAACTCCCTTGCTAATTAACTCTCCTGCATCCTCAATTACCAGAATTCTCTCATCACTTCCTTACTCTAACAGAAACCTGGCTGGTTCTTCCTCCAGAAATACAGATTCCAAAAGTTCAAAAGACTACTTATTTTCTAAATTCAGATGCCAGTGATCCAGTAGCCACCACTGCCACTTCCACCTCCGTACTCTACTCCTCATCCTTACGTTTAAAAAAAAAAAAATCACTTTTCACTTGAGGCTTTTGCCATTCAATTTCATTTTATCCTCAATCTCTGTTTGAGGCTATCCTGTACAAACTTCCTATTATATTCCCTGCATTTTGGCTTAACTTTACTCCTCTATCCCAAATCCAGCCCATCATCCCAAGTGATTTTACTTCCTGTGGGTATACATGGAATAGAGTGACAGCTATCAGAGGGGAGGGGATTTGGGAAAACAGTCCCTCCCATTTAGTGACTTTTGACTGCATTTCAGCTGTCCATGTCAATGACCATATTCTGGACCTTATAATCATCAGGAACTGTTTGTTCTCTAAAATCTTAAGCTCAGATATCCCATGGTCTTATTTCTTGAGTTTTTTAAAAAATATATATATATTTTATTGATTTTTCACAGAGAGGAAGGGAAAGGAACAGAAAGCCAGAAACATCGATGAGAGAGACATCGATCAGTCGCTTCCTGCACGCCCCCTACTGGGGATGCGCCCCCAACCAATGCACATGCCCTTGACCAAGATAGAATCTGGGACCTTTCAGTCTGCAGGCTGATACTCTATCCACTGAGCCAAACCGGTTCGGCTTTTGAGCTTTTTCACTCTCATTTCACCCTACAACCATTGCTTCACTTCATTAATGTAGTTCCTGATTTCTCCCAAGCTATATACTTCCTGGCTTTATATCCTTTTCTAAACAGTTTAGCAATGGCAGCTTTGTTACCAATAACTTCAACACTTTTATTTTCTGCACCACCTGCTAAGCAACTCTCCAACTCTGGGTCTATCCCACTATTCAAATTCACATCTTAATTCCTGACGACTGAAGGGAAAAAAAATCACAAAATTATATATATAGATACCACAACAGATTCATTATTTCTACTTTATGCTTAACCATCATCACTGCCCCGAATTCCTGTATTTTCCAAATCAGATCATCTCCAGTTCCTCACAACAGCCTTAACTCCCTCCTCAAACTTCTATTCCACCAGTCCCCCTCATCCTTTTTATTTTTAGAATCCTGCTGTCTTTTATTAAGTCACACAATAAAGAGATTGAAACAATTATAAAACAATGTCACTCACTAATACAGTATTTTAGGTTTTGAAATATATAGATATTTTTTCATAGTAATACATTGTTTATGTTCACATATAATAGGTTTATTGTTAATTTTAAGTGGATATTTTAAAGTTTTCCTAATTTTAATTTCTAATACATAAATATTGACAGCTATAAATCACAGAATCAAAAGTCTTTTGGGGTCCTCAGTAAGTTTTAGAGTGTTGCAGGGTCCTGAGGCCAACATTTAAGAAGCATTATTCTAGACTGTACACTCTGTGAGGCACAGGTTACATTTGCCTTGATCACTTCTTTATCCTACATGATAGGTATTTGAAAAGTGGCTGTCAGTACTTATTGAAAAGTGATTGACTGAATGACTTTATGACTGAATGAGTGAGATTCAAATTAGACCTTGTTGGACATTCCAGAGAGAGGGAGCTGTCTGATAAAAAGGTCCAAAATCAAGAAAGTAAGGATTTTAGAAAAAGAGTACTCATTCTTTAGATTCACTCACTCTCCCCTATTTCCACCAATCATCCCCTTTCGGATAGTGTTGATTTCTGCCTTTCCACAGACTGCTTCCCTTCGGTATGCTTTTTTAAACTTTATTTTTATTGTTGAAACTATTACATCTAGCCTCATTTCCTCCCTCTTTTCCCACCTCCCCCAGCCCCTACACCCACTTCCCTCTGAACATATCCACACTGTTGTCTGTGTCTATGGATTATGCATATATGTTCTTTGGTAAATCCCATCACCTTTTTTCATCCTGTTCCCCCAACTACCCTCCCCTCTGATAACTGTCACTCTATTTCATGTATCCATGCTGCTGTTTCTATTTTGTTTGTCAGTTTATTTCGTCCATTAGATTCCACATATAAGTGAGAACATATGGTATTTGTCTTTCTCTGCCTATTTCACTTAGCATAATAATCTCCAGGTTTACCCATGCTGTCAAAAAAGATAAGAATTCCTTTTTTTTTATAGTCACATAGTATTTCCTGTGTAAATATAACACAACTTTTTTTTTTTTATCCAGTCATCTACTAATGGGCACTTGGGCTGTTTCCAGATCTTGGCTATTGTAAATAATACTGCTATGAACATAGGGGTCTATATATTCCTTCTGATTGGTGTTTTAGGGTTCCTAGGATATATTCCCAGAAGTAGGATTTCTGGATCAAAACTTCATACCATTTTCCACAGTGGCTGCACCAGTCTGCATTCCCACCACCAGTGCATTAGGGTTCCCTCTTCTCTATATCCTCACCAGCACTTGTTGTTTGTTGATTTATTGGTGGTAGCCATTCTGGCATGTGTGAGGTGGTATCTTGTGCTTTAATTTGCATCCCTCTGATGATTAATAATGTTGGACATTTTTCACATGTCTATTGGCCATCTGTGTGCCAATTTCTATTCAGATCCTTTGCCCATTTTTTGTTGTTGTTGTTGTTTTTTTTTCTTGTTTTTTTCTTTTTTTTTCTTTCTTTCTTTTTTTTTTTTGCTTATGGCATTTTTAAATTTTATTTTATTAATTTTTTATACATATCTCCCCATTGCCCCCCCTCCCTCCCAGGCATACCCCAACCCCCCAGTGTCTATGTTCATTGGTTATGATTATATGCATAGATACAAGTCCTTTGATTGATTTCTTATCTACCTCACCTAACTTTAATCTTCCTGCTGTAATTTCACAGTCTGTTCGAAGCTTTACTGTCTCTGTATCTATCCTTTTGTTCATCAGTTTATAATGTTCTTTATTATCCCCCAATGAGTGCGATCATGTGATGCTTCTCCTTCATTGACTGGCTTATTTCACTAAGCATAAGGCTCTCCAGTTCCAACCAGGTTGCTGCAAATGGTAAGAATTCCTTCTTTTTAATGGCAGTATAGAATTCCATTGTGTAGATGTACCACAGTTTTCTGATCCACTCATCTGCTGATGGGCACCTAGGCTGTTTCCAAATTGTGGCTATTGCAAATTGTGCTGCTATGAACATAGGAGTGCATAAATCCTTTCTGATTGGTGTTTGTAATTTCTTAGGATAAATTCCTAAGAGTGGGATTACAGGGTCAAATGGGAGATCCATTTTTAGTTTTTTGAGGAAACTCCATACTGTTCTCCACAGTGGCTGCACCAGTCTGCATTCCCACCAACAGTGCACAAGGGTTCCTTTTTCTCCGCATCCTCTTTGCCCATTTTTAAATTGGATTGTTTGTCTTTCTGGTTTTGAGTTTTACAAGTTTTTTATATATTTTAGAAATTAACCCCTTATCAGATGTATTATTGGCAAATATGTTCTCCCATATAGTGAGTTCCAGTTTGATTTTGTTGATGGTTTCTTTTACTGTACAGAAGCTTTTCAGTTTAGTAATCCAATTTGTTTATTTTTTTTTCCCCTTGCTCTAGGAGATATATTAGCAAAAATGTTGCTATGAGCACTGGCCAGTTTTTCTCAGTGGTAGAGTTCGGCCTATGGACCAGAGGGTCTCAGGTTCAATTCCCAGTTGAGGGGGTGCAGGAGGCAATCAATTGATGCGTCTCTCTCTCTCATGTCAATGTTTCTGTCTCCCCCCCCTCCCTCCCTCCCTGCCACTCTAAGAAAAAAAATCATAGAAAAAAATATCCTCAAGGTGAGGATCATATATATATATATATATACATGTACATACATACACACTTGAGGTCCAATACATGAAATTTATGCAAGGACCTCGGCCCTTGCAGCCCCAGCTTCATCCAGAAGGTCCTCCAGAAAGACCTCGGGAAAGTCGTTCAGCTGTTCAGTCTAATTAGCATCATATTAGCTCTTTATTATATAGGATATATATGTATATATTTAAGGCTTGGTGCACAAAATTTATGCACAGGCTAGGACCCCTCAGGGGTTGTCTGACTGCTGGTTTAGGCCTGATCCCAAGGACAATCTGGGACATCCCTCTCACAATCTGGGACCACTAGCTCCTAACTGCTCACCTGCCTGCCTGCCTGATTGCCCCTAACTGCCCCCATGCCAGCCTAGTTGCCCCCAACTGTCCCCCTCTCCCCTCCTTCCCCCCCGCTGGCCTGGTCACCCCATGCAGCCTGCTGTTTGGTCACCCATCCGGTTGTTTCAGTAGTGATGGCTCTGGCATATATATATATGACTATGAGAAATATCTGGGATTTTACTGACTACGTTTTCTTCCAGGATTTTTATGGGTTTTATTACTTACATTTAAGTATTTTATCCATTTTGATTTATTCTTATGTATGGTGTAAGTTGGTGGTATAGTTTGTTTGTTTTTTTAGATTTTTTTTTTTTTTGTAGATTTTTAAGGAGAGAGGAAGGGAGAGAAATCTCAATGTGAGAGGAAGACATCATTCATCTACCTCCCTCACACCCTTAACCAGTGATCGAGCCTGCAGCCAGGATATGTGCCCTGACTGGGAATCAACTGGCAACCTTTTGGTGCACAGATGATGCCCAACCAACTGAGCCACAACAGCCGGGGCAGTCTAGTTTCATTTTTTTGCATGTACCTGTCTATTTTTCCCCAGCACCATTTATTGAAGAGACTTTCTTTACTTTATTGTATTTTCTTGTCTCTTTTGTAAAATATTAATTGGCCATAAAGGTATGGGTTGACTTCTGGGCTCTCTGTTCTGTTCCTTTGATCTATATGCCTGTTCTTATGCCAGTACCAGGCTGTTTTGATTACATTGGTCTTATAGTATAATTTGATATCAGATATTGTGATACCTCCAACTTTGTTCCTTTTTTCTTAAGATTGCTGAGGCTATTCAGGGTTCCTTTTTGGTTCTATATAAATTTTTGAAATATATTTCCTAGATCTGTGAAATATGCCATTTATATTTTAATAGGAATCATGTTGAATCTATAGATTACTTTGGTAGTATGAACATTTTAATGATATTAATTCATCCAATCCATGAACATGGTATAGTCCTCTTTTTACTCTGTTCCTCACACTCACATCTTTTCTACTTAGTGAAACTTCTCAAATGAGTGATCTATTCCCTTCACTACTACCTCATCCAAATCACTCCTGGAATTCTTCTCTGGAATCATTCTTTATTTTCTAGTCTCTCCCATGCCTTTGGCTTAGATATTAATAATTTTTCACCTAGATGGCTACTGCAAACTCTAAATTTGTATTCCAGTCTCTTGTGAGCGGAAACTATGTCTTTTATTTTTATGTGCTTGTGATGTGTTCCAATAAAACTTTACTTACAAAATAGACAACTGTGTTCTCCCCAAAGAAATTAAAACACAAAGATTTGTAAAAAAAAAAAAAGTTTATGCAAATGTATTGATAAAAGCCATAAAGCAGAAACTAGAAACTACACAATTGACGGACGTCAATTGGTGAATGAATACGTAAATTGCAATGTATCCATAAAACATGATTACTGATACATGCAACAACATAGATGAATCTCAGAAAGCATTATTCTAAGTGAAAAAAGTCAGACAGAAAAGTCTACAGAATCTATAATTCCACTTATATGAGATTTTAGAAAAGACACAAGTGGGAAAAAGCAGATTTAGTGACTCTCAGGCGTTAGGGGTAGAGGAAGGGATTGACTGCAAAGGGATATGAAGGAACTTTTTAGGATAATATAAAAATTTTATATCTTGATTTTGCAGATGTTTATATAACCACATATATTTGTCAAAACTCATCAATATACTTTAAATGATGAGTTTATATCTATGAGGGTTTTTTTTTGCTTAATATCTTCACCTTTTTCACTCAGTCCCCCAGCACCCTTCCCTCTGACAGCTGTTAGTCTCTTCTCTATATCTATGAATTTACTTTTATTTTGTTTATTTTGTTCTTTAGATTCCACATATAAGTGAAATCATATGGTATTTATGTTTCTTTGACTGGCTTATTTTACTTAACATAATACTCTTAAGGCCCTTCCATGCTGTTGCAAAAGATAAGATTTCCTTTTTTTTTTCTTTTCTTTTTTACAATTGAGTAGTATTTCATTGTGTAAATATAACACAGCTTTCTTATCCACTCATCTACTGATGGGCACAGATAACAGTATGTGATCACCGGAGGGAAATGGAGGTTGAGGGAAGTAGAAGAGAATAAAAGGGGATAAATGGTGACGGAAGGAGATTTGACTAGTGTGGTGAATACAATAAAACGTATTATAGAATTGTACACTTGAAACCTACATAATTTTATTAACCAATGTCACACCAATAAAATTTTTAATGATGATTTTATTCTATATTAATTATGTCTTAGTAAAGCTGATTTTTTATGGTCAATGATCTGGAAGAATTGTTAACAGTAACTTTTCTGTGGTGGGGGGGGTTCCCTCAGCCCAACCTGATTTGTGATTTTCATCAAGTCAGTAACTACTACTAATAGTGAACCTATGTAAATTCTATAAAAAACTTGTAGAACTTTGTATTTATATAAAGATTTTTATTTAGAATTTTGTGTTCTTGAAATACCATTTGGGTTCTTTTGTCCTGCTCAATTCTTTGGTATCTGCAGAATGATAAAAACTTAGAGTTCATATTAGGCACACCTATTAAAATTAGTGGGGTTTTGGTTTTTTGGTGTGTGTGTGTGTGTGTGTGTGTGTGTGTGTGTGTGTGTGTTTTAAGCACTGAAGATCTCCAAACAATCTCCTAAGATATTATACTCCATTTTATGAACATCAAACAAAAAGGACCTATAAAGACCCTATTACATTCAAAGAGTATATACAATAAACTCCTTCAGGGCAGAAAAGTTTCAGGGATTTATATAACTGATTTAGCAAAACAGTATAAAATATTAGTTGTCATATTTTATAGAAAAATTAAAATCTTAGGCTGAGAGGTAATTCTGATATTAGACTCTATTTACCAGTAAAAAGCCATAAATTCTTAATTCATGGTACCAGAGGAAATTCAGTCATACCAACTAGCTTTCTTTTGCTAAACTCTACTCTTCCCTCTGCCCAAGACTCTAAAGTATTAATTAGGACCACAGAAAAGGTCCCATAGATGAAACATACATTAGGAGCCCTAGGGACCAATAGCTGCTACCCACTGATACCTGGAGAGATAATGGACTGCATTTCTCTCCACATCATGTACTGGATGGGACCTTTGTACAGGCCAAAGTTCAGCTTTCTGGAGATAAGTTCTCTGGGTGTCAGCACTTTTATTCCTTTCTCCAAGCTGCAAGGGACATAAATAATTTATTTTAGATATTCTCCAGGGACTGAAGATTGGGTAATAATACCATATGGAAATACCACTTACCTATCTAAGAAAGGTGTGATGTCCTAGAAGAGGAAAAGAGAAATAGAGAAGTTAGATGCCTGTTCATCAACTGCAGAAATTTCTTTGGTGATAGTGGTCGTCACTGGGATTTGATTGTCAATACTGGGACCCTTTGCAGATGGTCCCCATTCCATTGCCACTTCTCATCCTCCATATGTCTTTTCTGATCTGCATCCTTCATCTAACCCAAGATAAACTGGTCTTATCTTGCTTTTATTTTCTAGCTCCCTTTTACATGGAATAAGAGAGAAGTTAAGGTTAGGCTACATTTCCCTGTACTGCCATAGTCTCAGGAGAATACAGGAGGTCAAGCATGTTCTTAGCCTGCAGGCCACATGCAGCCCACAATGAATATTTTTGTGGCCCAGCCAATATAATGGTATGTAAGGAATATTTTAATAAAAATTTTGTAACTTAATTTTTACAATATCCTGTTATACATAACCTATACTAATAAAAAGGTAATATGCTAATTAGACTGGATAGACTGGACATCCTTCTGGACAAAGCTGCTGCAGCTGCAAGGGCCAAGGAGGGCCAGCAGCTGGCAGTGGTGGCAGCAGCAGGGTGATGGGGGCAGTGCCTTCCCCTGATCGGCCCAGTTGCCTCCCAGGGAGCAGGCCTAAGCCGTCAATAAGTCATTCCCTGAGGGCTCCTGGACTGTGAGAGGGGCAGGCTGGGCTGAGGGACCCCCCCACAGTGCACAGATTTTCGTGCACTGAGCCTCTAGTTATTAATAATGAACTACAACATTCTCTAATGACTGATTACTCTAATCGTGTTGCATTCATTTTCCTTACACACCTTATGTGCAGGTGCATCATTTATCTCCACTAATCCTAGCAGCGAATATTTTAGCAGCCAATTGCACGTCATTAGTCTTGTACTAACTTGTTTGGTGTGCACAACAGGAAATACTTCACTTTCGGAGAACAAGTTTATTTGCTTTATGATTGTTAATTTGTGCAACTATTCTGGTAAGTTAATGTTCAAGAAAAAATAGTAATTGTTATTAAAATGTTCTATTACTTATGCTGATGATTACTCATTCATTTCAGCTCTTTGTATCCAGCATGTCTCTATTAAAATATACCTATGTTTCTATGAAAATTGAAGCGTTTTTTTGCGGCCCACATAAACTTAAATCTTGTTTATTTGGCCCATGTTAGCTTTTGAGTTGGCCTCCAAGGCCACTTTTCCTTACTCTGGCTAGTTAAATTACTGAATGCTTAAGTGGTAACCAATGCCACATTAGAAGTGAACTTTCAATGACCAAAGATTGGCAAATAGCTTTTCAAACAGATCAATGTATGATTGCTGAGAGCCAAAAATACAGTTTAGGTTGCAACATTTTTATTTTTAAGAAATAAAGCTTCAAAGTTCTTTCTGAAGAAATATTAAAACATACAGTTATTATTGGAATTTTATTGTCTTCTTTTCTAGGAGGGTAAAAGGAAAGCTTTCTATTGAATGTAAGGCAAAAGTAGCTTCCTGCTTTTCTCCCAGATAATTTTTTAATTTTTTTTTATTGTTGACATTATTACAGATGTACAGCATTTCCCCCTTTGCCTCCCTCCATCCAACCCATGGCAGGTTTTTTTTCACCCTCATTGTGGGAAATCCTTTCTGACCCTTTTCCCCCTAGTAGCATACCCATCATTTTGATATGGAGTCTTACTTTGAGAAAGTTGAAGGAGTTCTGCTCTTCCATCCGTGCCTGGATGCTCACCAACATCTCCTTAACTAGGAGATACTGTTCCTGAAGCTGGTTCAGATTCAGCTCCATTTCTTCACTCAAGACTTTCCCCTCTTCCCGGAGCTCATTTAAAATGTCCTTTTCTTTGCCATGCAGAAACTGTTGCAGCTTTAGAAACTCCACGGAGATGTGTTGCTGCAGATGTAGCTTGTTTTCCTGGAAACTTCCATGATCATCACCACGGTAATTTCTGAGACTAGCTCTTGGGGATGGGGGCCCATACCAATACTCACACAACTTGAGTAATACCATAATAGAAATATGCATTAAAATGCAATATCAACATTGAACCATACTAAAAGGAGCCCTTTTTGTGGCAGATAGGGAGACTTACTCCATCTTTCTCAGCTAGTTTAACAGTTCAGGATGAAATAGTCAAAAGTGACCAGCAGGTTTCTATTGCAGTACTGAGGTAGTAACCATTGCCATATGAAAGAAGACTCTGGGGTTGATCAAACATTCTAGAATGAATGAAAATACTCTCCTACCCAGAAGTATAAGCCAATATCTACCAAGGGTTACTGTTGGAGTGGGGTCATAAGGAGGTGGAAAGAAATACCTTCTTGAGAAATCAGAACAGGGGAAGAAGGTGCTCCTGCTGCCGGGACAATATAAAAGAAGAGATGGGAGCCCTGGCCAGAATGGCTCAGTTGGTTGGGCATTGTCCCAAGCACTGAAAGGTTGCTGGTTCAATTCTCTTTCAGGGTACATGACCAGGTTGCAGGGGGCAGCCAATTGAAGTTCCACTCTCACATTGATGTTTCTCTCTCTCCCTCTCTCTTCCTGTCTCTGAAAATATCAACTTTTTTTTTTTTAACAAGAAGAGTTGGGAAATGTTTGAAGCACTAAAATTGATAAATGATATACTTGCAGCTCTTTTCTTAGAAGACCTCAACATCCTCATAGGTGAGCCATATGAATATCTTGGCTTCTTGGTTCCTTATTCTCATTTTTAGTGATTTCCACTTTTATCTACTAATTTTTAGTTACACTGAGGATTTCATTATCCCCAGCAATTTCACCATCTCTAAAATGAGCTTTTTACTCAGGTATTCCCTATTGCAATTATATTAGGTGACACTTTCATTTCTATTTCTTCAACTTCTTGAAACCTGTGACGGTTTCATTTCTATTTCTTCAACTTCTTCTGTCTTTATGTTCCCCTCTTATCTAGCTTAGATTCTATGGCCCATCATTGTTATTGTACTCTTAAAATAGTTTTAACTCTCTCTTTCCTCTAGCTCACACTTTTCTAGTTTTCATTTCACTACTGTTTCTCAGTCTTACTTGTTAGTTCTATAGTTACTTGATTTTCTGTCATGGACTCTTTTTCTTTCTCATTCTATATCCAACTGTCTATTTAACATCCACACTCACACCTAACATCTAATGAATCACTCTATTGAGATTATTATTTTTTTAATCTCCAAAACATATGATGAGGCTGTTAACTTTTTTTTTTTTTTTAGATTTTATTGATTTTTCACAGAGAGGAAGGGAGAGAGATAGAGAGTCAGAAACATGGATGGGAGAGAAACTTCAATCAGCTGCTTCCTGCACACCTCCTACTGGGAACGTGTCCACAACCCAGGTACATGCCCTTGACTGGAATCGAACCTGGGACCTGTCAGTATGCAGGCTGATGCTCTATCCACTGAGCCAAACCAGTCAGGGCTGTTAACTTCTTTCTATCGCCATTGCCTCTCTAGATCAAACTCCATCATTCTATGGGGTCATGTGGTATCCTTCTAACCATTATTCTTGTCATTATCTCTCTTAATTCATTCTCCACACAGCCACCAGACTGAAATTTTCAAAATGAAAAGTATTTCTTTGGACATAGCTATCTTTAGTGGATTTGCCATAGATTAATTTCTTATTTTGCCATAAATAAGAGGAAAGACAAGAGAAATCACAACCCCACAAAAATCATCCAGCAACTGAACCATCAAAAGGAAGAGTATATTTGGGAAAAGGCCAGTGTACTCTCTCTGCTTATCAACTATAGGGAATTTACTCCACTGCTGTTCCTTTCCAGCCTACTGTGTCCATTCTTTAATTTTATAACCCAAGTTTTATTTAGTGTATTGACACTATATGTATAGCTATCTTCTCCCGCAAATAGCTAAAGTTATAAGGAGGGTATATTCTAGTTCTATTTCATAACCCTTTCCCCTGCTCCTCACCTTGTAAGCAGCAATAGCTTCTTTCTGCGTGTTCCTCAGGGACTGAAGTTCCTTCAGGGTTGCCTCCAGTTGACCCTTAATGACGTTAAACTCCTCCTGGGAATACCACATAAATGCAACTCACACTGACTTGGGAGAGGAAGGGCCATAAAGGACATCCCCAAAGCCCTAGTATGTCAGGAAAAAAAAAGCCAGCTCTTGCTGCAAAGGTCTTTCCTTTCCGCTGTCATAGTTCCTGTCTCTTCTAAGAATAGTGAAAGAAATTATAAAGGGTTTTAGGAAGGTAACAGGACTCTATACATTTTCTACCCTGGTTACACTATTCTACCTATACCTTTACTCACATTGTTCTCACTTAGAATAGTTATTTCTTCCTTTTGCCCATCCAAATCCAAATGATTTTCACGTTCAAACTTTCTTTCACAAAACTTCCCCTAAATGTTTCAGTTTTTTCTAATCTTTCCTGAAATTTTAAACACTTACTAATTACTAGTTTGACAAAATTTAGGTTTCAATAGTAAACTCTAAAATTACTTCTGTTTTTTTTTTCATTTTGACTAAATATCAAGAGTTTTATAACGATCAGTATTGTATGCATTCACATTCTGCATGGTGTCTAGTAGAACACTATCATGGCAGGGTTTAGGTAAATATTTGCTTAATTGAATAGTAGGCAACTTTCCACTACTCCTTTCCTATATTAGCACCTCTAGAGAAAGAACATTGTAAGATATATTGTATTTTCTAAGCATTCTGATCTTTCTAATAATCATCTGAGTAAAGGGGTGTAATTGGAAGAGAGAAGTCCTACAGAAAATATTTTCCCCAGCTCTCCTAACATATTGTTCAAGGCTCACCCACCATGAAGAAATGGACAGCGTCAGATATCTGAAGGAACTCTTTAGACTGCCCTACAGACAACCGAGCATCTTTGCATTGAAAACAGACCAGCTTTCCTTCTGGCTTACTGAACAGTTTTAGGTTCTCTCCATGTTCTGGGCACTGTGGATGGCCCTTGAGTAAGGGTAGCTCCTTAATCTTCTCTACCAGCTTCTCCAGTACAAGGTTGAATGCACAGTTGGCGTATTGACACATCATCTTACACTTAGGACAGAATGTTTCCTTGCCTTGCTGCTTCCAAAAGTTTTGAATACAGGCCTGGCAGAAGTTGTGGCCACAGGTTAGCATAAGTGGATCCCGGAACCAGTCATTACACAGTAGACAGTGTAGCTCCTTAGTAATATCTTGTATCTGCCCTTTAGAGGGTATCTGAGTGATCAAACCATTCACTTCAATGTAGTTGCCTTGGTCAGAGCTGGAGGAGGTTTGGGGAGGTACCTTTGGAAAAGAACAGTTAAAATGAGTTCTCTATCTAGCTATCCACTCCAGGATAGTGGACTCCACTCCTAAAGAAGTTGAGAATTAGTGCAGCCAAAGTAAAAGCACCATAACTACTTCTTTGAAAATTATCCAATAAATTTTGTATCATCATCATTTATTACTACTTTCAACACGACTTAAACTTTAGTAGAGAACCAAGATAGAAGAATACTCAACCAAAGAAATACATTTTGTTGTACATCCCCCCTCCACTCACTTTTTCTATGTATCAGTTGAAAGTTTTACCTTCAACTTCTGTTCTCCTAGTTATTACCTTTTTTTAAATTTTTGTGTTCTAAAAGTAAAGTACAAAGAATTAGAAGATCAATCAGATTTCTTAGTCAATGGCATAAAATCATCCAGGCCTTCCACTGTCTTTTTAATTTTTATTTTTGTTAATCCTTACCCAAGGAGATTTTTTCCCATTAATTTTTAGAGTGAGTGAAAAAGAGTGAGGGAGAGAGAGAAAAGAGAAATATCAGTGTGAGAGAAACACATCAATTCGTTGCCTCTCGTACGTGCTCCAACCAGGACCGGGAAAAGAACCTGCAACCCAGGAACATGCCCTTGACCAAGAATAGAACCCATGACCCTTTGGTCTACAGGCCTATACTCTACCACTGAGCCACATTAGCCAGGGCCTGCTCTCCTTTAAGAAAAATTACACAAATAACATATATATAGAAAAATGTAGACTCTTACTTGTACAATTCAATGACTTCCAACACTAAACATTAGTTCTGCCTATTTTTGAATTTTATATAAATTTTGTAACATGTACTCTTGTTGTTGGCTTCTTTTGTCAACCTTACATTTGTGAGATTTATTCATATTGTTCTATATATACTCACTTCTCTTGGCTATACACCTGGAAGTGGATCATAGGATTAGCATATAGTATATAATGCCAAACTTTTTCTAAGTGAATGTATCAATTTTCAAAGCCCCTAGGTTTGTCCCATATCTTTATCAACAGTGTAGATATACAGGGTATCCCCAAAAAATGTATACACACAATACCTGTAGATTCTATTACATCTTGAAAATGAAGTGTAATTTAATAAACACTGCCTTTATAATTATTTTTAAGAAATAAAGTTTGTATACATTTTGAGGGGACACCCTATATTTATTTGAGCCATTCTGGGGGGTATGCAGTAGTATTGCAATGTGGCTTCAATCTGCATTTGCTTGATGACTGTGGATAACCTCATTTTCAGATGTTAATTGTTCATTTGCATTTCCCCATTTGTGAAGTGTCCATATAAGGCACATATTTTTTTGTTAACTTGTCTTTTTATTTATTTACCAGAGTTCTTCACATATTTTAGATATAAGGTCTTTATCAGATACACATATTCCAAATATCTATTGTCACTATGTGGATTGCCTTTTCACTTACTTAGTGATATCTTTTAATAAAATTTTTAAATTATTTTAAAACTTTTTTCTTTTTAAGCATAATACCATACAGGAAGCCGCACAGCTTCTCTTTGGGGACACACACACACACACACACACACACACACACACACACACATACCCCTACACACGGCTTCTCTTTGGGTACACAATTGCTTACAGAGCAATGGAGGCCCTATAGTTGGCACAGAATCCTTTGGGAAGAGAATTTGAGAGTCCTGGACATGTGGCACGTACTTTAAAGTCAGAGAGAGCTTAGGCTCTTTGGTCTCATGGACTCCTTGTCTTATAAACAGGAACATAGCTGTAGGAGGGTCAGAGTAGGAGCCTATGAAAAGGGACCTCTGTTGCCCAGGTCTAAGGGTGGTAATGCCTTCCTGTTCCACTTCACTCACCTTTATTCTATCTCATCTGAACCCATCCTTGGGTTAGGCCCATCTCTGCTCTGGAATCAGCAAGGAGGGGCTGCCCTGAAAGCAAGTCTGAAGTTTCATTTCACAGGCCACACCTTTACCAGAACTAAATTCCTGAGGTCTCAGGGACGCCATGGGCCAAATCTGATTTAGCTGTGTGGAGGAGCTTATAATCATCATTGATTGCCCAGATAATCAGATTCTGGGCTCTGCTTTCTAATTTTTTTCCAGAATTCCCAAAATGACCTTACCCACACCAGATTCTGAAATGCCAGCATCCATTGTCCCCAGCATATACCATGTCCAGCTCTGTGTATTCTTAACTTTCTCCTAAATGCTAAAGCTAAAATATAGGTGGTTCAAGAATATATAAATAGGAACTGAGATGAGACCACCTCAAAGTAGGAGGACAATTGTTTGTTGTTGTTAATTCTTACCCAAGGATATTTTTTCCATTGATTTTTAGAGAGAGTGGAAGGGAGGGGGAGAGAGAGAGATCAATGTGAGAGATACACATCATGATTGCCTCCCGCATGCACTAGGGTTTGTCCTACTTTCCTTGGAGAGCTAAATCACTCTTGCTTTGTATAATAGCTGCATGCCTAGGCATTTATTATCACACTAGAGGCCTGGTGTACAAAATTTATGCATGGGGGTGTGTATCCCTCAGCCCAGCCTGCACCCTCTCCAATCTGGGACCCCTCTCACAATCCAGGACTGCTGGCTCCCAACTGCTTGGCTACCTCCTTGCCTGATTGCCCCTAACCACTTCTGCCTTCAAGCTTAATCACTCCCTAACCACTCCCCTGCCAGCCTGATTGATGCATAATTGTTCCCCTGCCAGCCTCTTTGCCCCTACACTGCCCTCCCTGCAGGCCTGGACACCCCTAACTGTCCTCCCCTGCAGGCCTGGTTACCCCCAACTGCCCTCCCCTGCAGGCCTGGTCCGCCCCAACTGCTCTCTCCTGCAGGCCTGGGTTGCCCCAACCTCCCTCCTCTGCTAGCCTGGTCACCACTAACTTCCCTCTCCTGCAGGCTTAATTTCCCCCAACTGCCCTCCCTTGCAGGCCTGGTCCCTCCCAACTGCCTTCCCCTGCTGGCCATCTTGTGGTGGCCATCTTGCATCCATGTGGGGGCAGTCATCTTTGACCACCTGGGGTCAGCCATATTGTGTGTTGGAGTGATGGTCAATTTGCATATTACTCTTTTATTAGAGAGGATAGAGGCCTGTTGCATGGTTTAGGTCCAGCTGGTTTGCCCTGAAGGGTGTCCCAGATCAGGGTGGGGGTTCCCTTGGGGGCATGGGGCAGCCTGGGTAAGGAACCTGTGATAGTTTACAGGCCAGCCACGCCCCCTGGCAACCCAAGCGGAGGCCCTGGTATCTGGGATTTATTTATCTTCTATAATTGAAACTTTGTAGCCTTGAGCGGATGCCAGGGATGGTCAGGGCTGTGGGGAAGCTTGGCTTCCTCCATTGCCAGGGAAACCCAAGCCTCCTGCTTGCTATGTGGCTACAGCCTTCTTGGTTGAGGTAATTTGCATACTTGCTCCTGATTGGCTGGTAGGCATGGCTTGTTGGCATAGTGGAGGTGTGGTCAATTTGCATATTTCTCTTTTATTAGTGTAGATACCAATTTGACTTTGACATTGGGCAGTCCTTCCTTATAGGTTATAGTCCAGGCTTACAAATGTCTCTAGTTACACTACAAATAGAGTTTGTCTATTTTTCGTTCTCCTTGTAGTGTGAGTTAAACAATGATGAGTTTCTTTGAGAAAGAGAAAAAAAACATCAGTTTTCTACTATTTGAAAACCAAAGCTCAAGTTATTTTTGATAGTTTATTCAATATTTTTATGTATTTAGAGAGAGTGGGAAGAGGATAGAGATATTTCAATATGTCTTCCATGTACCATCTTGACCAAGTTGGGTAACATAGCTTCAGCAGTAATCAGTGTGTATACCTCTCCTTAAAAATAACAAGTTGAATTTCCCTCTAACCTACAGGAATGAGTAGTCAATATCAATATTAAGCAGCATTATAGAAAAGGCTTATGCACTATTCTTTGCAAACCTGTGTGTGTGTGTTTAAATATGTTTTTATTGATTTAAGAGAGAGGAAGGGAGATGGAGAGAGGGACAGAAACTTCAATGATGAGAGAGAATCATATGGGGGGAGTTTGAACTATAAAAAGAAAGAAGTGCATGGAAATTTGGGGGAGACACAAAAGATCACAACTCTGGTGGCGGGAACAGCACTGTGTGCAGAGGACCGACTGCTATTGTGCCACTGGCGTTCACGAGTGGGCGGGAGACACCCTCCCAACTACATCACTTCTGACTCAACTAAACCCCGGTTTCAGGCGAAACCTTGGGGACCAGATGCATATGGTCCTGGAGCACAGGGGAGTCGGAGTGGCAGCAGTCTAGAGGCACTGCGAGGGCGCACGCGCACACACAGGGACTGCTCCAGCGATTACCCAGTCACTTGAGACTCAAGGGCCGTGGAGGGTGGGACCGACTGGAAGGCAAGGTGGTCCCTTAAGCCCTAGCTCAACAGAGAGGCTTTTTCGGTTTTGCAAGTCTGGTATCATAAGGCTGAATCCAACACAGAAGTTCTCCCAGCATAGTGAAAATGCCGAGACAAGGGAAGGGATCACAAACAAAGAAATGGAGGAAAACAAACGACTGGATATAGAGTTCAAAACCATGCTTATAAGGTTTTTTAAGAATATCCTAGAAAAGTTGGATAAAGTTAGTGAGACCCAAGAGGAGATGAAAAAGGACCAACAAGAGATGGAAAAAAAAGAACTAGAAATTAAACAAACACTGACTGAAATAAAAAATATTATACAGAGACCTAACAGCAGACTAGAGGAAGGCAAGAATCAAGTAAAAAATTTGAAATATAAAGAATCAGAAAACACTCAACTGGAAAAGCAAGAAGAGAAAAGAATCCAAAAATGTGAAGATAATGTAAGGAGCCTCTGGGACAGCTTCAAGCATACCAACATCAGAATTGTGGGGGTGCCAGAGGAAGAGAGAGAGCAAGATACTGAAAACCTATTTAAAGAAATAATGACTGAAAACTTCCCACATCTGGTAAAAGAAATAGACTTACAAATCCAGGAAGCACACAGAACCCCAAATAGAAGGAATCCAAAGAGGACCACACCAAGACACATCATCATTAAAATACCAAGAGCAAAAGACAAAGAGAAAATCTTAAAAGCAGCAAGAGAAAAACAGTTCATTACCTACAAGAGAGCACCCATACGACTGTCAGTTGATTTCTCAACAGAAACAATGCAGGCCAGATGGGAGTGGCAAGAAATTTTCAATGTGATGAATAGCAAGAACCTACAACCAAGAATACTCTATCCAGCAAAGCTATCATTCAGAATTGAAGGGCAGATAAAGTGCTTCACAGATAAGAAAAAGGTAAAGGAGCTGAGACCGGTTTGGCTCAGTGGATAGAGTGTCGGCCTGCGGACTGAAGGGTCCCAGGTTCGATTCCAGTCGGGGGCATGTACCTTGCTTTCAGGCACATCTCCAGTGTGGGGTGTGCAGGAGGCAGCTGATCGATGTCTCTCTCTCATTGATGTTTCTGACTTTCTATCCCTTTCCCTTCCTCTCTGTGAAAAATCAATAAAATATATTTTTAAAAAAAGAAAGAAGAAAAAGCTAAAGGAGTCCATCAACTCCAAACCAGTATTATATGAAATGCTGAAAGGTACTCTTTTAGAAGAGGAAGAAGAAAAAGGTAAAAGCCAAAAAATTATGAACAACAAATACATATCTATCAACAAGTGAATCTAAGAATTAAGTGAATTAAAATTTTGATCAACAGAATAAGTTGGTGAATATAATAGAATCAGGAGCACAGAAAGCGAATGGACTTATAATTCTCAGGGGGAAAGGGGTGAGGGGTGTACAGGGAGAGACTGGACAAAAATCATACACCTATGGATGAGGTCAACAGGAGGGAGGTAAGGGTACAGGATAGGGTGGGAGCTGGGTGGAGGGGAGCTATGGAGGGGAAAAAAGAGAAACAAATGTAATAATCTGAATAATAAAGATTAAAAAAACACACAATCTAGGAGCTTGAATTTAAACAAGGCAGAATAAATTCAGAA
>JAAGEH010000076.1:55432178-55499128 GCA_011751065.1 Lasiurus cinereus
AATAATAATAAATAATAATAAAATGATACTGTTAGACATCCAAGGGCAGTAAAGTACCAGTTAAATTCCTTAGACTAAGGTTACTTCCTCCTTTTTCTTATACACTTCATAAAATACACTGCTATTTTTAGAGGAAAATCAACACCAGGGTCTTTCCTTCTTAATTCTATTTCCATATATTTTCCTCAACTTTGAAACTATTTCTGCTTTCACTGAGATCATGCCAAATCCTTAAGAATCTTTCTCTGGGTGGTATGTCCCAAGCCTTTAATGGCTTCTTAGCACCTGTAGAATAAAATCTAAACTTTATAGCACAGCACCCAGTGCTCTACTCTATGATGTGGCCTTAATCTTCTCTTGTAGCTTTAATTCTTTCTTCCCATAACCATGTCCACTAGATGCCCAATTATTCACATTACGTGTCATGTGGCAGCTCTCTTCAACCTCTGCTCCTACATTTTGTTGGGTTCCTGTTCTTGCCTAAGTGTATACTTTGGCCATGAAATGTGAAGTGCCTAACACTGTGACTGGAACATAGCTATTGCTTAAAAATATCAGGTGTCATTATTAATACCTTCTTGCTTCAATTCTTTCCTTTTTAATTGGTTGTAGAGAAAGAGAGGAAGAGAGAGAAACATTAATTTGTTGTTCCACTTATTTATGCATTCATTGGTTGATTCTTGTATGTGCCCAGACCCAGAATCAAATTGGCAAATTTGTTGTATTGGGATGTCACTCCAACCAATTGAACTATCTAGCCAGGGCTTGCTTTAATTGTTAAGATAATATGTCATGCTCTCACTAAAACAAACACTTGTACTCCAAATCCCTAACAAATTTTCACCCCTGATAAGCTGGGCTAAACCATGAAGTAATAAGTCAGTATACTATTGTGATACTATTCAACACAGTGATTGCCTGTGGAGATGGGAATTAACAAGAAGGGGGCATAAGAAAACTTCTGGAATGATGGAATTTTTCTATATTTTTATTTGGTGTGGGCCATATGAATGTATATATTAGCTCAAATTCATCTAATTATACACTAGTGCATTTTGCTGTCTATAAAATTTATCTTAATTCTTTAGAGTCAGAATCTTATTTTTCTCCTTAAATCAAATATTACAGTCTCAAATGTCTACATGAACTTGGCAGGTGAGGTAAATTTGTAGTGGCCTGAGTAGAATACAATAAGATTTGAGGGCTGCTTCTAAACTGGAGAGAATGTGCTCTTTATCCTGGTCACATAGACAATACATGCAGGAGCAGAATCTGTGTTTAATAAGCATCTCAGGTGTTTTGATTATTAGTCAACTGCCATATTTTTCTGTTGAGTGAAATGTGCAGCAAAGTTTGTTCCTTACTTACAATGGTAGTAGCTGTGTTGCTTTCTTCCACAGAGGCTGTCTTGCCAATGGAGCAGTGCCCATCCCTGCATCATAGAAGGTCATCTTATACACAGAATGCAGCTGAGGAGGGAGCCATGCAGGTGCATAGCTGCCTGTACCTTGTCAAACAGGCTTCCTCCAATCACGAGCCTTATTGTCACAGAGGTGGGAAGTGCATAGATGCAATGGGGGCCAGTGCATTCTGAGCCCATAAAGATGTAAAAAAATTTAAAAAATACTGGTAAGTGATTATCTTACTCAGCAAAATTCAAACTGAATGTAATCATCTATTCAAAAGAGCATAGAAATAGAGCTGTGGAGGGACAATGTGCACCTCCTCCGACTGAGTGTTTGACCAGACAGTGGAAAAAACAGGAAGAACAACTCCTTAAGATGCCAAAAAAAAAAGAAGACCTTAAAAGAAAAACCAGAAAAATGGGCAAACGTGAAGCAGAGGCTTAAGACTTGGATTATGGAGCAGCACCAGAGTGGCTTATGTGTGTCAACCAAGCTTTTTCAATGTCAGGCAAGAATGTTCGCAAGCAAAATGAATATTGTTGATTTTACAGGAAAGGCAATTTCATGAGGAGAGAAGAGTTGGACAAGAGAACACGAATAAAGTTATCTCAGAAAATGCCACATATATAGACAGTGACTCAGAAGACAGCAGGGATACAATAGAAGTTGAAGAAATTGATGTGTCTGGAACTAACAGTGATGAAGAAGAGAGCAGTGATGCAACAGAGGCTGAATAAAGTGATACACTGCATAATATCATGGCACTGGTATGTGAGCATTACCTGCAGTAATTACTAAATAAAAATGTGTTCTGTTTTATGTTTAAAATATTGACTTCTTAATTTTGAGTTGAAAAAGTAGGGGACGTCTTAAACATGAAAGTGTCTTATACACAGAAAAACATGATATGTGATACACTGTGCTATGTCACAGAGCAATTAATACTTTCCAAAGTGAGATGTAGAAGATGGTCTATTGAAATGTTAAGAAGATAATACTTAGAACTTTCTTCTATTATTTTTCAATTTCATGTTCTTTTACTTCCTCATTTCATTTCAGAGCATACAAAAGAACCCACAGAAGATAGTATACCACATTTATCTTGCATATTCTGTGCTAAGTCAAGCAACTGAGGTCTGGAGTATAGGACATTCCAGAGACTGCAGTGAGTAGACAGACATGATGCAAGGATAGGCATTGCTCCATTGGCAAGGCAGCCTCTGTGGAAGAAAGCAACACTGCTACTATCATTATAAGTAAGGAACAAACTTCACTGCACATTTAATTCTGAAGGAAAAGGAAAGAGCACCATGGAAATCATGCCCTCTCCAATTATGCTAAGTGATTCTCGGCAAAAGGAACAAGAGCTAGTGTGTGTGTGTGTGTGTGTGTGTGTGTGTGTGTGTGTGTGTGTGTGTTTAGGGTGATGGGGGGAGGAGGTCTTCCTAAGGCTTGTTTCCTATCCTGCTGTGACCTATCCTGCTGTGTCCTAGTTGGGATGGTGAGGCAGTGATGTGCGTATTCAAAGAAGCATGCCAACCTGTTGATCAGTTCATCGGTGTGGTAGAAGGCAGGCATTCCTGTAAAGCCAGGGTGAAGGCAGCCCCTCTCTGGCTTGGCAGGTCAGAGAGCACAGAACCACAACGCTAGATTTCAGTGTGCCTAGGCAACTCCCCAGGCCAGCCTTAAAAGCCACTAGTCCCAGCAGGACCTGGTGCCTACCCATGGTAATACCCCACTCCATCCTGCTGGTTGGAAAAGTAGGACTGACTTCCTTCCATTTAGTGGAATCAGGAAATCCAGAGAAACTCAGAGACAGCACCCTGCCTAGTCCATTAATTAAAATAAGGGCTCGATTGCTCTAAACAAGATCCACTATAATAGTTGCTTAAACAAGAATGAAGTTTATTTATTTCATAAAAGTCAAAACTTATATTTGTGGCTCTAATTTTCAGAGTTGTCAGTCTCCCAACTTCCTTCTATCTACTTGCTCCCCTGTCTCTAGGATGTTGCTCTTATATTCATGATCCAAAATGCCCACATGTAACTAGTTAAAAATTGATTACTATGAGTCCTGACCAGTTTGGCTCAGTGGAAAGAGCACTGGCCTTCGGACCCAAGGGTCCCAGGTTCGATTCTGGTCAAGGTCATGTACGTTGGTTGTGGGCACAGTGGGGAGTGTGCAAGAGGCAGCTGATAGATGTTTCTCTCTCACTGATGTTTCTAACTCTCTCTCCCTCTCCTTTCCTCTCTGTAAAACCTCAATAAAATATATTTTTTTAAAAATTGATTAAGCTGAGACCGGTTTAGCTCAGTGGATAGAGCATCGGCTTGCGGACTGAAAGGTCCCAGGTTTGATTCTGGTTGGGGGCATGTACCTTGCTTGCGGGCACATCTCCACTGTGGGGCGTGCAGGAGGCGGCTGATCGATGTCTTTCTTTCATCGATGTTTCTGACTTTCTATTTCTCTCCCTTTCTCTCTGTAAAAAATCAATAAAATATATTTTAAAAAAATAGATTACTATGAGGAAAAAAAAAGAGAAATTGCTTTGAGGACAACCACCAGTCTCTGATTCACTATAGCAACAAAAGTCCAGGCCTGCAGCATGAAGCCAAAGGAATAAAAAAGCAGTCTCGTCATTTGTGAGCAATAAAAGAGTTTTCATACAGAGAACAATATTTAAAATCAGGCTTTTGGAGCTCAGAGCATTGGATACCAACACCGTAATGTCTACACAAGGACATGTAAAAATCCAGTCAGGGGTTTGTCTATCCTGAGCAACACAACGCACATTATATATAAATGCGGTGGTACTGATGGCGGTCAATTTTTTTCAAACAAACTGGGCAATTTTTAGCATTTCTAAGGAAAGTGCAGAGGCACCGACTACAAAAGATGTGGCCACATTCTGTAGCATAGATATGTTGTCTAGTCAATTCAATCTCCAAGTACCCATCCATACAAATCCGGCACTGGATACAACCAGGTAGTGTGCACCTAAAAGTTTCTTTTTCCAGGGCATTATGGTAAACGCTGTTGGTCACATATACATCTCTGTCTCTCATCACCCCCTTCTTTCCACTGCTCACCACACAGATGCCGCTTTGTCCTTTCAATGGCCTTTGGTTTCTCCTTGGCCTCCTCCTTTCCTCAATAATCACAACAGCGTCATGGTCAGTTAGGTCAATCACTGCAGGTTCTAGAGAGTCAGCGGTGAGGTCAACCACTTCCTCACTTTCTCTGAGTTCTATCACTTCTGATGCCAGGACCATCTCAGGAGTTGGGCTTCCTCCCCCAGCTGTACAAAATTCTCGAGCTTGTCTAGAATTCACCACACTACCATAGCATGTACTTGCATTCATGATGCTTTTTGGACCCAGTCCTCAGTTTACAGTGAATGTTAAAAGTCCTCAGTGTCTCACAAATGATGGTCAGTCACTCGCTGACTTACATAAGAATTTAAATCCAGATTTTCAAGTCTATCTGAACACTGATTCTGGTTCCAGTCCTGCTGCACCTCCACAACTGCTGTGCTCCCACAGAGGGGGAGGGGAGTAAATCTTCTGGGAGCCACTTATAAAACTGAATTTTTAACTGAAAAATGAGAAAAAAAGTAAGCTGTATTAATATTTAAAATAAAATTGTTAATGATATAAAATGTATAGATGTATAACAAACATATCAAACATTTTTAAATGTATGCAAGTCTTTTATTTTATTTTTTCCCCATTTTTATTAAGATATTACATGTGTACATATCTTCCCATTACCCTCCACTCCCATACATGCCCTCACCCCCAGTGTCTTGTGTTCATTGGTTATGCTTATATGTATGCATACAAGTCCTTCAGTTGATCTTTTATCTCCCCCACCTCTCCCTAACCTTCCCGCTGTAATTTGACAGTCTGTTTGATGCTTTACTGCCTCTGTATCTATCTTTTTGTTCATCAGTTTATAATGTTCTTTATTATACACAAATGAGTGAGATCATGTGGTATTTTTCTTTCATTGACTGGCTTATTTCACTTAGCATAATGTTTTCCAGTTCCATCCAGGTTGCTGCAAATGGTAAGAATCCCTTCTTTTTTTTTCTTTTTTTAATATATTTTATTGATTATTTACAGAGAAGAAGGGAGAGGAATAGAGAGTTAGATTCATCAACGAGAGAGAAACATGCATCAGCTGCCTCCTGCACGCCCCCCACAGGAGATGTGCCTGCAATCAAGGTACATGCCCTTGACCAGAATTGAACCTGGGATCCCTCAGTCCACAGGCAGACACTCTATCCACTGAGCCAAACGGGTCTCGGCAGAATCCCTTCTTTTTCATGGCAGCATAATATGTCATTGTGTAGATGTACCATAGTTTTCTGAGCCAGTCATCTGCTGATGGGCACCTAAGCTGTTTCCAAATCTTAGCTATTGTAAATTGTGCTACTATGAACACAGGGATGCATATATCCTTTCTGATTTGGTATTTCTAGTTTCTTAGGATATATTCCTAAAAGTGGGATTACTGGGTCAAATGGGAGTTCCATTTTTAGTTTTTTGAGGACACTCCATACTGTTCTCCACAGTGGCTGCACCAGTCTGCATTCCCACCAGCAGTGCACGAGGGTTCCTTTTTCTCCACATCCCCGCCAGCACTTGTTTGTTGATTTGTTGATGATTGCCATTCTGACAGGTGTGAGATGCGTTGTCATTTTGATTTGTATCTCTCAGATAATTAGTGACTTTGAGCATGTTTTCATGTGTCTCTTGGCCTTTCTTCAGTCTTCTTTCGAAAAGATTCTATTTAGGTCCATTGCCCATTTTTTTATTGGATCATTTATCTTCCTTGTATTAAGTTGTATAAATTGCCTGTAGATGTTGGAGATTAAACCTTTCTCAGTGATAACATTTGCAAATATGTTCTCCCATGTAGTGGGTTTTCTTGTTTGTTGATGGTTTCTTTTACTGTGAAAAAGCTTGTTATTTTGATGTAATCCCATTTGTTTATTTTCTCTTTAGCTTCCATTACCCTAGGAGCAGTATCAGTGAAGAAGTTCCTTTGGCATGTATCTGAGATTTTGCTGCCTGTGGATTCCTCCAGTATTTTTATGGTTTTCCGTCTTAAGTCCTATATCCATTTTGAGTTTATTTTCATATCAAACATTATGGAGTTTCCTCAAAAAACTAAAATGTTTTGATAGCTTAAGCTTTGTGTCCTCTATTCCATGTCCAGATAGTAGAGAGAGATGGGCACTTACAGGAAGAGGAGCACACAATCATAAGCACCAAGAAAGGGTCACAACTTCACTCAAGATTTGTTAGGAGGAATTCCAGGATACACTGTAAAAATGGAGACCAAAAAGTCCTTTGCATATCTGAGTTTCTAATAGCAACTAAGAAATGAACTATTGAGTTCATGTACAAAAGCTTCATCTTGCCCAGAATTCTCTTTCTAACAGAGGAACAAGTGGAGTTTTGAAGAGTTTTAGCCCAGATTCTGTTCTAGGAAAGAAGAGGTGGAGTTCAAGCACTCATCACAAAGAGTTTGGTTTGAGTCTACTCTCTGGGGCTTTTGAGTATGTGACCTAGAAGGTTAAAGTTCTCAAAACTTTATGAAAGCTCTATAAATTATTTTGTAATTTTAAAATAATGTATCATTAGTCATTAAGGAAATGCAAATAAAAGCCATAATGAGATACCATTTCACAATAAGTAGGATGGCAATAATATAAAAGATAATAAGTGTTGGCAAGGATACAGAAAAATTGGAACTCCCATACACTGCTGATGGGAATGTAAAATGGTGTGACAGCTTTGGAAAACAGCTTGGAAATTCCTCAAATGTTAAACATAGAGTTACCAGATGACCCAGCAATTACACTCCTAGGTTTATACCCAAGAGAATAGAAAGCATAGATTCACATGGAAAACTTGTATGTGAATATTGACAACAGCATTATTTCATAATAATGGAAAGTGGAAACAACTCAAATGCCCATTAACTGATGAATGAATAAGCAAAATGTGGCATATCCAGACAATGGAGAATTATTTAACACAAAAAGGAATAAAGTTCTGATACTTGATATAGTATAGATGACCTTTGAAAACTTCCTATTAAGTGACAAGTCAATCACAAAGATCACTTACTGTATTCTTCCATTTACATGAAATGTAAATAATCGGCAAATCTATGGGGAGAAATGGGAGTGGATATAGGATTTCTTTTGGGGGTGATGTAAGTGTTCTAAAATTGAGGTGATGGGCCCTAGGTAGGTGGCTCAGTCGGTTGGAGTGTCCTCCCATACACCAAAAGGTTGCGGGCGTGTATGGGAGGCAACCAATCGATGTTTTTCTCTCACATGGAGGTTTCTCTCTCTCTCTCCCCCTTCCTCTTTTTTTGAAAAACAAAAACGAATCAATACAATTGAAGTGATGGTTATACAACACTGTGAATATATTAAAACCCACTGGATTATATACTTATACAATTTATATAGGTAAATTGTATAGTTTGTGAATTATATCTCAATAAGGCTTTTGCCAAAATAAACACATAAGTTGTCACAGAAATGTTATACAAAACAGCTGACACAATCTGGATGGAGACACAAGTCTTAGAGCCTGGTTGAGGAAGTGTGGAGCTCTTGAGGTGAGCCCAGAAGAGAGTGCAGTGCTCAGCGCTTCATCAGATGCACGGACATACTTACCTAGGCAATACTTTTCTTGGACCCCACAGACACATGCCTCTCACAGGATCACTACCCTTGTGGATGAAAAGGGGCCACATGCTAAACCTGACAAGCCCAGGGAAGGCCTGCATGGCAGCCTTACAAACTCAGCAGCCTAAAGTAACCACATAGGATGGCCTGAACTTAAAACTGTTTAACTAAAAGCAGTTTGTGGCAGATAGTCATGTTCTAGGCTAGAATCTTCCCTGATAAAAGTCAATCTTTACCTTCATTAAGCCTGTCTATTGACTTTTTGCATCTTCTGTAACATACCTTCGGAATGTCAAAGTAAGATCCAGGATTCCAGACCTCTCAGGTCACAGCCAATGCACCAGGGCAGACCATAAATCCTCTCATTGTTACTGTGATCACGTTCATTGCAGACTGTTAACAGTCCTTACCCACCTATGTAAAGATGTGTTTATCATTTTACTTTTAATCCAATCTTAGAGGTCCCCTTGCTTTCTCCTACCTCCCTAATTTATCACCAATGGATTTCATGTAACCCACTTATGCCTCCTCTTTTGATTGTGATGTCTAAAACAAGATGCAAAACTGCCATTCTCTGGACCATTTTCTCAATTTGTAGAGATTTTGCTTCTCAGCAACTGTTGACAGTTTGGCCCAAATAACCTCACAAAAATTTTCTACAGGTTTGAATGTTTCTTATGCTGACACCCTCAACCACCTATATATTTGCCTTTTCGGGACTCATCTGCCTCCCCCGCTTCTCATGCGCCCAGGGAAAGCGAACCCTCTGGGAGCAGGCTGCGCAGTCCGGGAAGAAGTACGCACCCACCGGCTCATCAAAAACCTATATATTTTATGCTGTTCCTCTCCCCGTACCCAGGTAGCTATCCAGCCTAGTGCCACATTGCGGCCTCTCCGTGGCTTCCTTGTCTGGTCCCGAAGGAGCCTGAAGGGGCTGAACCTGGGCGGGGCTGACCGGAGCCGTAGGGCCAGGAAGGACCGGCAGGTAAAGAGAAAGATGAGAGGGAGAGGATGATGCGGGAGGAGGTACACACCTTGAACGCGCCCAGGCTGGCGGCAGTGCCCAGCGAAGAACAGAGCTCAAGTCACCGAGCGAGGAGTCGCGGCACTTATTCCCCCCACCCGGTGGCAGAAGGCACTGGGATGTCCCCCTTTTTCGCTCGCTATTTTAGTTTTTCAACGACCCAATCAAAACTCGAGCCAGGTGTGTTTGTCGCTGGTCTCGGGGCAAAAAGTGCTGTTATAAGTTAGAAAACGGGACTTTCCAGTCCTTAGTTTCCGATTTCTCCAAAGTCTCTTGCTTTTTGAGAAAAGGAAAGGGCGGGGTAGTGGTGTTTGGGGTTGTCCCCGCCTCCTCTTTACCCTAGTCCTTAGATCAGCAACTCTAGAAGGGTGGTTGTCAATTAAGGCAATATGTTTCTTAAAGAGACATTTGGTAAATTAATGATTTACTTTTGGTTGTTTCAATAATGGGGTCGCTGCAGGTATTTAGAGGCTGACGGACAGCCTCTAAATACACACACACACACACACACACGAAAAACATGCTTCTAATCTGGGCTTTATAATCACATGTAAAAACATGTTTGATTTTCCAATTATTTTAATTTATTCCTGGAATATTTATCGACTATTATGCCAGGCCTATCCACAGTGAATTTTTCAGGAATGCAACTATCAAGTTTTGTTTGTGGTTCAAGTTTTAAAGCTATTCACCATTCAGAGAATCACACCACAACCAGCAGTACCATATCTGAGTCTGAGCCATCAATATAGTGCAACTTTCAGTCTTCAATGTCATGGTTCTGTTAACCAAAGAAGAAATTTAGACTATAATAAGAAACAAAAAGCACTTATTTGAGCAAAGGATTGCAATCCAAGAGACATAGATTCATATAGCAACCCGAACTGCACTTTGGAGAGAACAAAAAAGGCAGGGACAATAAAGGCAAAAAACACAAAATGCAAATGAATGATTGCTGGCTAGGTTCACAGGGATTGGCTAGTTTCAGCATGCAAATGACAGAGACAGAA
The DNA here is from genome assembly GCA_011751065.1 of Lasiurus cinereus. Classification (NCBI taxonomy): domain Eukaryota; kingdom Metazoa; phylum Chordata; class Mammalia; order Chiroptera; family Vespertilionidae; genus Lasiurus; species Lasiurus cinereus. The sequence continues at coordinate 55,442,332 of JAAGEH010000076.1, forward strand.
AGTCCAAGTAGCAGTTGTTTCAAGATGTTTATGACTTGCTAACCTAAAAAGAAAAGGCCTTTCATAGTGAGTGGCAACAAGCATATCTTTGAGATCAAAAAAAAAAAAAAAATCAGGAGGCCCTGATCTAGGCAGAAATCCAAATAGTGTTCCAATTAAGAGAACAAAGGCAACCCTGGCCAGTGTGGCTCAGTTGGTTGAGTGTTGTCTCCTATACTGTTGTCCCAGGGTACAATTCCCAGGCAGGGCACATGTCCAAGTTGTGGGCTTTGTCCCCAATGGGGTGCATGTAGGAGGCAGCAGATCAATGTTTCTCTCACGTTGTTTCTCTCTCCCACTCCCTTCCTCTCTCTCTCTAAAATCAATTTTTTTAAAAAGTGAAACTTCTCTCTGTATAACAGATTTCTCAATAAAAGCCTTAAAAAGAAAGAAAGAAAGAAAGAAAGAAAGAAAGAAAGAAAGAAAGAAAGAAAGAAGAAAGAAAAACCATTTTCAGAAATCCTGAGACTGCCGAAAAAGAGCTCTGCCTACAGATTAACCTTTGGAGGAAATGTCCAGAGTGAGAGCCATCTTTTACTTAAAGCCCCTAAGGGAAAGGAATTCCATCAGAGCAATTTGTGAGGTTTTCTTTCCCACCAGTTAAGCACCAAGTTTTCCTTTGTATCTATCTCCTTGCTGTGGTTTCAGATTATTTTACATTATAGTGAGCTGTGAAAAATGAAGAACCACTGGAAGTAAAAGCAGTTTCCTAGAGCTTTACATTTTACAGCGCACTTCTTACCACCTTCCCCTTATCAGGACATCCCTGGTAGGGTGCCTGGCATAGAATAGAATTCCATATTTATTGAACAAATGATTAAATGAATAATATTATGATGTAGGCATAATTATCCCATTTTATGGATATAGTGATGAAGAGTCAAGCCAGGAGTATATGACTTTTCTCATTCCTTTTGTGGAATTAGAATTCAAACTCACATCTGAGTTCTTCAGCATTCACACTTTAATGCTAGCCCTTTAGAAACTAGGAACTTTTTAAAAAATTTTCTTTATTGATTATGGTGTTACATATGTGTCCTTATTCCCCCATTACACCCCCCCTCCTTAATCCCTCACTCATGCCCTCACCCCCTTGTTGTCTGTGTCCATTGGTTAGGCCTATATGCACGCAGGTCTTTTCGTTGATCTCTGCCCCTTACTCCCACCCTCCCCCACTCTCCCGCTGAAGTTCAATTGTCTGATCAATGTTTCTCTGTCTCTGAATCTATTTTTGTTCATCAGTTTATGTTGTTCATTATATTCCATAAATGAGTAAGATCATATGATATTTATCTTTCTCTGCCTGGTTTATTTCACTTAGCATAATGCTCTCCAGTTTCATCCATGCTGTTGCAAATGGCAAGACCTCCTTTTTTACCGAGAAATTAGGACTTTTAACAGAAGTTGGGGATGGCATGTGTTGTGGGCTCAGCAGATGTTGCTATCAGAGGATGTTAACAGGAAACTCATAGTAGCAGACCGATCCCATCACCAGCTTTTTCATATTTTGCTGCCAATGACTAGCACCTGCACATTATCTCTAGCCCTTCAGATTACCTTCAGGCACTGAAGTGAACTGGAAGTACCTGAAGTTTTACATTTCACCTACTTCACACTCCTGGGCAGCTTGTAGCCAAAGACAGGAAAACCCAGCTCCTTCGCTTGGCTTTGAGGCAGAACATACTCTGAGGTTCATTCTTTGTTCTAGACCTCACCCTGGGAAGAGGCTGAGAGTGGGACTTCTGAAATCACATCCACAATTTGGCTTCTTCCCATTCCGTACCCTTTATCCCACACTCCCTAATTGGTTTCTCCTGCAAGCCCTTTCTCAGTAAGTCACTTGCATCCAAATCCTTGGCTCAGGACCTACTCCTGTGGGAACTCTACTACCTAAGATGCTCACTGACTCTCCAGGTGGTAAAAATGTCATGCACACTTGCCATCTGTTTCCTAACTACAGATACATAGGAAACCACTTCAGATAGCACTATGGCATTGGGTGTCAACAAGAGTCCCCTCTGTTTTTCTAAGTGAAAACAATAAAAAGAGGAAGTGGCCCATGGAGAAAAGGGAAGCCTGATCATCATCAATTAGGCCTGAGCACCACAGAGATAAAAATAGCTCTTCAGTTTCAATTATCTATGTTGTGGAGGACCAAAGAAGATGAATAGCTGTGCATCCAACTAATGAGAGAAGGTGTATGGAATTTAGTGCATAGTACTAGTAAGTGCTTAATACATGATCAAACTGTTATTTTTAAATTACATTTACTAGGTGTTGTTGTTTTCTATCAGCTTTCTTGTAGCTCGCCAAAGTATCAAAATAGTGTTTTTTTTTTAATACTTTTATTGATTCCAGAGAGGAAGGGAGAGGGAGATAGAAACATCCATGATGAGGGAGAATTATTAATTGGCTGCCTACACACACACACACACACACACACACACACACACACACACCCTATTGGAGATCCAGCTGGAAACCAGGCGGGTATAAACCCTGACCAAAAATCCAACCATGAACTCTTGGTTCATAGGTCGACGCTCAACCACTGACTCACGCCAGCCGGGCCCTTTTTAATATTTATATTCTGAGTGCTGGGAACATTCCTGAGGTTCCATACTTGTTTTTTTGTTTTGTAAGAGAAATGAATTATATTTCTGCGGTCTTTATAGTTAACTGCTCTTTTGGCCCCAGAAGGAGACATCCTCTCTTGGGTGTGTCATGTAGCAGGCACACTCAACAGATGAAGTCTCTTCCAGCAGATGCTCTCTTTGCAAGTCTGTGATGCACACAGCAGAGAGAGAATCTGCTGGAGTAGATTTCTGAGGGATGAGGAGAGCTCAATAAAATGTTGGTTTCCGTAAAAATAAATAGATAAATAGATAAATGCCATAATATAAAATGGAGAGTGATAGGTACACACTGAGAAAATCCAGTGGGGTCCAAAAGGTGTTAATCTCTCTTGTAAACATTTATGATATTTTTCTTTATTTTCATTATTTGGTGAGAACAATTTTAAAACAATTTTACAATAAATTTTCTAAAAGAAAAGTTTTATATATTAACTAGAGGCCTGATGCATGAAATTCATGCAGGAGTAGGCCTTCCTTCCCCCAGCTGTCAGCACTGGCTTCCCTCTGGCACCTGGGACCCAGGCTTCCCTCGAAGCCTTGACTTTATCTGGAAGGTCATCCGGAAAGACATATTATGCTTTTATGGCTATAGGTTAGCCAAAAAATTCTTCAAATAATCAATTTGCTTCAAGCTAAGAGACAGCTTCCCTTCTGCCTTGAAGAGAGAGTCTTATGGTTTCCAGCTTCCTTCCATTTGGCCAGGCGATGGTAGGTGATGGTTGGCTCAGCTCCCACATTTCCCAGTACATAGAAGGGCAGAACATGGGCCACACTGATGGCCATGGTGAGCAGCAGGAGGGAAACACTTCTGCTTAAGGTAGGAGCCTATACTGTTTCACCATCACTCCTCCACTCCCAACCCTCCCCCAATCCCTTTCCCCATACACACACATAGGAAAATGCTGACTGATACTCAGCCAAATGGCTTTTAGCAAATTAATTTCCTTACAGACTAGTCAGCTTCCTTTGTTTACCCTTCTCCTTGAGTAACTACTAACAGTAATTTAGGTCATGACTTTACAGATGTGTATGATGCAAATATATAATTCCTGACATTTTCCTAGAAATTACTTTTTTTATTTCAGCAATATAGCATGGTTATTCTTTTTTTTAAAAAAATATATATATTTTATTGATTTTTTACAGAGAGGAAGGGAGAGAGATAGTTAGAAACATCAGCTGCCTCCTGCACACCCCCTACTGGGGATGTGCCTGCAACCCAGGTACACGCCCTTGACCGGAATCGAACCCAGGACCTTTCAGTCATCACTCAGACGCTTTATCCACTGAGCCAAACTGGTTTTGGCCAGCATGGTTATTCTTCTATGTCAGTATATAAGGTCTAACTCTTTATTATCAACATTGAGATTTTTAATTTGAATTGTACAATTGTATTTAATGAGAATAATTAAGCCCCAATATTCCTCCTCTCTGATCAGTTTCTGGTTCTAAAATGGGCAATTAAGGCATAGGCCAGAGGAATGTTACATGGGATCATTAGCCAGCAAACAAGCTTTTCACAAAATAGTTCTGTTGAACAACATGGAACAGGAAGTCCTTTATAATTTAACTCAATGGATCTCAACCTTGGCTACACATTAGAACCATCTAGAAATTAAAAAAACACAAAACACAATATTGTAAAAATGTATGTCCACACAAAAGCCTGCACATGATATTTATATCATCCTTATTCATAATTGCCAAATTTTGGAACCATTATGTTCTTTATTAGTTGAATGAATAAATAGACTGAGGTACACCCAAACAATGGCATATTATTTAACACTAAAAAGTAATCACTATTGCCAAAACCGGTTTGGCTCAGTGGATAGAGCATTGGCCTGAGGACTGAATGGTCCCAGGTTTGATTCCGGTCAAGGGCACGTACCTTGGTTGAGAGTACATCCCCAGTGGGAGATGTGCAGGAGGCAGCTGATCAATGTTTCTACTTAATCGATGTTTCTAACTCTCTATCCCTCTCCCTTCCTCTCTGTAAAAAATCAACAAAATATATTTTTTTAAAAAAGTAATCACTATCAAGTCAAAAAGACATGAATGGACCATAAATGCACATTACTAACTGAAAGAAGCCAATTTGAAAAGGCTACATACTGATGATTCCAACTATATGAAATTCTGGATAAGGCAAAACTGAAGAGGGTAACAAGATCAATGGTTGCTGCAAGTTGGGGGACAGGGGTGAGAAGGAGGAATGAATGTTGGGAGCACAGAGGATGTTTAGGACTGAATTATTCTGTATAATACCATAATGATGGATGCACGTCATTATACACTTGTCCAAATCCATACGACATACAACACACCAAAAGTGAACCAAGATGTAAACTATGCCTTTGGTGCTAATTATGTCAATGTAGGGGACATCAGTTGTAACAAATGCACCACTCTGGTCAAGAATGTTGATAATGTGGGAGGCTGCAGTTGGTGGGAAGTAGGAGATATATGGGAAATCTCTGTACCTTCCTCTCAATTTTGCTATTTTCCTAAAACTGCTCTAAAAACATAGGACTTAATTTAAGATTATAATACTGTTGTTTGTCTGGGCTCCACCCTTAGAGACTGGTTTCGTGGCTCTGAATTGGAACTTAGAAAGGGTTTTTTTAATAGACTCTATTTTTTAGAGTTGGTATGTGTGTGTTTTTTTAGATACGTTTTTATTGATTTCAGAGAGGAAGGGGAGGGAGAGAAAGAGAAACATCAATGATGAGAGAGAATCATTGATAGGCTGCCTCCTACATGCCCCCTACTGGGGATGGAGCCCTCAACCTGGGAGTGTTCCCTGACTGGGAATTGAACCATGACCATAAGGTTCATAGTTGACACTCAACCACTGAGCTATACTGGTCAGGCAAGAGCTGGTATGTTTTAATAAGTATCACAGATGATTCTACTGTGTATCAGGGGTGAATAGTTATTGGTCTAAGTCACCCTTCAGTTTTCTCAGCTAAGTTCCTACAGATCTTCCCTCAGGTACCCTTGCTCTGCTGTTTGAAATAACTTACACCTGTTATGCCTCTATACATCTCATAATTTCCCCCCTGCCTGACCACCCCAGGCCCACTCACCAACAGGAAGAACCACTTTTCATCAAGTCTCAGCTCCAGCAAATAAATGGCTTCCCTAACACCTCTCTAAAGTTTTTTGTTGTTCCCTGAACATACTTTCCTCTGACCTAGTTCTTGGTTGGGCTTACTATGCTACCCATACACTTTATTAGGATGCATTAATTGTTTGAGTGCATGTCAGCCACTCCACTAAACTGAGCAATTTGAGAGTAGTGTTGTGTTTTATTCATCTTATCAGTACCTAGCACTAGCTAACTGAAATTTTTGGTCAAATAAAAAAATGCACAAGAGGGTCATCATGTATAAATTATGCCTTGAAATTGAAAAATCTAGTGTTCTTCATTCCAAGTATATCTACTGATTGCTAAAATATGAAATTCCCCAAATATTCTTGTTCCCAATTCCTCAGGCCTTGGCCCAGGGAATAGAACTCTGGCTAAAAGATGGAAGCCTAGTCTTCAGCAGACAGGGGTGTCCCTCTGACTAAGTCATTTAATTTCTCTGGGACCCTATTCCTCTTCTGTAAAATGCACATCACTGAGGCCCCTTCCTCCGTGAACCAAACCCTATAGAACAGGGGTTTACATTCTTCTTCAAGTGACATTTGAAGATTGTTTCCATGTTTGAAACAAAAGGGTAAGAGAGGGAGAGATGTATAACAAACTGAATACATCAAGTTATTATAGTTTTATTGAATGAAGCAAAAATAACAAAATATTTGCAACATATTTTTAAAGTTAAAGGTAAATTTTCTATGAAAATTCTTTTATAATGGTAATCTTGAACATAAGAATTGTCCCCTCCCTGTCCTAAGCTGCCAGCAACCTTTTGCAGATAGGTCAACCAGGAAGACATAAAACCCAAAGTAAAATTATAAAGAGGATTACAGTTGTGTTCAGCTCAATGTTGCCCCTTACTTTGTGCTCATAAAGCATAATAATGTATATTCATTAAAAAGAAAACAGAATTTTGAATTAGTTGGATCAAAATGAAGCAGGCATCTTCAAACCTGAGAAGAGAGGGAGGAAAGTCTTGTTAACAAGTATCCTCATTTTATTTGGATTATAAACCATACCATCCAACTTGTCTAACTTTTGCTGTGTACATCACCATTTGTAAAGGAAGTAGCTGCAGACAATTTTCCAGACCCATTACAACGAGCATTTCCCTTTAGTTTATTCCATTGGTTCTCCCACAACCTAAGAGAAAGGAATTGCTGGCATTACAGTTCAGATTCTGGCTCTATCATTCAGCTACTGTGTGACTCTGGTCAGGTCACCCAGCTTCTTTAATGCTCTCATGAATTAATTTCCCTGTCCTAAAATATAACAGGAAATTTGAAAAGGCTTTCTACTCTATCCAAAGAGGCAGAGAAGTCCGGTTCTTCCCTCTTTCATGTGGCTGAAGCTCCTTGTAGTTACATCCATTTTATTACCTTTATATCTTTTATATTGTTGCAACAATGTTTCTATTTCTCTCTATTAGACTGGGAACCTCTAGAAGGCAAACACAGTGCCCACAGCTAGGGCTCAACAGGAGATTGAAGGAATGAGACATCTTCAGAGACATCTTCTGACGAAATAATAATGCAACTGCTATGCAAGAGAAGAGAAAGGTTCATTTTTGAAAGCTCAAAGATATTCCGTGTGGAAATGGCAGAAAAAAAAAGAGCAAACTCTTGCAGGTGGTGTGGGTAACCAGCTGCCTCTACTCTGTCACATCACATCCACAGCTCCCCTGACTTCCTTTAGAGGCCAGTGATGCAGGCAGAGCCACAGCTGGGGCCACACACCTCCCTCTTGCCACTCCACAGGAAAAGGGGAGGTGACCCTGCAGAATTCTTCTCTGCCTGCTGAAATGCTACCCTAATGAATGTCCTCCATATACGAAGGGTTATCATTTTAGAGCTACCTGGAAATAGTCCCCAGGATAATGGAACAAAACAAAACAAGAAAGCTTTTTCTATTGTTGTTGTTTTAAGTTAGAAACCTACCTCCATGATGCTGGTTACTTGTCCTTGTCTATGAAAAAGAAAATGGGGAAAGAAAAAGGAAAACAATAAGTTTTATTTTTAAAATACTATGTCTTAACAAATGTCTGGCAGAATAGCCTGCTGTCCTTAACCATGAGTACCTTGTTTAGAACGACCTAGTTGGACCCAACTCTGCCTGCTCGCCTAGATCCCAACCCAGTCAGAGAGCTGGAGGAGTCCAGGATAGCGGGACTCGCAAAGGTCCGTGCTTCTCTGACACTCTTGTTGATCCTGAGTATCCATGAGGCTGTCAGGAAAGCCTAAGGAAGCCAGTAGGTGAGTATGCATTTGTGCAAGTGCTATTGCTGATCCTTACTGTTGCCTCAGGAAAACTCCCATTCCCAGAGCCATGCTGTGCAGAGATGTCTCATGTATTAGAGCTTTAATATTATTTCCTGACAATCTCAGTATGCTTTTTTTTTTTTTAAATATCAAAGCAGCCTTATGCTGTGTCTCTATTTAGACACAGCTATCAGCAGCTAAGGAAAGAACATGAAAACTTACCCCATTTAACTTTCATAGGCTCAGAAAGAGTAACATGCTTCACAACGCAGCTGTACTCGGCTTCTGCACTGGGAGTGAAGTTGGCGTGCACCAGAAGATAGAAAGACCAGTCCTTGCTGAAAGACAGGTCTGACCTCTCCACTGGCATCTTCTCGCCATTCTTCATCAAATCAATTTCAATCTCAGGAGGATGGAACCCTGATACATAGCAGTTCAAGAAATTTGGTTTTCCATTCTCGGGTGGATGCCGCGAATAAACCTGAATCCTTGGTTTCCCTGAGGAACATGAGGGAAAAGACAAATGAAAATTGCATAGTATGGCACTTGGGGCTACCTTAGTCTAAAGCTAGATCAGGCACCGCGTGTTTAAATTTGATCATCCATTCTCCCAGCTTTATTTCCACTTTTCCAAAAGGCTACCTCCATTTTGAGGGACAAACTTTGACCTAGTATCATTCTCACAGAATTCCCCTACACATGCCTTTTTGGCTTTTTCTAGCAGATTTCTAATAGTATCTTCTTTTGTCACTGAAAATTGTGCCAAAACTTTAAGAGCCTTTCTGAGGAGGCTCTCAAGAACTTTTTTTTTTAATATGAAAATGAATATTTAATCAAAATGAGAAAATAAATCATAACAACTAACAATTTTGTTGTTGTTAATCCTCACCTGAGGATATTTTTTCTATTGATTTTTAGAGAGAGTAGAAGAGAGAGGGAAAGACAGAGAGAAACATCAATGTGAGAGAAACACATTGACTGCATGAGCCCCAAACAAGGCCCCAGGCTGTGAAGGAGCCTGCAACCAAGGTACATTCAAACCCAGCACCCTCTGTCTGCAGGCTGAGGCTCTATCCACTGAGCCAAACCAGAAGGGCACAAATAACAATTTTGAAAAGCTGATGCATAGAAAAGCTGATCCCCAAATCCAGAAAGGATAATACATTATTTTTATCAATTTGTTGCCTAATAGTGCTCGAGAGCACTTTTAAAAAATATTTCTTTATTGATTTCAGAGAGGAAAGGAGAGGGAGAGAGAGAGAAACATCAATGATGAGAGAATCATTGATCGGCTGCTTCCTGCACGCCTGCCTCCTGCACATCCCCTACTGGGGATGGAGCCAGCACCCAGGCATCTGCCCTTGACCAGAATCAAACCCTTCAGCTCCCAGGCCAACACTCTATCAACTGAGCCAAACCAGCTGGGACTAGAGCACTTTTTTTTTTGTATTATTTTTGATCACTTCTTTATCTGGCAATTATTTCTATGGCTTCTTAGCACCCATAAAATTCCTTAGCCAGTCACTCAAAAGTCTACATGATTTGGCCCTAACCTATTTTTCAAACTTCATTTTTCACTTCACACACCCTTCATAGTATCCACATCAAAAAACTCATTTTACACCTTTCTTTTTTATTCCTGCTCCTGCCTACATCAACACCCATCTGACTTCTCCATGTGTAGTATCTAGTAAAGTGGCTTTGTAAATGGCAGATGCTCTGTAAATGGCAGATGTTATTATTACTAGTTGCTCAGATTACTAAAAGAGTCAACCCAAAGTAGTTTTTACAAAACACAACCACTACATCCTGCCCAGAGTTTATACACCAAGCCCCTATCTGCTTTTGTACTTGATTTCATGGGCTACAAGGTTGATATGCCGACAGAAGCTGGCAAATAGCTTAAATGAGTGAGAGCAATAGGAAACAATGGCTGAGTTAGAAAATAGGATAGAGTGAGGACTCCGGCAAATGGGGGAGAGCTTACTCACCATTATGAGCAAGTAAAGCAAAGCATGAAAATGGGATTTGCATTTTAATCAGCACCCTGCAATGGTTTCTATAGCTAGCTGGGTTCAAAATACATTGCATAATACTACAGAAGAGTGGTTTCCAAAGGGGGATGCATGACTAGACCATCCCTGGAGGTGCATAAATAAAATATATATTCTATTTCTGTATTTTTCATCCAAATGAAGAGAAGTGTTCTGCTATTAAATATACAGACTGACACTAATGCATGTGTATAATTAAAATATATATGGCCCTGGCTGGTGTGGCTCAGTTGGTGCACCCAGAGATTGTTCCTTGATTCCTGGTCAGGGCACATGCAGGGGTTGCAGGCTTAATCACTGGTAGGGGGCATTCAGGAGGCACTCGATCAATGTTTCTCACATTGATGTTTTTCTCCCTCTCCCTTCCTCTCTCTCTAAAAATCAATAAAAATATTTTTTTAAATAAAATACATATACATTCAGAGTTCATGATTACTACAGAACAGCTGCTCCTCCAGGTGGTGGGGAAGGGGAGAATATCAGGCCACTCTGACCATATGTATCTGCCTAGAAACACTCTATCATTGAAGGAAAGATCACCAGGAAAGAAAATATCAAAAGCTTGTAAGAGCTCTAGCTGGTTTGGCTCAGTGGATAGAGTCTGTGGACTGAAGGGTCCAGGTTCAAGTTCTGTCAAGGGCACATGCTCTGAGTTTCAGGCTCGATCCCCAGTAGGAGAGGCACCGGTCAATGATTCTCTTTCATCATTAATGTTTCTTACTGATGTTTCTATCTCTCCCTTTCACTCTCAAGTCAACACAAATATATTAAAAAGAAGAAAGTTACACAAGAGCTGGACTGAGGTATCGTAAATGAAGCCCTGGTTTATTTCCATAAAGTTAAAAGTGAAGATAAATCAAAATGCTCTTGGTATTTGAGCTTCTAATACTTAGAATATAATAAAAGTAAGGTTCATCTGGCCTGGAATTCTCACTTTGAGGGAACTAGGTAGGGTTTTTGCAAAATCATCTTGAAAATCTCTTTTAAGAAGAGGGCCAATATCAGCTAGGCCTGGATTTGAATCTGGACCTAGCCAGCCTCTTATTGAAAAATGAATTTATGCCAACAATGAAGCAAACAAAACTCCCACATGGAACAGAGCAGAAAATTAACCCCCCAGAGGCAATCACCATTATCTATGTTTTGTGTCTTGCAGAAATGATCTACACAGGCCATATATTAGTTTGGAAATTTTCAAATTAAAAATGTTTTAAATCTCAGCTTGCTATTTTTCAAAAGGCTTCTATAGTCAGCAGCAAATATCATTAATAGTGACAACAGACATCATGCCTTATTTTGTAAGTACATTATAAATTAAATACATTTTTCTCATGATCCAAAGACCACATTTCACAAAGGCCTTTATGAGGGGAAAATGAGAGGGTCCAGTACATTACAGGGTATTTGGAACGGGCTCAATATCCGGGTGTCCGGGAAAGACAGCTGGGTAACCACTCCGATCGCCCTTATCACTGGTTTTACAGCCTCTATGACTATCTAACCTTGGCTTTTTCAAAACTGAAAGTAGAAGCTGAGTTAGGTCATGTTGGAAAGAACCAGGCAAGGAGCCAAAGAGAGAGCCCTCTGGAAAAAAACAAAACAAGGCAGCAGGGGCCCAGCCCTCCCTCTCCCCTCTTTCCGCTTGACAATCTCACACCTAAAGGAAGCGATTGGGGTGGGGGGGAAGGGGGAGTTCAACACGCAGGAATGACAGCCCATAGGCTTACCCCTCAGCATAATACTCCAGGCAGGAAGGATTGTCCGCCATTAATTCCCTGGGTTTAAGTTACTTCAACTCCAGGGGCCTCAGTTTCCTCATCTGTGCGAAGTGCTAATGACCTCCCTATTTCCATCGTAAGGTGCATTGAGACTTAAGTGACATAAAGCACACAGCGCGCACCCCCCCGACCACCACCACCACCACCACTACACACACTGTGAGTCGTCAAAAACGGGTAGCTCTTAGGATTATAAAAAACGACATGCAATGGGAGCAAGTGAGTTAACGATGTGAAAGCGCTCTGACACCGCGAAGCATCCGCCAGACGCCAGCTGCGGACCCCGCCCAGGTTTGCCGCCGCGTTTCTGGGCAGGTGCGCGGGGACCGGTGAGCCCGGCCGCCGGCGCTCGGGGGAAGCCGAAGCGCAGCGGTGCCCAGCGACGCCGAGTCACCCCGCGGGCGCACTGGCCCCGCGTGCCGCCCCGCGAGGTCCGTCCCCACCCATTCGCAGTCCCCGGCTCAGCCTCGGGGCCAGCCTACCCGCCTTCCGCTCCAGCTGCGCGCGGGGAGCAAGAGGTCCGCGCAAGAGCCGCGGCGAAACCTCCCTCCCCGGGGGTCGCTGTGAAGCTTACCGACACTTCGTCCCTACCGACCCGGCCCCCCGGCGGGCCAGGGGTCTCCCCGGGCACCCCCACCCAGCCTCCGCGCAGAGAAAGAAGAAACAAGCTGGAGTCCGGGGCTCGCACCCGCACCGCTCCCTCCCTCTCCGCCCCCGCCCGTCCCAGGGCCAACAGGGAGCACTTGGGGAACCGGGGTGGCCCCGAGAGAGTGCCCAAGCGGGAGGGGCAGGGCCGGCAGAGGAGACGCGGAGGAGAGGGCTCTCACGCTGTTCGGCGTCCAGGCCAGAGAAGCAGAGGAGCGCGAGCAGGACCACGGCCAAGGGGAGAGCCATTGCCACCACAGCAGCCGCCGGCGAGGCACTGAGGGCGCGACCTGGCGTCTGGGCTTATATTGCCTCGCCTGACCCGCCAATCAGAACCCTGCCCGTCACCAGTTTCCTAGCTCGAGGTGCTGGACCAGGTTAGGAAAAGGGACTTCGCATTTTCAGTTTCATTTTCCTGTAAAGCCTCGTGATGTGTGGGAGAAGGCATGGATTGGACGGGGTGGGTTCGCCGTCTGTAAAAGGGCGCCCTCCGATCTTGGGTGTGTCTCGCGCCCGGGACGCGGACGGGCGGCCCGTACTAGCACTTGAGCCTGGACCGCACCTCTGTCCAGTGCCCTCGCTTTCTGAACCAGCCCGGGATGCTGATCACTTGCTTACCCATATTCAACCAGTTAGGAGCCTGGTCCCTGCGGGTTTTCATTTGGGAAATAAAAGAGAGAGAGAGAGAGAGAGAGAGAGAGAGAGAGAGAGAGAGAGAGAGAGAGAGAGAGAGAGAGAGAGAGAGAGAGAGAGAGAGACCCAGAAAGATTAGGTGCGTGGCTAGGAGGATGAACGGAGCCGGGCAGGGCAAGAACTAGTGATGGTAATGACAGCCTGCCATACACTGTAGGTCTCCTGGATGTGCGGGGCAAGAAAAACAGTCCAGGAACCTCGAGGAGCTCAGAGAGCTGTTCGGAGTGAAGGAGGACCTTGTGACTTCCTGAATCTCTTCAGGGAATAGTTTCTTTTTTTGTAAAGCTTCTTGCCGAGGAATTCTCTGTATCTCCCCGTTGCTGTTTAGGGAATTTTCTTTGTTTTGTTGCTCTGTGGGGGAAACGACCACTGATAGTAACATACTTAGAAGATTAGAGTGTAACGGACCTCTTTGGGTGCCTTAGAATGGTGCCTGGTAAGTATGCGGTAAACTGAATGAGTGAAAGAACTAAGCAAAGAGGGAGCGAATACCTTAATAAACTCTAGGAGGTAGGAGTTACCTCATTCGTTTTTATGGATAGTGGAAAACAGAGGCTAAGAGACTAATTCCACTGGCGTGCGTGCTCCCGACACTTAGAGGATAAAGGGCATGGCAATTTTAGTGAGAATTTAAATTGTTCCCAGCCAAAGAGGTTAAACCTACCGATCAGGAGAGCGGGACTATTTTAGACAGATGCTTTAAGAAAACCTACACTCCTGAGATAACATACAAAAAGATGCTGCCAGCAAATGGCTGCTGTGTCCTCTGGTCTTTCTCTTTGGGCAACAGGGAGAAGAAAGAGGAAGTGAACCATTCGGGTGGGGAGGGGAGCGACCTGGGAAACCACCTCGGTTTTCAGTTAAAGGATATTGGGTTGTGCTTCCCCAAGAAGCACACCATATATATTCAAGATTTCTTTCACAGATTTTTAGACCTTTTAATAATCCCTATTGTGGAAGCCCTGGCTAAACCAGAAAAAGTCGAATATTCCCCACAAACCTAATGAAATGAGTTAATACACAGAGAACCTCACACAGTTCCTAACAAATAACGATATGTAAACTATTTAACAATTGTCTTCTAATTGCTGTTGTTATTTACCTAGTTTTTCTACTATAACTATTACTCTTGGAATTAGGAAAAAATTTTGTGTATAAAGTTGTAAGTCGAGACATTCCTGCCTCTCCCATTTGTTTGTATGTTTGTTTTCTAACTCATTTAAGGCTCTTAAGGCCTGAAATGTTAGTATTGAATATTTTCTACTGATCTGGGAGTATAGGAAGAGACTGGGCCATTTTTCACCTCTACAGTCCTTGTCTGCTACATCACAGAGAAAAACTATATTTAAAATTTATCAAAAATACTTTTGGACCTACTTACTTAGAAACCAATTTTAAGAGCAATAAAAACATATATAGTGGAGACAGAAAGTATGTTTTTCAATATTTTGTATTTAGAGAATTCCTGTACTTTTCTTGGATTTCCATTTAGAACATGTTTTGAATAGTGAGGGTGAAAAAGATATAAACTGTTAAAAACAAACAAACAAACAAAAACAAGAGCACAATGAGATATCTCCTCACACCTGTCAGAATGGCTATCATAAAAAAATCAAACATCAAGTCTTCTGGATCGAAGCATCTGCCTCCTTATGGTCAGTGCACATCATGCTGGTGAAGATGTGAGGAAAAGGGAACAGCAATCCTACTTCTGAAAATATATCCTAGAAATCCCAAAACACCAATCCGAAAGAATATATGCACCCCTATGTTCATAGCAGCATTATTTACAATAGCTAAGATTTGGAAACAGCCCAAGTGCCCATCAGTAGATGAGTGGATAAAAACGCTGTGGGACATTTACACTATAGAATACTATGCAGCTGTAAAAAAGAGGGGCCTCTTACTCTTTGGGACAGCACGGAATGACCTGGAAAATATTATGCTAAGTGAAATAAGCCAGTCAGAGAAAAACAAGTATCATATGGTCTCACTTATTTATGGAATTTAATGAACAAAATGAATTGACCAACAAAATAAGACCTGAAGCATGGAGGCATGGAACAGACTGACATACCTCGGGGTATGTGAGATTGGGGGGATGAGAAGAGATAAACCAAAGAATTTATATACTTACTAGAGGCCCAGTGAATGGATTCATGTACCAATAGGGGCCCTTGGCCTGTCCTGTGCCCTCTCTCAATCCAGAACCCCTCAGGGGATGTTGGACTGCTGGTTTTGGCCCGATACCTGCAGGTCAGGACCCCACTGGTGCCCAATCCATGCACTGGGCCTCTACTATGCATATAAGATCTTGATTAATTTCTTTTTTCTTTTTTTAAAATATATTTTATTGATTTTTTTACAGAGAGGAAGAGAGAGGGATAGAAAGTTAGAAACATAGATGAGAGAGAGACATTGATCAGCTGCCTCCTGCACACGTCCCATTGGGGATGTGCCTGCAACCAAAGTACGTGCCCTTGACTAGAATTGAACCTGGGACCTTTCAGTCCGCAGGCCGACACTCTATCCACTGAGCCACACCAGCTAGGGCTTGATTAATTTCTTTCTGCTCTTCCCCCTTCCCTCTGAGATTCAGAAGTCTGTTCCATGTTTCCATGCCTGTGGGTTGAATGTTTGCTCCCTGGTGGTCAGTGTGCATCATAGCTACCTGTTGAATGGTCTAACGGTTGCTTAGGCCTTTATATATATATATAGACTAGAGGCCCAGTGCATAAAATTTGTGCATGAGAATTCCTGTACTTTTCTTGGATTTCCATTTAGAACATGTTTTGAATAGTGAGGGTGAAAAAGATATAAACTATTTAAAAAGAAAACCAAGAACACAAACATCAAGTCCTCTGGTCGGAGCATCTGCCCCCTGGTGGTCAGTGCATGTCATGCTGGTGAAAATGTGAGGAAAAGGGAACAGCAATCTTACTTCTGAAAATATATCCTAGAAACCCCAAAACACCAATCAGAAAGAATATATGCACCCCAGGTCCATCCCTCTGCCTGGTCGGAGATTAGAGCCAATCAGGGCCATCTTACCCAGTCCCAATTGGGGCCAATCAGGGCCAGTGGCCAGGGAGGGACTGCAGGAGGGATCTCGGGAGGACTCCAGAGCATGTCCAGCCCTATCTCACCCAATGCCAATCGACCAGACCCCGCAGCAAGCTAACCTACTGGTCAGAGCATCTGCCTCCTGGTGGTCAGTGCACATCATAGTGACCAGTGAGTCGACTGCTTGCTTGGACACAGCATATTAGGCTTTTATATACATAGATGGTAACTGATGGCGTGGAATGCTCGGCATGCACTTCCCCTCCACCCCCTGGTCTTGGAGCCCTCATGACCTTCCAAGGCTTTGCTCACGCTCTTCAGCTGCCACATGAAGTAAATTGCACTGTGTGCATGGAAACCCTTTGCAGGCTCCAGGGGTTTGCTGCAGTTCCAATTACCCCAACATAAGGAGAGACATCCTCATTATCAGGTAACACCATCGTGGTAAGACTCCTGCTCAGCCTACTGCAGCGGGTTTAAATCGGCCATGGATTCCCCTAGATGGTTAGGCTCAGTGGATAGAGCCATGGCCTGCGGATTGAAGGGTCCTGGGTTTGATTCCGGTCAAGGGCACATTCCTGGGTTGCAGGCTCGATCCCCAGAGGCGGGCGTGCAGGAGGCAGCAGATTTGATTCTCTCATTGATATTTCTATCTCTCTCTCCCTCTGCCTTCCTCTCTGAAATCAATAAAACCATATTAACAAACATAACAATAAATAGGCCATGAATCAAACATTGCTGCTCTCCATCCATCCAATTCCCTCACACCCTCTTTGTCTTAGCGCCCCCCCCACACACACACTGCTAGGGTCTGTAAAATGGGGTCAGGATTTCTACTTCTACCAAGGGCGACACTTCCACATGGCTGTGCCGGGCAGGGCTGTGTGGGGCAGGGCAGGGCTATTCTGGGCAGGCTAGCATTGCCCTTGGAGCTGTGCAGGCCCAGTGGCGGTGCCAGTGCGGAGCTGGGCGGGGCAAGCCCAGGCTGGGCCTCGGAGGAGGGCTGGGGTGGCAGGTCACGAGGAGGAGGAGGGAGGGACGTGGAGCCTGTCCCTTGGGAGAGGCACCGGGCTCCACGACTGCCCCCACCCAGCAGCTTTTCTAGGCCCTTGCTCAGCTGTCACTCTCCACCCCTCGCTGCCTCCCGCTTCCTTTCAAATTTTGGACTCTAGTTTCTCCGACTCAGCCCCGCCCCCCTCCCTGCTGGGTCTGGGAGCCCGAGGCCGCCCCTTGGCCTCCAGGAAGGCACTCCTGGCCAGTTCTCCACCCGGCTCCTCCCCTACAGGTGCTACCTACTCTCCTGGAGTAGTTAGTGAAACTTAGCAAATACAAAGAAACTGAAACCACCACAGTCTGCCGAGGGCTGTGCAGTCCAAGGCTCTGGGATCAGCTTCCCACACCCCTTGGTCCCTCCACGCCCCGCCCCCTCCCACATCCACCTGGGTTCAGGAAACCCTGGGAGCTCTCACCTCACACCTCATTTTCCAGTCCAACCCACCAGACCTCACAGCAAGCTAACCTATCATTTGGAGCATCTGCCCCCTGGTGGTCAATGCATGTCATAGCGAGTGGTCGAGTACTGGAGCAGTGAACTCCCAGGGGAACTCAGGTGGAGGGGATAATTTGCATATTAGGCTTTTATTATATGGGATATGCATAGCCCATGGACATAGGTGATAAGGCAGTGAAGACCTAGGGGTGTCGGTAGGGGCTGGGAGGAGGGGAATAAGGAAGGGGAAAATGGGAGATATCAGTAATACTATCAACAATAAAAAAATACATTTATTTAAAAAAAAAACAAGAGCACTGTTTGCCTAGCAGGTCAATCTTCTAAAAGTTGACAAACACAGCAAAAAAAATTTTTTTGTTTGTTTTTTTAAGATGTTAATGATTTTCGGAGAGGGGGAAGAGAGAGAGAGAGAGAGAAACATCAATCTGAGAGAAAAACATTGATCAGCTGCTGCCTTCTGCACACCCCCTACTGGCATATGCTCTTGACCAAAATTGACTCGAAGACCCTTCAGTCCATAGGCCAACAATCTATCCACTGAATCAAACCAGCTAGAGCAAGGGTATTTTAAAAAATATATATTTTATTGATTTCAGAGAGGAAGGGAAAGAGAGAGATATAGAAACATCAATGATAAGAGAGAATCATTGATTGGTTGCCTCCTGTACACACCCTACTAGGGATTGAGCCACAAACTGGGCTCGTGTCCTTGACCAGAATCGAACAGAGACACTTCATTCGACAGGCCGACACTCTATCTTCTGAGCCAAACTGGTTAGGGTCTTTAACAAAAATTTAATTGATTGCAGAGAGGAAGGGAGAGGGAGAGAGAGATGAAAACATCAATGAAGAGAGGGAATCATTAACTGGCTGCCTCCTGCATGCCCCCTACTGGAGATGGAGTCCACAACCAGGCATGTGCCCTTGACAAGAATCAAACCTGGGATTCTTCAGTCCACAGGCCCACACTCTATCCACCAAGCCAAATTGGCTAGGGCCCAAGGGCCTTTCAGAAGAAGGAGGAGGAAGAGGAAAAAGAGGAAGAGGAGAAGGAGGAAGAGGAGGAGCAGGAAGAGGAGAAGGAGGAAGAGGGGGAGGAAAAGGGGAAGGAGAAGGGAGAGCAGGGAGAAGAAGAAAAGAAGAAGTAGCAGAAACAGAAGAAGAATTAAAATAGGAATAATAAAATAGGAATAAGTACATATCTATCAACAATTACTTTAAATGCAGATGGATTAAATGCTTCAATCAAAAGACACATGGAGGCTGAATGCATTACAAAACAAGACCCTTACATATGCTGTCTACAAGAGACTCATTTCAGATTAAAAAACACACACATAGTCTAAAAATAAAAGGATGGTAAAAAATTATTTCATGAAAATGGAAACAAACTGGGATAGCAGTACTTATACCAGACAAAGTAGACTTTAAAACAAAATCTATATAACAAGAGACAAAGGACCCAGCAATTTCACTTCAAAAAACAAACAAAAAAACCAAAACACTAAATAAAAAAGACATATATACCCATATGTTCATTGCAGCATTATTTACAATAGCCAAGATATGTAAACAACCTAAGTATTCATCAATCGATGAATGGCATATATACAATGACTCAGCCATAAAAAAAAAAAGAATGAAACCTTGCCAGATGTAACAACATGGATGGGCCTAGAGAGTATTTGCTGAGTGAAGTAAGTCAGACAGAGGAAGACAAATGCCATACAATTTTGTTTATATGTGGAATCTAAAAAACAAATGACAAACAGTATAGAAACAGACTTACAGATACAAAGATCAGATTGATAGATGTCAGAGGGACTGGAGGATAGGGTGAAAAAGGTGACAGCATTAAGAAGTACAAATTGGTAGTTACAAAATGATCGCAGAGATATAAAGTACGACATAGGGAATCCTATATAATAAAAGCCTAGGTAGTGTCATGCAATGCCTTCACGCGATGTTGTCACAAGATGGCCACCACAAGATGGTCACCACAAGATGGTGGGCAGGGGAGGGCAGTTGGGACTGACCAGGCTGGCAGGGCAGGGTAGTTGGCGGCCATCAGGCCAGCAGGGGAGGACAGTTGGAGGTGATCAGGCTGATAGGGGAGCGGTGAGGGGGCAATCAGGCAGGCAGGCAGGTGAGTGGTTAGGAACCAGCAATTGAAGATTGTGAGAGGGATGTCTGCCAGTTTAATGCTAATAGTGTTCCATTAGTAACCATTAGTCAGACATCCCCCAAGGGGTTCCAGATTAGAGAGGGTGCAGGCTGGGGTGAGAGACAACCTTCTTGTGCACAAATTTCATGCACCAGTCCTCTAATATTGTCAATAATATTGTAATAATTATGTATGGTTTCAGATGGGTACTAGATTTATCAGAGTGATCACTTAGTAAGTTATATAATATCTAATCACTGGATTGTATACCTTAAAGTAACATAAAATTTTATGTCAGCTATAATTAAAAAATAAAAAAATTACTTAAAGTTAATAAATAGCCCACCCAGGTGTAGCTCAGTTGGTTGAGCATTGACCCAGGAACCAAGAGGTCATCAGTTCGATTCCCAGTCCAGGCATATGCCTGGGTTGAGTGCTGGATCCCCAGTAGGAGGTGTGCAGGAGGCACCCAATAGATGATTCACTCTCATAAATGATTTTTCTATCTCTTCCTCTTCCTTCCTCTCTGAAATCAATAAAAATATATTTTAAAAAATAAAGTCAATAAAGAAAGAAAGAAAAGCAGCCTTTCTTTTGTCTGGAGTGTTTTGGCTTCCTCAGGATATTGCATCTCCACAATTTGCAAACTGTTTACCTGAATAAAGTTTCTCCTTTTACTGCACAACAGATTGGGAACCCCTGTTGGTATTAGATTGGTGGCAGTGACTTTTTGTTAACAAAATGTACGTGGTACAACTATTTGGAAAACAGTTTGATAGGTTTTTCTTTTTTTAAGTTAAATATGCAATGGCCATATGATCCAGCTACTCCAGTTTAGGTACTTACTCAAGAGAAAATGAAAGCATAGATCTATACAAAGACTTCTACACAGAAACTCATAGCAATTTTGTTTGATAATCTGGAAATAATGTAAACATCCATCAACAGTTGAATTGTGGTATATATCCATGTGGAATACTATTAGCAAATCTGGAAATAATGTAAACATCCATCAACAGTTGAATTGTGGTATATATCCATGTGGAATACTATTAGCAATAAGCAATGAATGAACTATCAATACACACAACATGAATTAACTAATAATGCTGAATGAAAGTAGCCAGATCCCCTCCTCCAAAAAAAAAGAAAGAAAAGAAAAGAATATATACTATATGAACTCTTCATATAAGACTCTTTAGAAAAGGCAAACTAATTTATGTAACAGAAAGTAAATAAATAGGTTTCAAGGGCTGGAGGTGGGAAGGATCATCAGGAAAATCAAGAAACATGGGAGGTGATGGATATGGTCATTATCTCGAATTTTATGTTATTTCATGGGTGTATATGTATATTAGAAGCTGTTAAATTATACACTTTAAGCGTAATTTATTGTATATCATTTATATTTCAATAAAGCTGTTTTAAAAAAAAAAAAAAACACCTATCAATACAGACACCTGTATTGTTGTTAGGCAAAAGAAGAATGAAGTACTTATGAAGAAAAGAAGAATATTAAAGTTGAGATAAAATAGGAATAGGTTAAAGCTCAGATGTATTGGGCTGCTCCTGAGTGGATCTCAGGAGTTTTCTGAGATGAGCTCATCAAACAAACAGAAAGTCAGGCCCACTCAAGAGGAGAGGAACAAGCATGGGTAGGACATTTGTGTGAGGGCTTCTCCATCTGTTATGTTGTTAATCTCTTGCAATTCAAAGTATGATCCATGCATCATGACCATCAACACCACCTAGGAGTTCTTAGAAATGCAGACTCCTGGGCCCACTTCAGACCTACTAAACAAGAGTCTGCATTTTAATAGCATCCCAGATGATTCATACACACATTAAATTAGCAAAGCTGCTGACCCAAACTATACAAAAATTGAGAAAGTAGGTGTTATTTCCACCTACACAAATAAGGAGACTAGGCTCAGAGAAGTAAGGTAATTAGCCACATTTACACTGAGTTGGGACTCAAATGCTGGTCTGATTCCAAAGGCCTTACAATTTCCACTAGACAGTAATTTTTTTAGAAGAGGTACAGAAAAGGGGTTTATTTGGGTGGGTTGGAGACCAAGATGAGGATTAAAAGCATATGAGAAGGTGAGGAGAAGTAGTTAGTCAAGAACCGTAGTAACTACCGTGTTTAAAGTATTTTTAATTTTTAATTGTAAACCTAATACACAAATGTATGCCCATTGTAAAACAGCAAGTAATTAGAGGTCTTCTGAGTGAAAGTGAAAATACCCCTTATGTGTCTCCTCCCATCTTCCTCTCCTCCCCTCAAAAACCAGCATTAAAGTTTGGTCCCTCTCTCTCTAGATATACACTGAGTGGCCAGGTAATTATGACCACCTCATCAGTACTTCGTTGGGCCACCTTTTGCCTTCAAATACTGCGACGATTCTTCTTGGCATTGACTCCACGAGATGTTGAAAGGTGATGCGAGGAATCTGACACTAAGCCTGATAAATAGAACTGTCCAATTCTGTGAGATTTGACAGTTGTGGAACCAGCTGCCAGATAGCTCTTTTAACTTTGTCCCACAAATGCTCAGTTGGATTGAGATCTGGTGATGGTGGAGGCCACTTAAGCAAGGTAAAGTCTCCCTCATGTTCTTGAGATCACTCCTGCACAATAAGAACACCATGGCATGGCATATTGTCTTGCCATTATTGGAGGAAGCCATTTCCATTGGGATACACCATCAACATGATAGGATGAACTTGATCAGCAATGATACTTAGGTATGTTGTACTATTCAGACCTTGTTCCACATGAATTAAAGGGCCCAAAACATGCCAGAAACACATGCCCCTAAACATAACACTGCTCCCACCAGCTTGAAGGGTTGTACTCATGTATGTGGGGTACATGCTTTCATGCTGTTTCCGTGTGAAATTCTCACTCTGTCATCTGCATGATGCAACTGGAAACATGATTCATCAGACCCATGACTTTTTTTCCAATACTTGACTTTCCAATCCTTGTGCTCCTGTGCGAACTGGAGATGTTTTATCTTGATAACTGCATACAGACAGCAAAGGTGTTCCAACAAGCCTTCGGCTTCCATATCCCATACAATGCAGTATATTATGGCTAATTTGCCTACAAACATCAGGTAGTCATAATAATCTAGCCACTCAGTATATATTGTATTTAATTTGGAAAGTGAAGAATTTTAAAATTACAATTACAAAGAATATTATTTGCCTTTGCAAAGTCAAGTTCACCTGTCAGTTAACCAGGCTAGCCACACAGAGCATTTTTGACACACTCATGTTTCAGAGCGAGGGTTGTCATCAGCCCAACAGCTGAGAGGGTAGGAGTTTTTCCAAAGCCTGAATTGACCAGGGACTTGGTTCTCTCCCTCCCATTACTGTCCCCACTGAATTGGGTCAGCCCCTGATGGCACTGCCATTGCTGGACTATCTCATAGACACTATGAGCCAAATGAGTCAAACCACTCTTGCTCCACCGGTGGTTGCCATGGTTAAAGAGGTAACAAATATGGTTTACAAATATGTCATAATTCTGCATATGTAGAGTATCTACCCCCCCCAAAAAAATATACACACACTTTGAATAATTACAAATGCAGTGTTTAGTAAAATATATTTCATTTTCAAAATTGAGCTATCAGCTTTTAAAGTATGTATACATTTTTGCGATATATATATATATATATATATATATATATATATATTACCAGCCTTTGTTTATTCTGGCCAAATTCATAGCTTGTTGCTTGCTCTATTCTCTACAGCACTTGCTATGCTGTAAACGTTGAGAGGAAGGAGGCTGGAAACAAGCGCCCTTCCTTAGATTACCAAAACAGAGAAAAATGCAACGAGCCTCTTAAGTGTATTATTTTGGATGTTGTCAAACATAGAGGTAGGTGTTGTGAAGGTAGTGAGCCTGAAGGAACACACTGGCGTGGGGCATGCTTGTAAACCAGCAGCCACAGGTTTCAGCTCAAACGCAGACTCCTTTCCTCCAGGCCCAAATGGCCCTTTAAACTTCATGCCTTTAAACTCCCTTGCCTTCATAATGTTTCTTTGGTTTTACCGAAGGAAGGCAGTCTGGACCAACTCAGAGTCCGGGTGGGAGAGGCAGTTCTTGAAGGTCTTGACCCAGTGACTCGGAGTTCACGTAAAATGCTGAATTCTGCTTGGGACAGGAAGATTCCCCACCCCTCTCTTTCTGGACCTCAGCAAACAGGAACTGCGGGGAGACGCCAGCCGAGCTGAGAACACTGAAATCTGTCTCCCTCGGTGATCCTCCACTTTCATTATCGACCTCTTTTTCAGTGTCTTGATATGGATCCCAGTTAGAGACTATCTTTCTTTTAGAAATATGTCCCTGTTCATCATTCTCTTCTCCATGACTGTCATCTTCCACCGGCCCTCTGGCCCGGGCCACTGGGCTCCCAGTCCGGGCTCCTGGCTCCCCACGGCTCCCAAGAACTCCTCTCGGTCTGTCTGCCTCTGGCCGCCACTGGCAGAGGGACAGCCGGGTGGGCTGCAGGGCCCAGGATCGAAGCCCTCCGACGACAGGATGGGGCGCCCCCTCCCGCCACATATATTTTTTTGGCACAAAGCATTTTTATTTACCTATCTATCTTGGGCAATTTATCTATTTCTAGCGAGGGTTACATAGGTTTTTATTTTTTTTATGATCTCATAGTATTCATTATATGAATATACCATACTTCAAAAAAAAAAAAAACACACAAAAACTGAAATCTGAATTGGTTTTCCAATTCAAAACCAGTTCCGGGTTTTCCCTCCTGTAGCCTCCGGCACACTGTGAAACTGCCCTCCAGAGACTTGGTGCCAGGGTACAGTCTGTCATGGAGTAACAGAGGGAACTTATCCCCCAACAACCTGCCCCAAGAGGGTTATTATCATTGAAAAATTGTATCTTCTTGTCTTACTAGGTAGTTTCCGAAAAGGCTGTTAGGTTGAACAGTTTTTCACCTGTTTCTCTGAATTTCCTGTTTGTGGTTCTGGCAGCCAGCGCCCCTAATCACCAGAAACAAGACGCTACCTGATGTAACAGAGAAGGAGCTTATTGAAGAATATTTTTTTAAGCAAGATGTGATCAACTGCCAGGGAGAAGGCTGGACAGAGGTTAATTTTATTGTTCTCTCAAAATTTTTTTGTAGGATTGAAATTTTTCAAAATAAAGTGTGAGGAGGAAGAGAGTCCTGAAGGGACAGAGGCCGGGGAGGTTGTAGTACAGAAAGTGACCGTCCTGCCATGACCTGGAGATTCCTCGCCAGCTTGCAGGAGTGCACACAATGCGTGACAAGAGCCAGCTGGCTCCTGGTCCAGCCTCTGCCCTCCTGGACAGCAGCTTCCACCAGGCCAGAGTCCTGATGGTCTCACTGCAGATCAACTACCAGGGTTTAGATAGAGCAGGATAGGATGCTGATTTTTGTCTTGTCTCTCCAGGAAGTGAACCTTCAGCTTTTGAACAGAGTAAATCAGAATTACACATGGTAGAAACTGAAGTTGATGACTGTATATTTATTGCCATTTCTAAAAGGTGACTTGCTTTTCATTAATCCTGGGTAACATGGAGAAATGGGAGTAAGAATAGGAAGAAATATATTATAGGTACAGATTGTTAAATATGAAACCAGATATATTGTGCAACTATCATCATCATCATCAAGCCAGGATTAAACAAATGTAGTCATATCCAAATTCCGCTTAGAATGTTTGAAGGTCATGGTTGAAATATACAATGAAGCTACTTAAATATATATATATAATTGATTTTTTAACAGAGATGGAGAGGAATAGAGAGTTATAAACATCGATTAGAGAGAAACTGATCAGCTGCTTCCTGCACAACCCCACTGGGGTTGTGTCTGCAACCGAGGTACATGCCCTTGACCAGCTGTCAAGGGATGAAAATAGGTATGCCTAGAAGCAAATTTTAAAAGCATTTTCTCTTCAAATCTTTTTCCATACCACCTGATAAGCATCTTGATTAAATATTTGGCTGTATCATCAGTGAAATGGGCAATATCGAGCAGAACTATTTCAAAACATTTATTCTAATCCAAAATGGAGCTTTATACTATGTTTGTCATAAATCCACATACTCTTCGCTTTCAGATGACTATAATTGCAAAGTAGAACTTGTTTGACATCTGATGGCAGGATGATAGTTTGCTACCATCCTCTGAGGATATTCCATTTGAACACACCAAGCCTATCCCTCAGCCGGATCCTGTGCATAATTATAAAGAAACACAGGATCAAATACTGAAAACCAGATTAGAAGAAAAAGATGAACACTTTAAGCAAGGACCCATGATAGAACAACTTAGCAAAATGTTCTTTACTACTAAGCACCATTGGTATCCTCATGGACAGTATCATAGACATTGCAGGAAACTGAATCCTCCAAAAGACAAATGATACTGAGGTAAAATATTGTCTTGGTCTTGTTTGCCATTTGAGAAAATGCAATCAGGTATATTCACTGCTATGTTATACTAAAATAATAATAAAATGTCTTTTCATCTAAAAAAAAAATCATCTATTTAAAGACTAGAGGCCCAGTGCACGAATTTGTACATGGGTGGGGTCTGGCCAGCTGAGGACTGTCCTGACTAGCTGGAGAGGGGCCTCAGGCAGTTGGCAGGCCGGCCCCACTCCCTGGTCAAACTCCCAATACAGGGGACAATTTGCATATTAGCCTTTTATTTATATAGGATAAGTAGAATAGAATTTAAAACTCCATACTATTTAATGTTAAAGAAAAAAACAAAACAAAAAACGGCTGGCCTAGCTGGTGTATTTCAGTGGTTGAGCATC
Organism: Lasiurus cinereus; assembly: GCA_011751065.1. NCBI lineage: Eukaryota > Metazoa > Chordata > Mammalia > Chiroptera > Vespertilionidae > Lasiurus > Lasiurus cinereus. Next base: position 55,469,150 of record JAAGEH010000076.1, read on the forward strand.
AATCTATGAACCAGGAGGTCACAGTTCAATTCTTGAACAGGCCACATACCCAAGTTGTGGGTTAGATCCCCAGAGTGGGGCTTGCAGGAGGCAGCCAACCAATGATTCTCTTATCCCTTACTCTCTGAAATAAATAAAAATATATTTTTTAAATAGGCTGAAAATGAAATAAACATTATAGTCAAGATCATTAATAGTTTCTTCCAACTTGTTTTCAGGCAGTTTTACATGTGAAACAAATGTAATTCAAATGTGAAAGTAAAATTGCTTCCAGCCTTTTGGCTAAAATCAAGTATAAATGTGAAAGTAAAGTCTTTACTTTGATCTGTTTAAAACAAGTAATCTTATTTATTCAAACGCCAGAAGGCAGTAGCTGAAGAAATTATGTGAGTTGAGGAAATGACGAAGCTTAGCTTATTGGGTAGGAGAAAGATAAAGGATAGTTAAAATAAGAAACAGGAACAAGAAAGGGATTTTGTTCATAAAAATGAATACATCCTGACATTTCTATGCTATGCTATAAGACGAAGAAAGAAGGAAAAATAGAGAGACTGAAGACCCAGAGTAGAGAAGCATGACTGAAGGGGCCAGAGGGCATAGGATCCAGAAAAAGAGGTTGGACTAGAAGTGGTAGATCTAGAAGAATGAGGTGAGGAGGCCTGGGCCTGCACGCATATAAATTTCCTCCAACTATCAATTGAAGTAGATCAGCCCAAAGGGCCTCTATTTTCTCCATAATGTAAGGGCTCAGGTGACGGCTGAAAATAAAGAGATGGGAGGCATGCAGGGGACTTGAGGACAACGATTATGTTTTAGAGCGCTGATGTTTGAGGGAGGGAGAGGAAGCTGAACAAGGTCAAAGAAAAGAACAGTGATGGATTTGGTGTCAGGGCCCTGATAGGAAACAAATAGCACATCTGAGTGGGGTAACTGAGGAGGATTTATGACAGGCATATTTACCAAAGTGTGAGCAGGGTTCAAGGGAATTCATAAAGGAAAGTGAAGCACCCCTAGGGCTAGCAAGAGTGGGGAGCCTTTGCCATGCCTCACCCTCAGGAGGCAAAAAGAAAGCAGATAAGATCTCAGAGAGAATGGGTATGATTCGGGAGAAAGCTGCCACATTGGAGCCCATGTGAAATAGATGTTGAAATTATCTGTCTACCAGGCAGCCTTCTCTGTCCCCAGGTTTTGGTAATGGCTCCACCCTCTGGCCTTTGCCCTAAAGTGGTAACAGCCAACTATTACCAGTCCCAGGGTATTGTACTATTCCTTATAATGGTGCTATATTCTTTTTTTTTTAATATATTTCATTGATTTTTTACAGAGAGGAAGGGAGAGGGATAGAAAGTCAGAAACTCGATGAGAGAGACATCAATCAGCCGCCTCCTGCACGACCCCCTACTGGAGTTGTGCCCGAAAGCAAGGTACATACCCCCCCGCCCCCCCCGCCGACCAGAATGGAACCTGGGACCTTTCAGTCCGCAGGCCGACGCTCTATCCACTGAGCCAAACAGGTCTTGACTAGTGTTATATTCTTTCTACACCTTTATAAATACCCCTTCATTAAATTCTACTCAAATTACCCAGTTTGAGTGAACTATCTACTTCCTGCAAAATCCTTGACTTGTGTGTGTGTGTTTTTAAAGACTAATAAAATAGACAAATTGGAAAGAAGAAAAAAGAGGGCATAATAAATATTGTTAGGAATGAAAAGGGGGACAAACTACTGATTTAAGCATGGATTTAAAAAATACCCTTCTACTGTTCATATGAACAGCATTATGCCAATAAATTTGAACTTATAAGAAATGAACACATTCCTAGAAATTATGTAATTTAATAACACAACCCCAAGAAAAAACTGGAAATTGGAATAGATCTACAGCCATTAAAGAAACTGAAACTATGGATTAAAAATGTTCCCATAAGAAATAAAAAGAAAAAAAAAAGTCCCTGTACAAGTAGGATAGGCCTTAGGTGTTTTATTCAGCAAACAAACATTTCTAATATATATTTTTTAAAATTTTTTATTGATTTCAGAGAGGAAGGGAAATTCAAGGATAGAAACATCACTGATGAGAGAATCATTGATCAGCTACCTCCTGAACACCCCACACTGGGGATTGAGCCTGTAACCTGGGCCTGTGCCCTTGACCGGAATCTAACCTGGGACCAGTCTGTCTGCAGGCTGACGCTCGATCCACTAAGCCAAACTGTCTAGGGCTCTAATGTATTTTTAATTCAACAATCCTATTTATCTGTCTGTACTTTTTATTCTTCTGGAAGCTCTAAGAGGCCCTGGGTGGCATCTGCCTATTCATTGCTATACCCCAAGTGTAGCACAGATTAAGTAGCACAGTTAATCTATGGCAGGAGATTAGGAAATGCAAAAGACCAGTAGATACATATGACTTCAGGCAAAGGTAGGGGACTTTCACAAAAGCCACTAGGCCCCAAGTGAAATTTCAAACAGCCAAGGCAGAGCTGTTATCTTGAAGATTAACCCTATTTCACCTGCTTTGTACCAGTTGGTACAAGAAGTCCCTTCACAATAAAATCAGCATGCAGGAAGTGGCTCTCTTTCAGACATGGTCTCTCTAACAATAACTCACTTCTGGAATATTGAACTTCTCCACTTGGCTCTTTTGTTAATAATACCAAAGTGAACTATTAGGAAGTTCATGAGAGCTGAATAACATTACCACAAAGATCTGAACCCAATTCCAATATTTGAAAAGTTTTCCAGTAACTTTCCAAGCTCCTTAAAATTTCCTCCTATCCACATAGTTCTGACTTACAGCAAATCTTTTTGAAACAAATTTTTTTATTTAGGGGCATCAAGAATCATAGTCCTGCCCTGGCCAGTGTGGCTCATTTGGTTGGAGCATCACCCCATGCACTGAGGGGTCCCAGGTTTGATTCCCAGTCAGAGCGCATATACAGGTTGTGGGTTCAACTCCTGGTTGGGGCTATGCAGGAGGCAACTAATCTATGTTTTTCTCTCTCTCCCTCCCTCTTCCTTCCTTTTTCTCTAAAAATCAATAAAAACACACTTTAAAAGAGAAAATAAAAAATAATCATAGTCCTATAACCAGCACAACAGGGCCCTAACTTACCTTTTCAATGTAGAGAAATTAGCTTTTTTTTTTTTTTACTTTTATTCATAAGTTCTACAAAGTCATGTGGGGTTTTAGCCGAATACAGGATGTGGGCACAGAACGTGCATCACTTAGGAGTTAGATGATGTTCAGGTGGGTCTTGGGTTTTGTCTACTGGTAGTACTAATATGTTTGTTTTTGTTGTTACTGTTTTCTTTTTACTCCTTAGCTTCTGAACCAGTTTTCCATTAGTGCAGCCAAGAAGATGCAAGATTATCTGTGTAACTCATGCAAAAATGTTTTTATTTTGAAGATCTGGCTTCTAAATTCACAGGGGTCCCTCATCAGTCAGAGCTGGGTAGCAGTTCACGGAACGAGGTGAAGGGCAAGCATCAACAGGTGGGCCACAGGGATCCACAAGTACCCAAAGTGCCGAGAACTTGGTTGTTAGGTAATCTCCCCAGGATCCACCAATTTTCCTAACCAAAAATTGATGGAGCAAAACTAGGGGTTAAAGGAAACAAAACCTCACAAAGTTCCTATGAAGGTGTGGAAAACAGGGATTCTGTTAAATATCTGCTCCCAAATATAAATCCCAATAAACTGAACTCAAACATTGAATGGTTAAAACTGCAGTTTATTTCTCTTGCCCTTTCAAGAGTTTTTGTTACCATAAGAGTATGTTCTCATTATTTCCACCGAGATGCTGTGTTTGGGGGATGCTGGCCCTTTAACAGTAGCGTAGGGGAGGGTCTGGGACTCTTAAAGCCAGGGACAGCAAGCCAGCACTGGCCCAGGCTGCCATGGCTAAAGTGAGCAGAAAGGACAGCAACAGTCAGGTGGTGGGTGTCAGCAACAAGGCAGCTGTGGGGCCCCCTTCCCGCACCGATGGAGGCTGGTGGTGTCTGTGGGAGTGCTCCTCCAACTCCTAGCCCTGTCCCTCCCTTCTGTGCCTTTGCAGGACAGCTGCCTAGAGCTGGGTTGATGAGATCAGAGATTGGGGGTTTCAGGCAGCCCCGCTCCCTGAGATCTTGGGCCAGTACTCCCCTGACAACCTTGGTGGGGGACAATCATGCTTTAGGGTGCCACACCATTTTTACTGAGGAGGAGGGTGCCTCTGGGTCTTTTCTCTGTCCCAGGTTTGCCTTCCAGAGGCTGACAGTGCTCTCTCACCAGAGGAAGCAGCCGTGGAGGAAGTCCGCCAGCCTGCAAAGATGACATGTCTTGAAGGTATCACTAAGTGAGCTGTAGTTCTTGGATAGAAAGCCTGGGGGTATGGAGACTTACTGTTCTGGTTCAGTGGATGAACATGGACTTGCATGTCCAGAATCATTGGGAATTTCTCCAAACTTGTCTACTTGTTAGCTACATCATGCTGGGTGACTGAAATCACTTTTCCGGGCCCTTCTTTCTCACCTTCATAGTGAAATGATCAACAATAGGCCTGTATGGTGGTTGTGAGAGATGAATGGACATATACATGTAAAGTATCTGGCACACACACAGTAGGGTTAAATTGCAGTGAGTCAGGACAGCTGGAAATTGGTTGATTAAAGAGGCATAGAAAGGGCTGTTAGGGGGAGGAGAGCAGGTGGAGAAGCCTGTGGTGGTGCCTAATGAGGTAATTAAAGAGGGGATGAAGAAAGTAAGGTGTCTGGCACCTGCCAGGTTCCGTTTGCTCTAGTCGGGGACAGATAGGGGCCCTCTGGGGTATGGAGACTGAGTTGAATGTTAGAACAGGAGGCTGTTGTTTGAAAGTAGCGCTGAAGAGGGCTTAGACAGAAATGCTACTGAGAAGCACTCTCTAGATGAGACTCCTCACAACTGGCCCATCTCCCCCCCCCCCCCTTACTTCTTCAGGCCCCAACTCAAACCAAGGCCCAGACAAGTCCTGTGGCCCCATGGCTCCTGAGGAGGAGCTGGTGTCTGCCTCCCAATTGGAGGAGGAGGAAGAAGAGGAGAATCTGGGTCCAGATTTAGCCCCAGACGTGGAAGAGGGAGTAGATGAAGAAGAGGAAGACTTTGGGGATCCAGCTATCCTCAGTGCTGTCACTAACACTCAGGTACCATGGCAGGAGAGGCTGGAGGGACGGTAGCCTGAAGTGTTTGTGGCTCACAGACTGTGGCTAAACATCCCTCTCCTCTTCTTCTCCCCTTTCTAAGATAGGTTCTGGGTTAATACTTTCTATTTCAGGCTTGAACCTGAGTAGGGACTCTCTTCTTCCTTCTCTTTCCTCCTGTCACCCATTTAGTTTCTGATGCTATCTTCATCTTAGAATCCAGATCCCAACCCTGTCCAGTGTGGATCAGTTGGAAGGGCATCATACTGTGCTTGAAAGGTCAGGGTACATACCCAGGTTTGTAAGGGGAGTGTAGGAGGCAGCTGATCAATGTTTCCCTTCACAGTGATGTTTCTGTCTCTCTCCCTCCCTCTTCCTCTCTCTCTCTAAAAATTAATAATGGAGGTGGGGGAGAGTCTTATCAGGGCTAGGCACCATCCATAGGTGCTGGTCCTGCTCCTGTGCTGAAGATGGGTCATCTTTGACCCTGGGCTCCTGTGTGTCAGCAGTCCATTCCCGATACTTACTCCTTTGGATTCTCACAACCAATGGAGAGAGACAAGGATTGCCAGATAGAATGAAGCGACTCAGATCCTCCTTCAACCTACTCCTGAGATACCAGTCTTGCTTCCCCTTAGGAAAAGACAGGGGCCCTGGCCCAGTTGACTTTGATTATGAGGGAGGGCCAGGCTGCCTTTTTCCTGGGTATTGGAATTGGTAGCCATCCCCTATGGACACAGATAAACTTGGAAGACACCACAGAGGCTCATTTGAGTCTGGCTTTTCTTCCCTCCCATTCCAGAGAGGTCTTCCAAGCTCTCCTGGAATCAAGGCCTCTGGTGTGCTGGGGGTGTCACCTGCCTCCTTGCACTTTCTATGGCAGGTGAGTTGCTCCAGTCTTCATAGTGTGAGAAAGTGATTGGATGCTGAGAAGGAGCATGCAGAGTTTCCTTTATTTCCATTGTTTAGTCTGCTCTTGACCTTAATTGGAGATGAAGTATCCAAAGTGAGATGTAGGTATGGGAGGTGGGAGAGACTTATCATGCAGGGAAGCTTGGTTAGTGACAGAAGGAACTGGGACAACTGGCCATTTATTTAAAAAAGCACAAACTAGATCCCTACTTCCACTTCCTGCATTTCAGCACATAAGCAGCACTGAACTTAGGACCAGAAAGAGCACTTGGCCTTCAATTAACTACATAATGAGAACGTGGTCTGGGATGGAAGAAATGCAGGAAACACTGTAGGGAGAAAGAAGGAAACTGTAGTTCTGAGGTGAGTCAGGAAGGAGACAGCTAAGCATTGCCCCAGTTGCTGATGGGATAAGACTATCACAGAGAGGAGAGGCAGAGGTGTTGGCTGACCAGACAGTAGAAAAAGCACATGCCCCCACATTGTCAGGTACTGGAGAGCCGCTCCCTAGGAGGTGACAAACCCTCTTGGAAACAAAGACAGGAGTCACAGTCTGGTGACCTCACAGCTGGCTTGAAGTTCCCCCAAGATGGCAAAATGTCCGGGGAAGGTCTTGAGGGAAAAGGCAGATGAGAATGTAGAGGCAAGAAAGGCACTTAGCAGCAAGAGCAGCATTCTGTTGATGGAGATGCCTCTTTAATTCCTCTTAGACCCTGGACTACTTGTCGCCAGTTCCTTTCCGGCCTACCCGTCCCGGTACCAGCTCTCCAGTGCGGCACTTTGGACCTCGACTGCTCCCACCAGACCCATATGTCTTCTGCAGCCCACCAACCTCATGGTCTCCTAGGTTCAGGTACCGGTTCTGGGTGCCAGATGCCCCAGCACCCACAACAGTCTGAGTTCTCCAAAGGTTCCAGGAAGTAGTGGCTGAGGAGGGATGGGAGACACTACCAGCTTCCCCAGAAATATGCTTATAGAAACTTAATAAGGAAAGTTTGAGTTATAGTCCCTCACAGATGAGGAACTGGAAGCTCAGGGAGACTAAAATAACTTACTTCAGGGTTAACTGACATGGCAGAACTGAGATTAGGACTAGAACTTGAGACAACCAGGCTAAATGGTTTTCGACCGTGTTGAGATTTCCCGCAGCCAAGTTGCAGAAGTGTATCATGGAGGAGAATGTGAGCTAGGATTGTGATGTTTCATGTGGCTGACTTTGGGGGGTCACATGAAAAGTTCCCTCTGAGGTTAACAGAGACTAAATGGAGGGGACAGGGAGCTGAGACCCTGCTTTCAGGCAGCCCAAGTTTCTTTCTAAGCCTTCCCAGTCATCTGACCCAGCTCCACCCTCAACACCAACGGATCTTGCAGCTGCAGCAGCACAGTCAAACACCAAGGTAAAACCTAGACCAAGAGTGGGGTTGAGGGCGGCTTATCTTATCTTCGTGCTGGGTTTTCCCCCCAAGTCCCTGCACAATTAGGACTCCTGTAGTGCTGCCCACCTCTGCACTCTCTCCCATCCTTACCAGACAGCTCCACTCCCTTGGGAAGTTCACTGTGGTAGGGTGGGCAGGTCTAAAGGGATGCTCCTCCTGGCTTAAAGGCCACCAGCCAAGAAGCCCTGGTCTCGGCAGTCAGACGCCTATGCTAACCTCATGACCCGAAAAGAGAAGGACTGGGTGATAAAAGTGCAGATGGTTCAGCTGCAGAGTGAGAAGCCCTGCCTGGATGACTATTACTACCAGGTGAGCCCCTTGTGCTCTTCCCATGTTTTTAACCTTGGGGGCAAAAGGTCCTGGACTCCACAGGCTCTCTTCAGCTCATAGGGGCCATATTTCTAAAGTTGACATTCCAACTCCATTCACCCTTCTGTTCTCCTATACTTCAGCCAAATGAGGTTGTTTACAATTTCCCAAATACACTGAGATTTTGTCTCTGTCCTTTGCCAATAATTTCCCCTATTCAGCCTGAGAATATAGACTTTTCTACCTTTTGTGAGTCTTTAGATATGTCGTCATTAACATTTATCTACTTTTTTTTTTTTAGATAAAAAACACAATGATCTTAGAAATAGAGGGATTCCATTTGTTGAATTGAACAAATGATGGCATTTTGACTCACCTTCTCCTGTTTCCTTCTACCCTTTATTTCTGGGACAACATCTTTGTTTATGGATTTGGGGGTTGTCAAAGCTTTGTTTCACTTTTCTCCTCAACTTCCATGGGCCCTCTACTAGGTTCCCACTTTTATCTCCTTCCTATTTAGTTTTTTTTTTTTTCCCCCCCCACTCTGCTTCAAAAATCCCCTCTTTCTGTCAAGATCATTAAAAGTGAAATTGTTTTATACTCTGGCCTTTTTGGTACTGCTTCTAATATAGGAGCTTTATTCAAACCCTTATTTGGCTCGCAGTCAGCTTGGGATTTTACATATTTCTTTAAGAAAATATTAGAGCCAAAACCGGTTTGGCTCAGTGGATAGAGCGTCGGCTTGCGGACTGAGGGGTCCCGGGTTCGATTCTGGTCAGGGGCATGTACCTTGCTTGCTGGGCACATCCCCAGCGGGGGGTGTATAGGAGGCAGCTGATCGATGTTTGTCTCTCATCGATGTTTCTAACTCTCTGTCCCTCTCTCTTCTTCTCGGTAAAAAAAATCAATAAAATATTAAAAAATATATATATATATTAGAGCGGCTGTGAAAATCCTGAGAAGTATAAAACTGGCCAATTGACAGTAGTGCTATTTCTGTACTTCAAGCTACTGCTGGTCTTCATGCCACCAGATAAAGCTGACTTTGGAAAGCACAGGGAGAATCACAACATCAAAATGGGGAGGTGGCCCTAACCAGTTTGGCTCAGTGGATAGAGGATTGGCCTGCGGACTCAAGGGTCCCAGGTTGGATTCCAGCCAACGGCATGTACCTTGGTTGCAGGCACATCCCCAGTAGGGGGCGTGCAGGAAGTAGCTGATTGATTGTTTCTTAATCAGTTTCTAACTCTCCCTCTCCTTTTCTCTTTGTAAAAAATCAATAAAATATATTTTAAATGTGGGGTGATGGATGCTATATGATCTGTAGTGTATAACTTGGGAACAAGGAATGCAGGAAGGTTGCAGATGTTGGGACAGGTTTGCTTCCTGTCTCTACACTTCTCTCTCTGCCTTTCTGTCAGTCCTGGAAGTGGTACCTAGCTCCTTTTTTAAAAATGTTATTTATTTACTTATTATTATTATTTTTTTTTAGAGAGAAAGAGAAGGGAGAGAGATAAAGAGATAAAAACATCACTTGATGCTTCTAAGCATGCCCCCTGCTGGAGATTGAGACTGCAACCTGGGAATGTGCCCAGACCTGGAATTGAACCCATGACCTCTTGGTTCATGGGTCAACATTCAGCCACTGAGCCACCTGGCTAGGCAATACCTAGCTCTTGAAGTCCTTAGTATGAGGATCCCAAGAATGCTAGCATGAGGCCTAGGATGTTTAAGGTACTTTAGAATGATTGCAAATATGGCCTAAGGTGCCATGAACATTTCTGGAATAGATGCTATTGGAAAGGGTATGTTAAGAAGTTGCACTTGAGAACCTTAATTCTAAATTCAGAATATGAGTATACTTTTTACATTCCATGGGCTCTCAGAAATATTATCAGAAACTAGAGAAGAAGGAGGCAGATCAAGAGCTGCTTGGACAAAGGAGCAAGGTTGAGTCCCTCAAGCTGGTAACACCTTACATTCAGAAGGCAGAGGCTTTTGAGTCAGGTAGGCCCAGGGCTGACCTGTGGGGTTGGGCTGACCATCTGGGTGGACAGAGGGTAGAAAGGGGAGGGAAATATGCCTGTCTTGACTCCTTTTCTGCAGTGGTTCGATTCGAGGGTTCCCTGGGCCAAGTAGCCATATCAACATGTTTTAGCCCTCGCAGAGCTATTGATGCTGTACCCCATGGAACTCCAGAACTGGTAGGAATGTTGTCTTCCCAGAACCCTTTTTTTCTCCTCTCTTGTTCTGGAGAAAGGTCTTAAGCATCATCATGCTTGAGTTCATATTGTGACCTAAAAGAGGGAGAAGTGTGATCAGACTTTGTGTTAGCCTTTCCAGATCAATGTTTAGATCCCCTGAGGCCTGGGTTGCTGCTGTGGAGGTGTGGCTGACGGCTGGGGACTCTTTCTTCTAGGAGATAGGAGCTGCAAGCAGTCAGAGGCTTCGGGTGCTGTCCTGGATTGAGAAGGTGAGATCAGCTCCTAGAGATGAGTTCCTAACTAATCCTTGAAAATGGGATATTGCTCAAATTGACCTCTTCTTCCTATTTTCCCACCCTCAAATTCCCAGATGTTTCTTCAGTTACTAGAGATAGAGGAGGGCAAGAAGAATGGGCCTCCACAGTCCTGCTACTCTGAGCAGCAGAGAAACCAGATAGAGAAGCTCTTCCAGGCCTTAAAGACCCAGGAGCAGAATAATCTGGAGTGAGCATGGGAGGGTCACCCCTCTGGCCAGGAAGGAGAGGATCAGCAAATTTGCTTTAGCTCTCCTTTCAGGCATGTAGTCCTCTCCATTACATACAGCCCTAAAAGTACTCGATCTCATTCATAGGGAGGCAGCAGATGGCTTCCTGCAGGTGCTCTCTGTGAGGAAGGGGAAAGCCCTAGTGGCCCGGCTGCTCCCCTTCCTGCCCCGGGACCTAGCTGTTAGCCTTCTTCTGGCTATCATCCACCATCTACCACTCTTGGTCAAGAAAGATGCAGCTGATCAGGTACTGTGGCACCAAGTGGAGAAGAGGATGATTTCATGGATGAGTTAGAGATCTTTTCTCCTCCTTCAGTTCCTATCCCCAGAGATGCCAGAGAAGGATGGGCAGGGAGGGGTGTTGACCCTGCCACCCTCAGGTGAGGAAGTTACAGAATAAACTATAGGAACAGTTAATCATCTTTAGGTGTAATGAACAAAAGAAAATTTACAGGTGTGAGTGTGCTCTGGAGGGTGAGAAAATAAGGACTCTCTGACAAGTATTGAGCCCTTTATCTACTTTTCTTAGGGAAGGCATCCTAGAACAAGTAGGTATTGAAGGACCAGTGTTGGTGATGGAGAGGCATTAGTGGTAATAGGTCTGGTAAATAACTTGACCAGGTAGGTGATAAAGGCAGGTTAGCAAGAAAAGGGATGGAAGGCAAAGTGGGAGGAGGTGAAGTTGTAAAGTCTGAGAGAGGAACTCACTGACCTTCCTGTAGGTCCTACAAATGTTATTCAAGCCTCTGGGCAAATATATCAGTCACTTGACCTTTCATGAACTCCTCCAAGGACTTCAGGAACTAATGCTGCTTCCACCTGGCTCCTCAGAGAGGCCAGTTGCTGTGGTGCTTCAGAATCAGGTAACATATCTATCAAGGAGAACTTCTCCCCCCTCCCCCCTCCTACCCCCTCGGGAGGCTTTTGTCTTTCCATAGATGGTCTCCAGGTGTTATAACTGGCAAGGAATAAATGAGGGAATGTTCTCATCTCTGCAGTCACCTTATCTCTTCGGTTTACCCTTTCCAGTGCTTATCAGCTTCTAGTGAGCATTAGGATCACCTTGGACCCACTCCACTGCCAGAGAGTCACTGAATAGACACATCTGCTTTTCTAACAAGCTCTCTGGTGATGGTGGTGCTGTAGACTTCTGGAGCAGAAGTCACCAAAGTTTAATAGAAATAAATCCTGAACCATATCACCAATGTGTGTGTTTATAAGTAGTTTATATGTAACACTACACTAATATTAGGCACATAATAAATACAAAAATAGAACATTTTAAAAGATGAGCCTCTAGATATGAAGTTCTGATATCTTCTAATATGCCAGTGGATTGTCTTTTGAACCTATCTCTGAAGATCTTTCCTAAAGCAGTTGCTTCTTAAAGTGGGATCCACAGACTATCTGCATCAGATTCCTAGGTGCATTCCTAATCTACAGACACTGGGGACAGAACTCATGAGTGTGCATTTAGTAAGCTCCCCAGAAGAATCTTTAGGATAGTTCAGAGTAGTGAAAGGTCTGAGGGTTCTTTGGCCAACCAGTGTAAAAGCTGACAGTTTTGGACTCCATTTGTGCATGTAAACTTGTTATTTTAGTTAGGAAGAAAGAGCCAGATAAGCACCGGATGCCTAAGATGTACTCATTTCCCCTGGGTATTTATCACTTGCAGTTTGGAATATCTTTGCTCTATGCCCTGCTTAGTCATGGGGCACAGCTGGTATCCCTGGATCCATCCCTGGAGGAACCCAGCAGTGACCATATAGCTTGGTAAGATCATAATGACCTGTACATATTATTTCAGTACATCTGGGATGTATAGGCTGAGCCAGTTGAGGTATTTCCTGAGCAGTGTATTCAAATATCAGGGAAGAAGTTGGTCAAAGGGAAAATTTGCAGACTTGTAGCTGCTCTACCTTTTTCCCTCCCTATAGTCCCCTAGAGTTTATTTTCCATGGAAGGCAGTGTAACATAGTAATTAAGGGGTCAAGCTTTAGCATCAAGCAGAGCTACGTTTGAATTGTGCCTCCACTTACTAGCACTGTAACTTTTGGGAACGTTACTTAACCTTTTCTTAGCCTATTTTCTTCATTACAATCTAGGAATTTAGGGATGACAGTACTAGCCACTTAGAGTTCTTAAGAAAAATTATGTGTAAAGCATTAAGCAGTGCCCTGGCATATGTAAATGTGCAAATGTTCTCCTTTATTTGCTACATGTATAGAGGGTGATGGTGGTGGTAAATAATAATAAGGATCTTGGCTTTGAGTCTGTTTCCGGTATAAATAGAAATACTTTGATGTATCTCCTCCTCTCTGATCTCTAGGACAGACATAGTGGTTCTGATCGCCTGGGAAATAGCTCAGATGCCTACAGCCTCTTTGGCTGAACCCCTAACTTTCCCCAGCAACCTTCTTCCCCTGTTCTGTCGCCATGTGGACAAACAATTGGTACAGCAGCTAGAGGCTACAATGCAGTAAGTTATGGCAGAAACAAGGTCATTGCCCCTTATTCAAGCCCAATCTAGATTCTATCATCTACTTCTCTATTTCTTTTAAATCAAGAGCATGGAGAATAGCTTGCTTTTATTTTAAACAATTTTTTAAATTGATTTCAAAGAGGAAGAGAGAGGGAGATAGAAACATCAATGATGAGAATCATTGATCAGCTGCCTCCTGCACATCCCACAGTGGTGATTGAGCCCATAACCGGGGCATATGACCTGATAAGAAATGGAACTGTGACCTCCTGGTTCACAGGTTGATGCTCAACCACTGAGCCACGCTAGATGGGCGAGACTAGCTTGTTTTTAGAAGTAGTTCCAGGCACTGGCATTTACTGAGTAAAGAGTCTACCTAAAGTTAGGACCCCATGGTATCTTCAAATAAACAGTTGAACTGATTCTCAGGTGCTTTGGTCACTTATGCTAAGCTATTTGAGGGCAAAACTTAATTTGAGAAATGGAATTGTTAATTCAAGAAATATTTGAGGGACAACTCTTCAAAAACATAGACACGAACAACACAGAGGCCATCTCTTTCCTCAAAATTTACCATCTGCTGGAGTCAGATGTTAATTAAATCGCACTAATACTTTAGAAAATGTTATTGTTTGCAGTTAACATCTGTTCTCTTTGTAGGCTTGCCTGGATCTACTGATCTCATTGTTCTGGAATATGGGCATGTGGGAAAAATCATCAGGCACTAGCTGTGTGAGCTATGTCTACAGGGATCCAAGAGTCTGAAGACATTTCTTATGCCTTGATACATTGGAGAACCCTGCCCAAAAGATTTTCTTAGCTGTTTTCAAAAACCTGAATGATGTGCCTAAAAAGGCATAGCATAATAAGATATAATTAAAGATAATATAATGATGTGTTGAAACTTGTTTTAAGAGAAAGTAGCCCTAGATGAGCTAAGATTGTTGAATATACATATACATATCTCTTTGGGGATCTGAAATGTTTGGTTTAACTTGACAAACAAGGTTAGCATTTATCAGCAAAGACTGGAGTGCTTTTATGAACCAGGCACTGTTTTAGGTGTCAGGGTACCAGTGGTAAGCAAGGAAAAGTCCCTGCTCTTCTGAAATGTACATTCTGTTTGGACAGGGACTAAAGCAAAACATTAGGTGGTGATAAATACCATGGTTAAAACAGAACTGGGTGATGAGTGGATGGAATGGAAGCTCTGTCAATAGAGGTTATATTTAAGTTGAAATGAAAAGTATTTCATGTAGAGGCACTACTGAATCAAAGTCCCCAAAGTGAGAATGAATTTGGTGTGTTTCAGGAAAAGACTGAAGTACAGGGATGAGTGGGGAGGGTGATGAGGTTGGAAAGAGGTAGGCAGGGTGTAAGACCTGTAAGCCATGATTTTTAAAAATTTGAATATTTAACTGCGATGAAGTCAGAATTTTAAACAGGAAGATAACGTGACATGGTTTCACTTTTAAAAAAATATCTTATTGATTTTTAACAGAGAGGAAGGAAGAGGGATAGAGAGTTGGATAGAGACATTGATTAGCTGCCTCCTGCACACTCCCTACTGAGGATGTGCCTGCAACCAAGGTACATGCCCTTGGCCAGAATCCAACCTGGGACCCTTGAGTCCCAAGGCTGTCGCTCTAGCCACTGAGCCAAACAGGCCAGACCTGATTTCACTTTTAGAAGGTCACTCTAAAAATGCTACCAAACATTGTTAGTGGTGTTACCAAAATTGAAAAGAAAGTACTTTAAAAAGGGAGGAACGATAGGTGATGGTTGTGCCAGTCTAGAGATCATTAATTTTGAGAAAGAGTTTTGGTGGAGATGGCAGCCTGATTAGAGGGTTGTGATGAGGAGAGGGAGTTTTTCTGACCTCAAGAAGCGTTAACTTGGAATTTTCTGAAAGGGAAACAAACTTGACAGTAGGTAGCCATTGGTGTAGGTAAGGGAAGTCTTTTTTTTTTTTTCTTAATGACATATGTTTTAGAACAGTTTGTCCACCCAGCACTAGCAAAACCAAATACTAAACACTGAGAATTGCAGTGGAGAAATACTGGCTATTTTATTGATGAATGGCCTTATCCAGGAGAATGGGAAGCTAATGCTCAAAAGCTGGAAATCCTTGATGGCCTGTAGGTTACAGATTATATAGGGCGACAACTGATTGGTCAGAGGTGAGCTATAAGGGTAATGAATTATTTCTTCAGGTCTTTTCAGACTCCCTTTGGTCTCATGGAAAGTAGTAGCCAGGGGGTTGTTCCACCATAGGACTCAAAAACTGAAACATAATTGGTCAAGATGTTATCTTTAGTTTGCCAGAGGTCTGGTTGGTGTGACTTTTAGTAGCCCAGACCTGACTACCTTCTGATTCAAGAGGTTGCTGATTATTCAGGAAGAAAAGCTAGGTCTAAGGAAGTATATAGATTTCTAGAGCCAAGACTCAAAACTAAATTTAACCAAAGTCATAGGAACCACCAGTTTCATCTAGAAGAGCATGTCTACATAAGAAGTCACCCCAGTAAAGAGGGAGAAAGCAATGCAGGAGAAAAAGACTTTCACACACACCAAGCCCTAGAACTAGAGGAGGAGTCGAGTCAAAAGCAAGAGGAGGAGCTAACCTTGGCTAGCCCTGGGAGCCCCCCTGATCTGTGGGTAAGAGAGGCACTATGTGGGCGGGCCCTTTCCAAAGTGCCTACCCCACACCTCTTCTCACGCCTCTGCTCCTCCCTGCTGCCGACCCGGGATCACACCGCCCTGAGAAGAGCAGGAATGACAGCGCAACTCCACCCCTTACCCGGGTCCCTGCCCATTTCAACATTCAGGTCAAGGATCAGTCCACACTGTTAAAAATTGCTTGCACCACTCCAGGGCTGTGAACAAAAATAAGGAAATCCAAGAAAAAAGGCAGGAACTCCCAACCCTAGGTGGCGGCTAGATGAAGGCGGCAAAGGGTCAGGGCACAGAGCGAGCGAACGGTCACGGCCAGCCTGAGGCCGCCGGTAAGGAGTGGGACCTCCACCCGCAGGGAGTGGCGTCTGGCCGAGGCCGCCGGCCCGCAGCTGCGGAGTCACGAGACAGCCGGGGGGGGGTCGACTCCACTGCGCATGCTCAGGACGAAGAAACCGCCCTCTCCCTCCCCCCTCCGCTCCCAAAACTGCCGGACCAAAGATGGCGGCGAGTTGATCCGGAAGTGCTGCCGGCAGCGGCTTCTGTAGCGCGGAAACCATGGAGCGGGTTCTACCTATGTTGTTGGTGCCAGTCCCCGCTGAGGCAACGGGGCGTCTGGGAAGCCGGGCGCAGCTGCACCGCGAACAAGAGGTTCTGGGGAGCCTGACCGCCGCAGGCACCCTTCAAGTGCTTTCCTTGGTCCCGGGCGGCCGGGGCGGGGGGGGCTGCTCCCTCGACGGCCCCTTTCGGCAGTGAGTGCTGGGCAGCGTGGCGGGGAGGGGAGGGGGGTCCGGAGCCCTAGCTTGGCTGGCCCTAATACCCTTCTTCCGGCAGGGCGGGCGCGGGCGCGGGCGCGGGGTGACGGCCGCGGGAAACGCCGCAGGCGAGCCCGGCTCCCTCGCGGAACCTTTCTCGCTCCGTCGCGGTTCCGCAGCCTCGCCTCCCCGTTCCGGGTGGGCGGGGCGGCCCCGCTTCCCCGCTGGCCGCGCCGCCTCTTTCTCACGCGGC
This sequence comes from Lasiurus cinereus, assembly GCA_011751065.1. Lineage (NCBI taxonomy): Eukaryota > Metazoa > Chordata > Mammalia > Chiroptera > Vespertilionidae > Lasiurus > Lasiurus cinereus. The sequence continues at coordinate 55,485,876 of JAAGEH010000076.1, forward strand.
GAAGTCCGATGAATCGTCTTGGTGCCGCGCACCTTGCGCGTTTCCACCTTTCCATTAAGTTCCGTTGAAAATACCAGCTGGGGTGGTGTGAGATTGGGATCCTCTGGGTGCCTTTTTCTTGCCCCCGGAACAGAGCGAGTTCCCTCGCCACCGGGCTCCTCCGCCCCTTCTTCTAGGACAGAGAACCTAGTTGGCTCACTCGGCGCGCATTAGGAGGCGCTGACGGTCACCTAGGAGCAATGCCTAAAAAAGTCAAGGCAGTTCTTACACGTGAGGCTTCCACGATTTAGGAGGGCAGGGGAAAGACCAAGCATTACAACCCAGGTGCTATTACTTTCCATTTTGTAGGAATTCGTTTTTATTTCATTAGGTTTGGTCGTGCCCTCCGAGTTCTGGGGCTCTTTTTATAGTGGAAAACGCCTTGGAAAAACGAGCAGCTCCTGAAGACTCTTGAGTAGTCGAGACCCCTTGCCTGGGGATTAACAGTGTCTCACAGTAGAGATGCGTTAAGTCGGTGAATGCTTTCACCTGTCCTGGGTGGGCCTTCTTTATTCCTGACCTCTGTTTGCTAGGAAGAGGAAAAGTCTCCACAGGGGGGAAGTAAGTTTATTCAGCAGTATTAAGTCCCCTATGAACAGAACTTTGTAAATCCAGGGCTGAGGCAGCGTGAAAAGCAGAACGCTTTAGGTGTTGGCGAACTACACAGAAGATAAAACACATGCACACATGGAATTAATGGGGGCATTTATAAGCTGCTGCGTGAAATGAGTAGAGGGGGTAGATCAAGAGGAGCTTTTTTATTTGAATGTAATTGAAATTAAAATACTTCGTAGGGTAAAAATAAGGGCACATTTTTAGTATTCAGGGTTTATGTCCTACTTTTCTCAAAGTCTACACCGTTCTTTTATATTGTTGAAATCACTGCACATTCTGTCTTTTCTTTTCATTGAAAATTTTGTCTTCCCAACATGCTAATGTAGTCCATGTGTTAACAATGTGAATGGTGTCACAGTGTTCTGCCTTTTAGGTGTACCTTAATTTGTTGAACGTTTTCCACATTCAACATTTATAGTGGGGAAGCAGAATGAGAGAGATGACATCTTTTTAACTGGCTGCCTTGCAGTGAGTGTCATGGCAATCTTATGCACTAAGTGTGTGTTCCCTGAAATTTGTAAGTTGAAACCTTAACTACCCATGGGACTGAATTTGAAGATTGAGCCCTTAAGGAGGTAATCAAGGTTAAAGGAGGTCATAAGAGTGGGGTTCTAATTCTATAGCATTGCCATCCTAATAATAAGAAGAGACACCAGAGATCTCTTTCTCCAAGCACACAGAGTAACAGCCATGTGAGGCTGCAGCTAGAAGGTGGCCATCTGTAACCCAGGAAGAGCTGCCTCACCAGAAACCACTCTGCTAGCACCTTGTTTCTGGCTTTGTAACCTCCAGAACTGTAAGAAATAAATATCTGATGTTTAAGCAAAAAAAATTTTTATGTCCTTTTCTAGATTTTCAGTGTAAATAGTCAGGAATTGGTTGTTAAAAAAATCATCAGTCTAGCTATAAGATTAGAAATATGCAATGTATTAATCTTTTTCTCTGATAAGGACATAATGACACCAAAGTCCAATCTTTTTAGATATAAAACTTACTACTTTGGTAGTAAAAAGCTTTTTTAAAAAGATGAAACTTTTATCAGTGTGGAACTCTCTTCTCATTCCATTGCATTGTTTTCAGAATTGGGGCCCTTCGATATTTTTAAATGATTTAAAATCATTTAAATTTATTTTTTTAAATTAAGTCTTTATTATTCAGATTATTACATTTGTTTCTCTTTTTCCCCCTCCATAGCACCCCTCCACCCGGCTCTCACCCTTCCCTCTACCCTTACCTCCTTCCCGTTGACCTTATCCATAGGTGTATGATTTTTGTCCAGTCTCTCCCTGTACACCCCTCACCCCTTTTCCCCTGAAAAGTATCAGTCCACTCCCTTTCTGTGCTCCTGATTCTATTATGTTCACCAGTTTATTCTGTTGATTAAATTTTTAATTCACTTAATTTTTAGATTCACTTGTTGATAGATACATATTTGTTCATAATTTTTTATTTTTTACCTTTTTCTTCTTCCTCTTCTAAAAGAGTACCTTTCAGCATTTCATATAATACTGGTTTGGAGTTGATGAACTCCTTTAGCTTTTTCTTCTCTGTGAAGCACTTTAGCTGCCCTTCAATTCTGAATGATAGCTTTGCTGGATAGAGTATTATTGGTTGTAGGTTCTTGCTATTCATCACGTTGAATATTTCTTGCCACTCCCGTCTGGCATACATCGTTTCTGTTGAGAAATCAGCTGACAGTCGTATGGGTGCTCCCTTGTAGGTAATGAACTGTTTTTCTCTTGCTGCTTTTAAGATTCTCTCTTTGTCTTTTGCTCTTGGTATTTTAATTATGATGTGTCTTGGTGTGGTCCTCTTTGGATTCCTTTTATTTCCTTTTATATGGGGTTCTGTGTGCTTCCTGGACTCGTAAGTCTATTTCTTTTACCAGATGTGGGAAGTTTTCAGTCATTATTTCTTTAAGTAGGTTTTCAGTATCTTGCTCTCTCTCTTCCTCTGGCACCCCCACAATTCTGATGTTGGTACACTTGAAGTTGTCCCAGAGGCTCCTTACATTATCTTCATACTTTTGGATTCTTTTTCTTCTTGCTTTTCCAGTTGAGTGTTTTCTGCTTCTTTATATTTCAAATTTTTGACTTGATTCTTGCCTTCCTCTAGTCTGCTGTTAGGTCTCTGTATAATATTTTTTATTTCAGTCAGTGTATGTTTAATTTCTAGTTGGTCATTTTTCATCGCTGGTTGGATCTTTTCCATCTCTAGTTGGTCCTTTTTCATCTCTAGTTGGTCCTTTTCATACCCTCTTGGGTCTCGCTAACTTTATCCAATTTTTCTAGGCTAGTCTTGAAAAACCTTATAAGCGTGGTTTTGAAATCTATATCCAGTCGTTTGTTTTCCTCCATTTCTTTTGTTTGTGATCCCTTCCCTTGTCTCAGCATTTCACTATGCCAGGAAAACTTCTGTGTTGGATTCAGCCTTATGATACCAGACTTGCAAAACCGCAGAAGCCTCTCTGTTGAGCTTGGGATGGGTGAAGTGTCAGGGCTTAAGGGACCGCCTTGCCTTCCAGTTGGCCCTGCCCTCCACAGCGCCTGAGTCTCACGTGACTGGGTAATGGCTGGAGTGGTCCCTGTGTGCGTGCGCGCGGTCCTCGCCCGAAACCGGGGTTTAGTGGAGTTAGAAATGACGCAGTTAGGAGGGTCTGTCTCCCGCCCACTTGTGAAATCCAGCGGCACAATCAGCAGTCAGTCTTCTGCGTGCAGTGCTGTGCGTGCCACCAGACTTCTGATCTTTTGCGACTCCCCCAAATCTCCGTGCACTTCTCCCTTTTCACAGTTCAAACTCCCCCCATATGAGTTTCGGCTGGATCTGGGGTTTAGTGTCATAGGATAAGGGGTTCAATGCCGTTGAGAGTCTCCATCTCCCTCCCCGCCGCCAGAGAAAGCCAGCCAGGTACTCCGGCACCCACTCTCTCCATGCGCGCGTCTCCGAACCTCAGCTTTTTGCAGCTCCTCTGGGTCTCTGTGAGCCCCTCTCTTTCCTTCTGGTTGTAGAATTTCCACTCAGCCAGCTTTCCTGTGATTCTGGATGATGTCCGTTCTGTCTTTAAGTTGTAGTTTTGAAATTGTTGTGCGAGGCAGCAGTGTAGGTGTTTACCTATGCCGCCATCTTGGATTCTCTAAATTTAATTTTAAGAAAATTTTTAATTTTAATTTTTGTTAATTCTCACATGAGGATATTTTTTCCATTGCTTTTCAGAGAGTGAAAGGGTGGTGGAGAGAGAGAAATATCAATGTGAGAAACACATGGACAGGTTGCCTCCCTCTCACGCCCCAAATAGGGGCGGGGAGCAAACCAGCAACCAAGTTATATGCCCTTGACTGGAATTGAACCTGAGACCCCTCAGTGCAAGGTTGGGTGCTCTAACCATTGAATAATCCACCAGTGCTAAATGTAATTTAATTTGAATATTTAACTTGAAGCTATAGCATCATTACTTTTTTCCCATTCTTGTTAGCCAGTGTTCTTATGTTGACATTGCACTGTTTTAAAAATTCTGTAACTGTTCTGTCCAGCATGGTAGCCATTAGCCATATGTGACTTAAAAATTTAAATTTATTTCCGTAGTTGCATTACTCATATTTCAACTGCTTAGTAGCCCTATGTGGCCGTTGGCTACTGCATTGAACAGTGCTGATATATAGAACACTTCTATCATCACAGAGTTCTTTTGGACAGAACTATTCTGGAGTCTTAAGATCTCTTACAAATAATCATTTTCTTTTTTTTTAAGTTGAAAGCATTTAAGGTAGTAAAACTCATTTTGTTAATTGTAAGCACCACCTCACTTAAATAATATACATACTTGGTTGTTGAAATTTACCCTTGATTATAACAATTATTTTAAATATATTATTAGGATTTAGGATTAAGAAATAAAAGACATCATTTCTTGCTTCATGCCCCCTTTTTACCACCTACTTCTATATTCTTGTGCTGGTGTGAGGGGGCTGAGGGGGAAGAAGTAGGAAGGAAAAGGGGAAGAGGTAGGAAGTCCTAATGCAGTTTACTTTTTCTTAAATTGGCTATAGAATTAATGCTAGCAGGTGAACTAAAGAACTTTTCTCTATTCATTTTTCTCTTCCAATCTCACCATTGTGGGTAATATAAATAATATCTATATTATTATAGATAGAGAATATAAAAAATAATGTAAATTTTTTTCCTTAGCTTTGTGTGGGAGGATTCTCATAACTGCAGCACACCAACAGACAAGCCCAGACTGCTCGCTTTTAGTGAAAATTATGAATTGATCATCTATGAATTTAATTTGAAAGATGGAAGATGTGATGGAACCATTTTGTATTACTGTAGTAAGGAGACTTTGCAAAAACTCATTGAAGATCAGAATGTCAGTAAGTATTTTCAGGTGGTCTTTCAATATGTTTAAATCTGTGACATTATTATGTAATTTTGTATATGTCAGGAAATATTCTTATATATGTGAAATCAGTATGGGATATCTGCCTGTCCAGTACTAGCCACTAGCCACTTGGGGTTCTTGAGCATTTTTTCTTTTAGTGTCAAATACATAACAAATTTTGGAGACTTAGTACAAAAATGTAAAATATCTCATTAATAGGTTTTTGTATTAATTATATGTTGAAATATTTTTGGATATAATGAGTTACTAGTAAGTAATAAACATTAAAATTGCACTATTTTTTTTCAGTGCAGCTACTACTAAAAAGTGTAAAATTATGTGTGGCTTGCATTTGTGGCTGACATTATATTTCTATTGGGTAGTGCTGATCTAAGACTGGTTACAGAGCTCTTTACTATGTCCCATTCTGGGAGCTTCAGGGAGCAGAAATCAAAGCACTTGGGTTTCTATTTTTTAAGGCAAGAGCATATTTGCAACCCTGATTTTAAGATTTCTTTTTCTTTTTCAAAAATATGTCTTTATTGATTTTAGAGAGAAGAAGAGAGAGGGATAGAAAGATAGAAACATTGATCGGGCTTAATCCCACATGTGGGATCAAGCCCACAAGCCAGGCATGTGCCCTGATTGGGAATCGAACCAGTGACCTCTTGGTTCATGGGTTGACGCTCAACCATTGAGGCACATGGGCCCAACCCTTTCTTTGCATTTATTTTATTTTTTTAAAGTGTGTGATTGTTCTTGTGGGGTTTCTTGGGTAGTAAGTAGGCTTTTTGAATCTTCTGATGTGTTGTCAGACTGGCCATAACACAAGGAACAAGAGACATTAGATCTTTATTCATCCCCTTACCTACCTTTCAATATCTACTTGCTTAGGTAGGTATGAATAACTGCCTAGAGTTGGATTAAGTTAAATGGTGTGTTTTTGTTTGTTTTACCTATTTGTGTTATGTTTTACAAAATCAAATTTACCGATTGTAACAATGTGACCAATGAGTTTGAAATACTATTTTGTTTTATAGGTATTTCCATATTATCTTTGAGAATTCTGTCATTCTACAATAACACATCATTATTGTTCATCAACAAATGTATCATCCTATACATCATGTTTCCTGAAAGAGATGCTGAGATTAGAGTACTCAACTATTTCACATTACCTTTGCCTGCACAGGCTGTGGACAGTATTATTGACATGCAGCTCTGCAGAGGAATTCTTTTCGTTTTGAGTAGTTTAGGCTGGATCTGTATCCTTGGTGGCAAAAATGTTGATGTGCAGGGGAGGTGAATACTTAGAAAGATCAACCTTTTTAGGATTTTAGTTTTAAGGAATTTGGGTGTAGGTTGATGGTTACTTTTTGTAGTAAAAAAACTTTTCAGGGAAAAAGATCTTCATGAACTTAACTATATTGATTCATATTCCATTCAAATAGTTTTCATTGTATACATATATGTTTTTCATAATTATAATCATCTTGTCTAACTTGTGTGTTCCTTTTAAATTGTGTATATTCTGCATTACCCATTTATTCAAATATAATTATTAAATATCTGTTATGTTCTTGTTCCAGGAAAGTTTTAGATGACCACTTATGATATATCCACTCATCACAAGTAATGATTTCATCATATTATTGAGTAATATGATTTGCTTAGCCAATTTTATTTATTTTTGGAAAATACGGGCTTTTTATCTTTAGCAGATCCATAGGTCATTAGCAAAATTATTTCAGAGGCCTGAAAAAATGACCTATTATGTGATTTTGGAACCTTATTTTCTAAATTAAGGGAATAGGTGTTTGTGTGTGTTTTTAAATATATCAGCCTCTGTCAGAACTTTTATACAAATGTCAAATTATTGGATTAACTTCATTTTTGTTGCCAGATTATAGAACTCCACTGTTCAACATAGTAGTAGGCATATGTGGCTTTTAATACTTGAAATTGGCTAGTATGATTGAGGAACTAAATTCTTAACTGTATTTAATTATTTTAGTTAAAAGCTAATGGTTGGGTCAGCTATTGGAGAACTTTTAAGTATGTTTGGAACAACTTCGGTTGTTCCAAGTTCTCAAATGTAAATTTTTGAGATCAGGTATTTTCAGTGAAAATTTAGTGTCCAAATTGAGATATACTGTAAGTGTAAAATATCAGATTTCTAACACTTATGTGGAAAAAAGGATGTAAAAAAATCTCAATTTTTTTTTACTTATTACGTGGTGAGATGATATTTTGGATATATTGAGTTAAGTAAACTATATTATTAACATTAGGTTCACAGATTTCTTTTTACTTTTTAAATAAGGCTACTAGAAAATTTACAATGGCAAATGTGGTTTGCATATATTTCCCGTGGACAGTACTGTTGTGGAAAATATTACCAGTGTCTCAGCACCTAGCTCAGAGTGGGCATTCAGCAAGTATTATTGAATGAACTCTATCAGGTTGTTTATTGGGCTTCCAACTTCATAGTCATTTGGTTACTATGATAGGGGAAGCTTCACTGTCCTTTAACTTACAAGGTTGGTTCTCTAGCCAACCTAGGTTTAAATGGTTAGGCACACTTAAGACTGTCATTTTCTTTAACTCTAACTCAAAGACATTTTCGACATTGTGGATGGTACACATGTAGCTTACGTGGATTTAGCACTTCACCAAGAAGATATATGTGATGAGCAGCAACAGGAGCCAGCCAAGATTTCTTCCTTTACTTCACTGAAAGTGTCTCAAGACCTAGATGTTGTTGTGATTGTCAGCTCCTCCAACTCTGCAATTGCTCTTAACTTAAACTTGTATTTCAGGTACGTAGATTGCTGTGATCTCTAATTTGAGGTAAATAATTTGAGCCATAAGAGGTTAAAAATGTATTTGTTAACTTTTCCTTAATAATAGTTTTCTTCCTCTATTCAGTGGTCAGCAAACTGTGGCTCTTTGGCCCCTTGAGTGTAGCTCTTCCACAAAATACCACGTGTAGGCACGCATGTACAGTGTGATTGAAACTTCGTGGCTCATGTGCAGAAGTCGGTTTTCGGCCTGGGCGAGTCTATTTTGAAGAAGTGGCGTTAGAAGAAGTTTATGTTTAAAAAATTTGGCTCTCAGAAGAAATTTTAATCGTTGTACTGTTGATATTTGGCTCTACTGACTAAATGAGTTTGTGGACCACTGAGTTAGGTCATATTGTAGCTACTACATAGTAAGGTTGTTACTGTATAATAATGGGTGCAAATGACTGGCTGGCTACCTTTTTTTTCTTTTTTAAATATGTTTTTATTAAGAGAGAGAAAGGGAGAGGGAGAGAGAGAGAAACATCAATGATGAGAGAAAAATCATCTATTGGCTGCCACCTGCATACCCACTACTGTGGATTAAGCCTGTAACCTGGGCCTGTGCCCTCACTGGGAATCAAACTGTGACCTCCTGGTTCATAGGTCGATGCTCAAACACTGAGGCACACTAGCCAGGCCACTGGTTATCTTTTTACTAGTGGTCTGGTGCATGAAATTCATGCACATTAAAAGGGATTAATTAGAGAAAATAATTTAATATTGCTATTTGCCCTTTCTCTATAATAGAAGTGTCAGAGATGAAAAAAAATTAGTAAAATGTATATGAAAACCTTCCTCTTGTCAAAGTTTGGGGCCCACAGGACCCAGAGTCAAGTCCCCGCCAACCCACATGCGCCTCAAAATTTCATGAGACCCAGAATTGGCTAGCCCCCGCCCCATTGGTTTAGATACAGACCCAGACAAGGCCCACCCTTGTGAAGCCTTGCCAGGCAGGGGGGGTAAGCCCCAGGTCCCCTGGCCCAGGGCAGGGGGCATGTGTTGAGATTCCCCGTCAAGCCCTGCTGGGTGAGGGGCATGGCCTGAGGTCCCCCATCAAGCCCTGTTAGGTGGAGGGGAGGGGACGCAGCCTCAGGTCTCCTGTCAAGCCCCATTTGGCAGCGGGGACGGCCTGAGTTCCTCCGACCCAGCACTGGAGGTGCACCTTGAAGTCCCCTGTCAAGCCGTGCTGCGGGGAGGGGTGCGGCCTGAGGTTCCCTGGCCTGGCGCTGGGGCCGGGGGAGCAGCCTGAGGTCCCCTAGCCCAGCACCAGGACGGGAATCGCACCTTGAGGTACCCCATCAAGTCCTGCCGGGCGGGGGACATGCATGGCCTGAGGTCCCCTGACCTGGTGACAGGGTGATGGGTGCAGCCTGAGGTACCCCAGCCTGACACCAGGATGAAGGGCACGGCCTGAGGTCAAGCCCCATGGGGGCGGGAGAGGGCGTAGCCTCAGGTCCCTGCTGATTGCTCATTAAGGCTCCTTATGGGAACTTGGCCTCAGTGTGAGTGCAGTCATCTTTGTAATGGAATGATGGTCAATTTGCATATTCCCTTTTATTATGTAGGATTTCTGGATGTATATGAAATTTTTCCTTTTTATTTATTTGTTATTATATATGGTTTATATCATTATATAAGTGAAAAAGTAAGCACACTTTTAAAAGCCCTTGGCTATTATACATTGTTTATTTCCCTCTTGCCTTACATTAGAGTAGAAGAGAAATGGGATTTCTCCTGTGTTATAACTTTTTTTTTTAATTTAATAAATCTTTATTGTTCAGATTATTACAATTGTTCTTCTTTTCCCCCCCAATTGCTCCCCTCCTCCCGGCTCCCACCTTACCCTCTGCCCTTACCTCGCCCTCATTCTTCTCATCCATAGGTGTACGATTTTTGTCCAGTCTCTCCCCACAACCCCCTCACCTCTTTCCCCCTGAGAATTGTCAGTCTACTCCCTTTCTATGCCCCTGATTCTATTATATTCACCAGTTTATTCTGTTCATCAGATTTTTTTATTCACTTGATTTTTAGATTCACTTGTTTATAGATATGTATTTGTTGTTCATAATTTTTATCTTTACCTTTTTCTTCTTTTTTTTTTTCCTTTTTTAAAAAAATATATTTTATTGATTTTTCACAGAGAGGAATGGAGAGGGACAGAAAGTTAGAAACATCAATGAGAGAGACATCGATTAGCCGCCTCCTGCACGCCCCCCCCCCCCCCCCACTGGGGATATGCCCGCAACCAATGTATATGCCCTTGCCCGGAATCGAACCTGGGACCCTTCAGTCCGCAGGCCAACGCTCTATCCACTGAGCCAAACTGGATCCGGCATCTTCTTCCTTTTCTTAAAGAGTACCTTTCATCATTTCATATAATGGTGGTTTGGTGTTGATGAACTCCTTTAGTAAAATGTATATGAAGCTCTTTATCTGCCCTTCAATTCTGAATGATAGCTTTGCTGATAGAGTAATCTCGGTTGTAGGTTCTTACTATTGATCACTTTGAATATTTCTTGCCACTCCCATCTGGCCTGCATAGTTTCTGTTGAGAAATAACTGTTTTTCTCTTACTGCTTTTATTTTATTTTATTTTAATTATTTATTTTTTTAAAATATATTTTATTGATGTTTTACAGAGAGGAAGGAAGAGGGATAGAGAGTTAGAAACATCAGTGACAGAGAAACATCGGTCAGCTGCCTCTTGTACACCCCCCACTGGGAATGTGCCCATAACCAAGGTACATGCCCTTGACCGGAATCGAACCTGGGACCTTTCAGTCCGCAGGCCGCCACTCTATCCACTGAGCCAAACTGGTTTCAGCTCTTGCTGCTTTTAATATTCTTTCTTTGTCTTTTGCTCTTGGCATTTTAATTATGATGTATCTTGGTGTGGTCCTCTTTGGATTCCTTTTGTTTAGGGTTCTGTGCACTTCCTGGACTTGTAAAACTATTTCTTTCATCAGGTGGGGGAAGTTTTCAGTCATTATTTCTTCAAATAGGTTTTCAGTATCTTACTGTCTCCCTTCTTCTGGCACTCCCATGATTCTGATGTTGGTACGCCTGAAGTTGTCCCAGAGGCTCCTTACACTATCTTCAAATTTTTGGATTTTTTTTTCTTTGCGCTTTTCCAGTTGAGTGTTATTTCAGTCAGTGTATGTTTAATTTCCAGTTGGTCCTTTTTCATCTCCTCTTGGGTTTCACTAAATTTATCCATCTTTTTCTAGGAAATTCTTGAAAAACCTTATAACTGTGGTTTTGAACTCTATATCCAATCATTTGTTTTCCTCCATTTCTTTTGTTTGTGATCAGTTTCTTTGTCTCCGCATTTTCACTGCTTCCCTGAGTTGGTACAGTAGCTTTGTGTGCTAGGTGTCCTATATGGCCCAGTTTCTCTGCCTCCCCAGTTACCTGAGGTGGACTCCCTTGGTGCACCTCTTGTTGGACTGTGTGTACAGCCTGATGTAGTTAAGTCTTGATTGTTTTTGGTATCACTGGGGGGAATTGACCTCCAGGCCAATTGGTTGTGAGGATCAGCTGTGTCTACGCTGAGAGAACTTCTGAGCTGTAGTCAGCCTTATGATACAAGACTTGGAAAATTGCAAAAGCCTCTGTGCTCAGGGCTGAGCAGACTGCCTTGGCTTCTCGTCAGCCCTGCCCTACTTGGATCCTGGGTCTCAGTGTCTCTCGGTAATCGCTGCAGCGCTCTTTGTGCACACTTGCACTCGTGAGCCTCCAAACCTCTTTCTTTTGCAGCTCCCCTGAGTTTCCATGCACTCTAGGGTCCCATGTGAGTCTGGGTCTCCAGGATCTTGCCCGAAAATGTGGTTCAGTGCAGTTGGAAGTAGAATTCAGTGCACTTGGGAGATTTGGTCTTCCTCTTGCTAGAGAAAGCCAGTGGCACAATCAGCAGTCAGTCCTTTCTGCACGCCCTGGTGTGCATGTCTCCAGACCTCTGCCTTTCCTGGCTTCCCTGAGTTTCCATGCACTCCTCTTTTTTTTTTTTTTTTTTCGACAGCCCAGACTCCCCCCATATGAGTATCGCCTGGAACTGGGGTTCAGTGCAGTCGGGAATTTCTCTCTCTCCCATTAGAGGAAGCCAGCCAGGCATTCTGCCGCTCGTTCTCTCCACATGCATGTCACCGTACCTCAGCTTTTTGCACTCCTCTGAGTCTCCGTGAGCCCCTCTCTTTCCTTCTAGTTGTAGAATTTCCACTCAGCCAGCTTTCCTGTGGTTCTGGATGATATCCATTTTGTCTTTTAGCTGTAGTTTTGAAATTATTGTGCGAGGCAGCAGATTAGGTGTTCACCTATGCTGCCATCTTGGTTTCTCCCTGTGTTGGGACTCTTAACATGGCTCAGCTTCCAGGCTTCCTTGGGGATTACTTTCCTCTTAAAGTAGTTTGTCAAGCTACAGTAAGCTAACTTTCTCCACTTGAGGATTTCCTCAGGTGTTTTTCTTGGAGAGGCCACAATTTTGCCTATCTACCTACATTAGTAAAATTTGAGTGATTATTTGTGTTGTTTCTTTTTTTTTAAATATATTTTATTGATTTTTTTATAGAGAGGAAGAGAGAGGGATAGAGAGAAACATCGATGACAGAGAAACATCGATCTGCTGCCTCCTGCATACCTCCTATTGGGGATGTGCCCACAACCAAGGTACACGCTCTTGACCAGAATCAAACCTGGGACCTTTCAGTCTGCAGGCTGACGCACTATCCACTAAGCCAAACTGGTCAGTGCATATTTATGTTATTTCTTGATTTAGGTAATATTTTAGTTGGTTCTGATTTTACAATGTTTGAGAGGGATGAGAGTGTGTGTATGTGTGTTACACAAACACAGAGTAGCCTATATATTGCAACTTGCTTATCTAAAAGTCAGCCAGTCCACAATTAGAACTTTTAGTATTTAGGGCCATTCAAAATCATTTAGGTTTTTTGTTCCTAACTTAAATCTGAATGAGATGAACAAATCCTTGTAATTGTGATGTAGCTTGATGGGTTTTATTGCTTATTGGATCACAAAAAAATGAGAAATTCATTTTTACCTACCTATCAGAACTTCTCATCACTATGATTTATTATATATTTTTAAAAATCTTTGAGTACGGATGATTAGCATATTCCCAGATTATGTGTTTGTTAATCAATAGACCATTTTTACTTACTAAAGCATACCTGTATGTGTAGTTACCTCCTGATCATCAGTAAAAACTATTTGATAGATAGAGGGAAGAAAGCCTACTCAGCCACTTGTGGGAACCTCTTTCCACGTCCCGCGTGGTTCAGGGTTCCCGGGTCAGGGTTCGGGTTCTGAAGGAGGCCACACGCAAACGAAATGAGAGACTAGAAAGCTTAAATTTGGCGATATTG